>MU383133.1:163046-316338 GCA_022495125.1 Xylaria acuta | reverse complement strand
TGTGGCGTCAAGTCTTTTGTGGATCATTTCTACCCAAAATGCACGGGACTCTCAGGTAGACAGGGGGGGGCTACCCTCAGTTGATCTGATTCCTCCAGCGATCCATCGCGTCTTACAGTACATCAAGTTAGCTCCGACTCTACCGAGATGGGGCAGTCTCTTACGCCATGGGATGGACACGCGCAAACCATGACCGTTTCGAGGTTTGCGACATCAAGCCATGGAGAAAAGCCGCGGCTGTATCACAACAGTCTGTCTATAATGCCACGTGAGAGATGGAGGATACCGCTTGATTTTCTTTCTTTTTCAAGCTGACACCTGGTGAGCCCATACCCTCTCAAATCGCGCTCATGGTTGTACACACTCAATTAGTTGATAATGATACTATGTACCCGCAGCTTACAGGGAACATCCTCCAGGGTCTTGTGATCTTTGTTGGATTCTTGAGAGTCCGAACTAGGTATCCCTGTTTGTCAGCGGCTGTTACGTGATCTAAGATAACTGTATGCTGGACCAAAGGCCGTGTTCTCTGATAGCAGGTCTGACAGAAAATTGCTCCTTACTATGTAAGTACTGACCCGAGTTAGGGCCGTTGTTTGTATACTATGAGGATATTAATTTCCCGGTACCAACAGTATGGGACGTCGGCGATGACAGTCATTTGATTGCAGCAAGATCCTTCGTCGATCATTAGATCGCATGCCAGCCCAGAGACGGATTATTCCATGTGGTGCCATACAGTATTACCTAGTTCCATTGTTTTTTACAGGATAATGAAGAGGTTCCCTGGCACTGGTGCGGTCCATATGTCGTCGTCAGTATCCGAGATCAGACCCGGGATGCAGTGGATTAACTTCACTGGTCGGCGGCCATGTCGCTAACCTTGCCATTTCAAGGTTGTTCGACGGCACCATCATACGGAGTACACTGCACTGGGTATTGTACCACCTTGATTTCGCCATAGCCGTGCTACATCAGGGTTTAATAAGTGGAGGCTCGGGAGAAGCAGTCGTGTCGTGTTCACTAGTTCTTTAAATACGTAGCTAGCCAGAGTTGAATATCTTGTCCTCTGTATCACTGTGTGCACTCGTATCTAGTGACAGCCAAGAGATCCGTTGAGATGACCGGCCAGGCTACCTAGTGACAATCATGAAGATCGAGGCATAACAAGATCGTCTTCACTTAGATCGCACAGCATGTCCCAGGTAGTATCCGACTTTCTCGTTCGCCAGGCACCATCACCACGTTTTCGTCTGGCTTGCCGGTGCGTCGCAGGGGCCCGCAGTGGTGCGGAGGAACACTCTCCCCAAGGTCGCATCGACAATCATACTTATATTGATGCGGTTGTTTGCCTTATAGATAGTGACAAGGGTCTATCACGCCATATTAGGTTGGGCATTCCTCGGTTTGTGCAACATAGCACTCGTAGGATTGTTTGGCCCTCTTTATACCTGTACACTTATCCACTCACTCACTCAATCTTGATGGGGTGAACGCTTCCAAGTTGTTGGCACTCTTACTAGTGTTGGTTCAGGATCTACAGTACTACTTACACTAGACGGGTGCTGCACTGCACCGTTCGTTGAGATTGGTGTTGTCGATCTGGGGGAGGGGTCAGATCCGACCAAACGAACTTGATACAGACCTACCCGTAGCAGTGAAAGTGGCTACAAACATACTTATTACATGTATTATTCCTCGGGCATTTGTTAACTCTCCGGTATGACATGACACTATCTAGAATTACCGACATTACGACATTACGCGTCTGCTGGTAGCGCGATCCGTTTCAAGCTACGTAGTACTACTACTACGTAGATCGAGGGTGCCATAGTTCAGATGATGTCCATATAAGGATATCGAGCGCTTGATTATTATTAAAATATTCGTTCTCCAGTTTGGCAATAATAGGTAGGTAGGTATTCGGATAAACATCTGTGCTATCTCTGTACTGTACCTATAATAGTAGCTACCTGCCCTAAGTGCTCGAAGTGGTTTAGCGTAAATATATAATCTTAACTGCCTTAGCGCCGGGATTTTAGCGAATCATTCGGCATCACTGCCGGTGCCATAGTATGGGCACTCTTACCCACACAAAAGTACCTACCTGCCTACTACATTACAGTACCACTCGTCTGCAACTATGCGTCAATGGCATCGAGGCCATAAAGCTGCCAAGAGACCGATGCCGGTACTACCACGGGCGAGGGACCGAACGAACAAGCCACCAGTAATAAGTACTTAGCAGGCACACGACAACGTCTACCATACTTAGATGAGCATTACCAGTATTCCTACCTGCCTCTAACTACCTATCTTGAAACAAGGCTACCTCGGGGAGAGACCAGAAGCACGCTCGTCAGATCGTTCCGCGCCCAACCCCAACCCAAACCCAACCTTATACTTGGATAGATAACACTATATGCTTTGTTTTAGCAGCCGCGCGAGCTTGCTGCCATCACCATCCTTCTCAAGCAGCAGCCAATCACGCACGGCCAGATCCCAACACTCGGCCATACCAACCCAGTCCGTTGTCAGCACCAAGCGGCCAGCGGGAGCCTACTAAGTATGCTGTGCTGACGCTCCCCTCTCCATTGGACACCATCCACGCCCGCATTGCGTTGGCTCGTGACTCGTGAGATAGCTGATTGTCGTAAAGTGCTTTTGCGCCGTTGTGCGTCAAGCTGAAGCATCTCTGCCAATGAACCTATTCCAATTTCCGGCCTAGCTGCTGGATTGCTAGGTACCGACGTCGTTGGTCATCTCCGGTGTGGGTGTGGGTTGTTTAGAGCGAGCCTGCAGCAGTCGACACGGCTCGCCCAAGCCAGTTCTCTTCTCCCCCACTGGCCGCGCCGGCGCCACCAAAGCCAGCACTAGGCAATGATCCGCACCATATACATACGTACATAGTAGTACTGCAGTGCCATGCTCCTACCCGTCCCGCCAGGCCCGCGGACATGACATTGCACAATGTGATGGCAAAGTCGCCAACAGATTATATCGTCTCAGCATAATGAAGGCTGGGCTCGTTGCTGCAACACACCGTGTACGAAAATATTAAGTTTCCAGCAGCAAGATTAGTGCACGGGAAGTCTGCAGGGATCCTGCGAGCCCACTAACTCAGATAGATGACCCTCTGTCTCTCTGCCAGCCGCTGTCTGTCTTTTTCTTTTACTCCCTTGATGTTCTTATATTCATTATATGCTGCATGACGGAGCTTGGAGATTGATGGTACTTTGTTTTTCTTATTCTATAGTGGCGTCACTGAAGTTCTCGTGTCTTGCAGGCATCATCCATCCGCCTTCATTCGTTCTATTTCGGGTGGTTTGCTGACCGTTGAACCCCGGACTACCATTTTCTAGTTATTATGTTTTTAAGCTCTACCTAGGCTCGGTCTGAATCTTATGCGGCCGTTCTCCCATATGCCTATTATTCTTGAATTGTTCTTTTTCTTTCGCTAGTAGCAGGACTGGCCACTCAACACTACCATAGGGTTTACTCTGCTGTTGTTCCACCCTAGACGCTGGTACCAACAGAGTATTGTCTGGATCAAACTCATTGTGCAAGTGAATTGTGGTGTACGAGACATCGCGACCCGCACGACGTTGTTTACCCGTGGGATGTATTACGTTGCATTTATTTCGACTATGTTACCATGACGGACATAATGATTGAGACCTCTGAGTACCACGGGAGCTTGGTAGCTTTCGAGGGACCCCAAGATATCATTTCGACACAACTTCGTCTATTACCAACCTCACCCAAGATTTTAATCCTACCACCATTTCAATACTTCGTCAATGATAATGATACAAATTCACCATTTGACGCTCGATTACAAGTCCTTAGAACTCACGAGGCATGCGACGCCCGGACTGAGATGGCCCGTGACTTTTTACGGGAATCCACGCCGGATAACAAGCGCCTAGTGTTTATGAACGGAGGCACGGCCTCTGCTCAGATGAACTGTATCTCCGCTATCAGCAAGCACGAGACAAACGGGGATTTTATCAAGGCGGAGACAATATTCAGTGAGCTCATCCAAGATGGAATTGCCGGTCTTAAACGACAAAGCAACCCTGAAAAGGAGGCCAAGGGTATTTCACAGAACGATGCGACAACAGATATGGATATGGATGAGCGAGACGACTATTTTCCAGACGATCCTATCTCAAGAGCAATGAGAGCTGCCGACGCTTTAGATCTCGAAACAGCCTTCTTACAAGACACCAACGATCTCGATCACACGATCGCATGTCGACCTCGCAGTACAAGCGTACCTATCCTCCCCGTGGCAGACGATCTACAGAATGCGGCGCCTTTTTATCTCTTTAGTCCAACGGATGGCCCTCAAAACCTCCCCTTGCTGGATAGCATAGGACAGGGTCAGCTTCTTTATGTTGAGAAATGGCGGGCTATGACGGCGACCGAAGATCAATTACCAGATCCTAACAACGTACCAAGATCACCAAGTTGTAATAGTGAAGCCCGTCGTTACGAACTCCTCAGACCAACAAGCGCTGTCGGTCCACCGCGTGCTACGGTCGAGTCAACACCCGGCAGTCCGGCACTGGTAGGAGAGGCGCGCTTGGTGGATATGCGGTCTTTCATACCACCAACCCATAAGCGTATTAAGTCGGTAGATCGGATCTATGCTACTGCCATACGGAATCAAGATATTGCACTTTGCAATTTCCCCCAATCTGCCACGGCCAAACTCGAGGACCCTCTGTGTAAACAGAACAACGCGCAAGAAAAAGAAAACAACTCGGCAGAGAAACCAGTGCTCCGGTCAAATTTCTATTGCGAGGCCCCATACCCAACGTTCGTTAAGCCTAACGGGTCTATCGTGAGAAAGTGTCTGCCCTCTCCATTAAATCTAGGCACTAAGGAGCCGAAACAACCACCGCTTGATGATAGCCAAGTTTCAGATCCCGGCAAGAACTATGTACATCGAGGTACAATAACCGATCCTGTCTCGGAAATGCTGGAGACAGGAACAGAGAATAATTCAGAACTCCGTACCGATGAGCCGTTCCAGACGGTTCTCCCAATGATGGAGGATTTAGTCGTACATTTTAAGGGCGAGGAGAGTGAGCCAAAGCTGGAGGCCATGATTCGGGCTTTCAAAGACGGTAGATACCCAATTTCTATGCCACCTCTACTTTCAGAACCCAAGGAGAACACGGATCAGCCCGGCACGCCTACCACAAGGAGTTCAACACAAGAACGGGCTGAGGAAGATACCCAGCCGTCAATCTCGATATACAGCTCTGACGAGTATGATCCCTTTGCGGCCCATGGGGATTACTTAGGGTCCCATACCACCCCATATGTATCAAAACAGGGTATAGATAGCCGACCTCAAGAGACACCCGCCTCAACTCTGCCCACTCTTTCTCAGGCACAGTCACAAGTGTCTAACACCCCGCCAGACAAGACTTTCCATGATTTCGATCTTAAGGAGTGTAAAACCGCTGTGTGTGTTCAGAACTCACTGAGATCCATCCTCAACATCTACTTTCCATCCGAAAACATCGGATATCATCAGTTTAATTTTCCACTACTGCCCGAGCTTAGTAGTTTGTGGCGACCGGTATTTCGAGAAACACCATCTGGAGATTCGAAGGCGACACAGAAGATCGACCTAATATTAGCCATAGGCGCACAGAAGGGAGTGGATAAAGGCCTTCTGTGTGCTATTACTGGCTCCTTAGAAAAACTAGGAAGAGAACCTAACGGTGCATCCCGGAGCGGAAGACTTGACTTGAGGTAGGTCGATGATATTGGTACCCGAGCTGAGTCTTGAGACTGACCTCAAAAAGATACCTCATAGCAAGTACCATGCAAGCTTTCACATCACAACCATTAACCAACCAAACACAAGACAACCCGTTCTCTAATCCTGTGCTCCTTGCAACGCTGATTATACCTCATCTTGAGACATATATCGCAGCTCACTCCGGTACCCTATTCTTGATACTCGATTACCCCCCAGAATATCTATCAACCGTTATGGCATTACAACATCTGATAGGTGTGGATCTATTCAAGGTAGCTGGCATAATCGACGCAGAAGCCAGTGACCGGAGATCCGGCCCGGCTTATAGGACACCAACATTGCAGAAGGTCGCAGATTCGACAACGACTTCAGCCAGCAAAGGAACTAGCGCACCGCTTCTCTCGTCCAAGGGACCTAAGCCGATATTTGAAACGGCTGAAAGGACGCGCCCAATACAGTCCTCGTTTTCTAAGGCGAACTTCGTCCTCACATCGACGGCGACAGAGTCTGAAATTGCAACACTGATCTCAACGATCTGGCGCATATTGATTGACATCTCACCGTCTTATATTCCCGAGAATGCTTCAAGGCCTAATTCCAAGCACAATCACTACAATCACGGCTTCTCGTCGTCATCTCCCATCGATTCAAAGGAGCAGTACCCACCCTTATTCAGAGCGGCTGTAATGCTCGGCTTCGCACGAATGCCAGAGGATGAGCTGCGGGCCCAACCACACAATTACGTGTCAAGTGGAACGTACGCAGATTTGCCAGCACCGACACAACGGCCGGTAACGCCAGTCAAATCGTCAAAGGCATCAATTGCGGAGACATACCGCAGCAAATCAAACAGGGGGACCCCCAGAACCCCAAGAACGGCACATAACCAGCGTAGCAAATTGCGGCATCTATTGGGTTGCGATACCGCCGTGTTAGACATAGCTGGCGGTGCTGAGACCGGAGATGGCGCACTATATTACGATCTCGACGACGAGGGCGAACCAAACCAGTTCGCGGCTGAGGAGCGAAAGTATATGCCCCTTTGGAGCCAAGAGGGCGGTCCACGGAAGGGCAACAGGAGCAAAGCGCTCAAGTGGCTTGGGCTCGCGACCTAAGGTGTCTCAGCATTACTTTTTGTCATGACTGAATACCATAACTCGCCGCCCCTGAGAAGATACGCATTACCTATTTACGCGTCTACACGGCGCTGGCGCTGGGTTTCTTAAATGGATGGAAGTTTCTGGATGGCAAACATACCCCCTCGTGGCTTTTCTACACACTGCAGTTATGCGGCTCCCCTTCAAATCAAGCGGGCGTCGGATTCTAGCGGGTTAATGGTCGGAGGTGAACGCAAAGGGGAATACAACTGCACAACATTTCGTAACGGCAGGACGGTTCTCGGGCACACTTACTCATACTAATTTCTTTATTCCCATCTCCCCCCAGCCATCTGCCGACATATCAAACACGGCCCTGTCTTATTTTCTTAGCTACCTCTTTATCTGACTGGCATCTCATAGCGGGAGGCGCTTCATGTGTACATCACACCCGGCGTCGAAATACCCTGCCTCTGTCTGCTCAACCCTGCCGGGAACTACCGGTACTCTACGATGTTAATTTTCCGTATAGGTCTAATCAATCAATAATTTATTTTATCTACCGTGGCTATCGCCATCACCACTGTTATACAATTTTCTGCCCAAGTAACTATAGCTTATTGTATTGTCTTCCATATAATATAGTAATTTTCAATCCTTACGGACGGGGGTATAGCGTGAGCGCATTTATGCTATTAAGCTCCATTCGGTCGAGAGTTTCGCACACATTCTCCCACGTGGCACAGAGTCGACGTATCCTTGGAGCCCCCGTGGACCTCTACACCATGTCCCTAGTTGATTCGCGACCAATATTCAGTCAACCGCCTGTGAGCGAATAATCGATACTGACATTAGCACGAAGGCTTTATAGAGGGATATTTCGGTATTCGAAAATGAAATGTCTGTCCCTCGCCTGACATCGCCGCTTCCTAGTCATCTAAGAACGGATATTGGGCGAGACTACGTAGGATGGGGGAGTTGGCAATATTATATGTCGAGACATATTCTACAGCACTAAAACAAGAGAGGGGTATTGGGTACCTGCAAGTTCCACGATCGAATCTTGAATACAGCTATCTACACGTAGGCCACTGAGCCAAAATTACTGTCGGTATTCAATATATATCTCTACTCCTATCTTCTAATAAATTAACACCAGCAATACCGGACCAGCAATCCCATCTATACATGAAGAGAAACATAAAAGACTTTGCTGATCTTGAATGCAAGGATAAATACTAAAGGCGTCTATATAGCGCACTAATGCCGTGGCATGTTATTGCTAAAAGTCTCACGGACTTTCACAGCTGTCTCGTCCCTACGCGAGTTCATCGATAGTGGCTTCAAGACGCAGGCGTATACGTTTCTATTTCCCGGGCCGCGGCTCTTCATTTCAAGCTCAGCATCGTTCGTCCGCCCTATTCTATCATTCGGAGATTCTCATGAGCGTCAGTATTTAGAAATCTCCTTTACAAAAAAAAGGCGTTGAGCTTCGTGAGAGTAAGGAAAGAGCGAACGAAGCCACACACATATATATGTTGATGAGCAACGGCCTGGAGATCACATACGCTCTATGAATACCTATGTACATAGAGATAAAAGAAGGGGACAAGAGGGAAAGTGACCCTGAGCCCTGGAAACTTTCATAGTGTTCTGGTCGTCGAAGACGTGAGGCTCAAGTCCCGGACACTATCGAACGCCACTTCGGCTGAAGCTGAAAATACCACGAAGCTGAGTAACGGGGGAACTACAGAAGGCTTTCCGCGGGGGACTATCATAATTATACTACCTGAGCTTGCTTTACTTACTTCGAGCTACTACCTACTTACTTACCCCGTGCCCAGTATGTTTGTATGAGTCCTTGACAAGCTGACCATAGTCCCTTACTTCCCACACAAAAGACTGGCTGGTCAACCTGCTAATTTGCTAAGTAGCTAGATATAGGTCACCTTTCCGTTAAAATCGAAGACAATATATAAACCGCGTCCCTTATTGTACGCACCTAGGTACTTTTAGGTTAATTCTATACATTACCTTGACCTCCTCATGTACCGAGCCTCCAGCACATACATTTATTTATGTAACTACAGACCTGCGTAACCTTCCCAGCTCTGTGTTAGCCATCTACATGTAGGGGAACCAACCTCCTGGAAACCCAATACCCCATATATGTACCTCCCGGATACTTCCTCTGGCAGGCAAAACTGAAACAATGTATATGTAGATGCCTGCCCCCAGCCGGCATAGTAGGTACCTACGATAGTTTCGTAATACAAAACACACAACCAAGGGTACCTACCTCGACGTTTAGACAGACACGTCGTAGATACCTACAAAAATAGCAAAAGGGAATATCTATCACAATAGAAACGGGCAGGTGTATGTAACTTCATTTATTAAGACGTCCCTATTGCAAAGCATGCCAAGCCAATTCCAGACAATAAACGAGCGAGAACATACATCCCAGTGACGATGTGCAGTGGCTATTGAGATCCCCAGTTCATACCACGTATCGCCAACCACCGGACCACCAGGGGATGTACACAGGTAGAAATAACCCCAACGCATACAGATGCCAAACGTGAATGGTCCTATACTGGCCGGCAAATCTAAAACAAACAAATTCTTTATCCGGGTTTATGATCGGGCATTAGGTGACAAGGGTTGGGTTTGAGGAAGTAACGACTTCAGCATTTCATGAAACCATCTCACACGCCGGGAATCAAGTGGATTGACTTCGAGTGGCATTCGATAGACTGAGCCGCAAATTGGGAGTGATCCAAATCGATCAATTCATCTATCCGTGGTCGAAGTCATTCGTAGTTGTTCGCAGCCAAAGTGACAAAACACGCGCAAACTCCACATTGCCACCCCGGCTCCCCGCATATCTGTACTGCCAACCCGTTCAGGAATCAAATGGATGTCAAGGGAAACTTGTGTGAGAGGGTATCATGAAGGAGGAGTCGAGCTTAGCAGCAGCCGCCGCTTGATGGGTTGGCCACGTTGTGACCAGGACCGACTTGCACACCGGGTTTGGTGTTGGCAGTGGCCTGCGAACCCTGTCGCTCCTTGATCTGTCGGGCCATGGTCAGGAAGGCCTGCTCGACGTTGGAGGCGTTCTTAGCTGAGGTCTCGAGGAACGGGATTCCAAGGCTATCAGCGAACTCCTAGAGCATTTGTTAGTTGAGCTGGCTGGGAAACGAAGCATCCCTAAACCGATATATGAGAAATATGAGATTGATTTATGTATCATACTTTGGCAACCGTGTACTCGACCACCTTCTTGTCAGACATATCGCTCTTGTTACCCACGAGAAGCTTGTTGACACCTTCGGTGGCGTAGCGGTCAATCTCCTGAAGCCACTGCTTCACGTTGTTGAAGCTGTCCATGTCGGTGACATCGTAAACGACGCAGATACCGTGGGCGCCACGGTAGTAGGACGAGGTGATGGTACGGAAGCGCTCCTGGCCAGCAGTGTCCCACTAACAGAAGTTCACAATTAGTTACATAATGTGAGGAGTTGCGCGCATGGCAATATCTTACGATCTGGAGCTTCACTGTCTTGCCGTCGAGCTCGATAGTTCGGATTTTCTACAAAACCGTTAGCATGGATAGTGGTTGTGGGATTTCGAGGGCAACATAACGTACGAAATCGACACCGATTGTAGAAATGTAAGATTCTGTGTAGGTGTCATCCGCAAAACGGAGCAGCAGGCAAGACTTTCCAACACCGGAGTCTCCGATGAGGAGGAGCTTGAAGAGGTAATCGTATCTATCGTAGCGCGGCATCAGCTTACACTCTCGCTGAAGGACCTCCTGGAGCTTCTCTGGATTGTTGTAATGCTCCAAGCCGGCAATGTAAGGCGGCTCACGTGAAGACATGGCTGATGATACTAATGCTGATACAGCAGACAAATGTGTGTAGTGGAATTCAACGAGGTTGAAAGTGCAGAGGAAGGGGAGAGGTAGGAGAGAGAAGCGGGAGGAGGAGGGAATGGACATCGCAGAAACCATCTCTAAGATGAGTGCACCTGCAGCGGAAGCAGATGCAGTAGGAGTAGCAGGCGAGGGGTGCTAGCAGGAGCAAACGAGGGGCGAGGGGCAAGGGTTCGAACGGGGTTTGACTCTGTCGACGACAGTTAGTGATCGAAGCCATCGTCAGGGACGATTCCGGGAGGCGCGGGGCGCCAGGAGTCGGCGATGATACATACTACTCGGGATTCATGATGATGGGTGATGCGGCTGTCGAGGGACGCAGCAGAAAGGAGGTGGCAGCGAAAAAGGGGCCGACGACAATCAACAATAGAATCTGGCGGCTGGCTTGATGGACGGCTACGGAGTGCTATGGGGTGGTGGCACGGCTACGTGGAGACCGGGGATCGTGATGCTGTTTTCGTTGTTGTGAAGATGATGTAGAAAGAAGAATTAAACAAGGCGTCGTGGTATCTATCCGTAGGCTACCTTGCTATGGTCGTCAGTGGTCACGGAACGTCAAGGAGTGCTAAGGCCGACTGGTCACACCAGGCCATTCGCGGACAATAAGTGGGCGAGAGAGGCTAATGGGCCCCACTTGCTACCTAGCCTAGGTACCTACCACAATATGCTCTATCTACTGTACCTAACGCTGGGCTTGCACGCCTCACAGCTCACAGGCACCACAGAACAGGTACCAATCATCATGATACTGACCTCACCCTCTCATTCACCCGGCCCTTGCACCTTGCACAACATACAACAGCACCTCAGGCTGGACGGCGGTATCTACTGTACCTACACTACCTGCACTTCCCTGCACAAACCATAATTGATTCACAATCCGTTTGCTAGACGGGTACCTAGACTAAGAGAGAGCAGGTTTTAAATGGCTGTAGATGGTGATCTCAATGGGGGGCTGTTGGTTCGATGGCTCTTATCTCCCACCCCTGACTCTGCTCACATGACGCAGCGCTGCTTTCTATATCTCGTCATTGTCCTGGTATCACGCGGATATACTATTCTTCTCTATCAAAATGGTAGGTATACCTACTCTGCCCATAGTAGTCAGCATATGCTGGTATGTACTCCGGAATCCGAGGACTCTTATATAAGCTTATGACGCAAAGTATTATCAGAATCACAACCTACCCCCAAGGATACATATACACTTTAAGTAGAAGGGCGTGTTTAAAACAAACCTTCTCAACCAAAACATGCTATTTTCTGCCCGTTATCAGGTATACTGTCTTAATAATCCAAAAGGCGCAGAGTAGATTCTACTGATCCTAGCGCAGCACATAGGTACTGTAGATATTACATGGGTTCGCATCCACCACGGTCCCAACAGATTTAGAGGTCTATTAGATGAATTTTAACAACCCAACCACTACCCTAAAAATCAAAGACACGTAAAGGGTTTAGAAACGCAACTAAAGGGGATGCTAGTACTGGCGTTGCGTAAGAATCTGATCCAAGGGCTTGCTCCCCCACCGAAATTTCCATGGCGATAGCGAACTTGGAAACTAATACATAGTAGAGCTCTGTGAGTACGTTCCAAAAACAGTGCCATCAGTATAATTATTCTACTTGCCTAGAAGCAACCCCAAATACGGACTACGGCAGTGGTCGTTTCGACAGCGCCTGGCGTCTTGTCAATCGCTTTAGCGGGGCAAGTTTCATTGGTGGGCCACGCTAAGCGGGTACAGTGCTCCAGTCGCCCGGTGAGATAGGTTCCATCAAGCCTTGAAGGTTGTCTCGGAAATTCTATATTCAGAGGCAGAAAAAAAGAGCTTCAGTTACAAGCAGGCAGAACCACCACCGCCCTCTGTCATACCCGACACCTAAGTATCGCCCTATTACAGAGCTCTAGCCAGCAATACTTGCACGGCTCTACTCTCCCTACCTTCTCGCCCTCCAATCGAATTCATGCCCGACTCTAACACCGCCGTCGTGGCCCCGGACTCATGTCCCTAAGCAACAGTATCAGTGTTGTTCGCACATCAACCCATGTCCTGACCTCCCGAGCTCCGGCCGCCGTCCTCTCGCGGGTCACGGTCCCTACAATCTCGAATAATGCTATACCTCTCCTTCCCACCTCGTCCAGACCGCCGACGAACACGTCAATATCACCCAATTCGGCCCCGGTGGCGCCGCAGCCGGCAGTGACGCGAATATGGTTCAACTCAACAAACCCACTGTTCGACCTACCGATACCGGATAGCAGGGGCCCGACGGAGCCCGAGAGCGAGCGCAAAGTCAAGCTTGGAAAAAGTGAGTGGCGGTTCTGAACCATCAGATAATGAATTCCCAGAACCGGACTAACAAGCAATCGCAAAAAGCCCTGCGCATCCTCCAAGAGCGTCTTCCGACTCTCCTACAATCGCCCCTACCGCAAGAGATCCTCTCGCCTAACATCTCCCTCCACCTCTTCCCCTCGACACATCCGTACCTCCCCACCGTCTCCGGCCGAGTCGCGTACATCGCCGCGCTGTGGACGTCGCCGATCGCGTGGAACCGGGTGCCCATCGTCGGCAACGTGCGGCTCGAGATCCTGTCGGAGCGCATGGTCAGCCAGCCGCTGCACTTCTCGCCGCGGCGCCCGGGGGCCTACGGGGAGCAGCTCGTGGTGAAGTGGCGGACGGCCTCCTCATCCGACAAAGCAGGAGAAGGAGACTCCAAGCCCAGCCTGGCGGAGCGGGGCGAGCAGAACCTCGACGCTCACCTGCGCGGGTCCCAGGCCGTCGGCGAGAAGAAGGCCTTCACGGGCCTGTTCGTCTTCGAGTTCGACAAGGACGGCCGCGTCATCAGCCACACTATCGAGCACGTTGACGAGCACCGCGAGTGGGAGAAGGGCGTCGGCGCGCGCGTCGTCGGCCTGACCGACTGGTTGCTGGGCGGGATCAAGGGCCGGTCTGACGGTGGAGGCGGTCTCCCCGCCCTGTGCGAGATCGGGAGTGGCAAGAATTGCGGAAGGGGATTACGGTAATACCAACGAACTAATGTAACATCAACAAGGCGTTTTCTGGGTTGGGGTGCGGCATTGGTCTATATTTTTCGCCAGATGTACGAACGAACCTGCTGCGGCGCGACTAGCATATGGAAAGAGAAGATTGCAGGGCAAGGCAAGGAAGAAGAAGCAATTGTACAACTAAGTTCACCACTCAATCCTCAGAAGGAGGTTTAGAATACTAACTAAGCACCTAACTAACTAACCCTTGCACACCATAAGAATATTACACATAATCAATCAAAGACCTACTGTATCTATGTATCATTCCTACCGCTCTACCGCGCCGGTGTCTCCTTCGTTTCCCCTCGCCCGGGGCTTCGCCGGCGTCGCCATCATGAAATCATACACGTGGTGCTCGAGATCGTTCTCGGGGATGAGGGAGAACCGCAGGTTCTTCAGCGGCGAGGTGACGATGGCGCCCCGGTACCAATCGCGCCAGATCTTCTGGATGACATTCCCCCCCTCCTCCGCCTCCTCCTCGTCGGGTGTCCATGCCGTTGTGGTGGCGGTGGCGGCTCCTGCTCTTGCCTCTTCTGATCCTGTTCCTGTCCCTGTTCCGCTGTCCCCAGCAGCAGCACCATTGTTGTGCCGGCTGGCATTGACATGACGACGGTACCGCTCATCCACGAGGCCGGTATCGTGGCCCATCATGGCATGCGTCCACTCGTCGCGCTCGGTCACGCAGACCAGGACCTCGCCGTCTTCGGCAAGGGGCGGGAAGCGGTCGACGACGTGGAAGAGGGCGCCGAAGATCTGCTGGCCGCCCGTCTCGCCGTACCTCAAGGCGCCGAAGGAGACGGCCGCCTTGCGCACGCGCCGCGCCGTCTGCGAGGGGATGAAGTACGTCATGGGGCTGTTGAAGCCGAAGCTATCGCACGGCTCCAGCTCGCCCAGCAAATACACAGCGTCTAAGGCAAAGTTGAACCACGTCCGCGGCGGCGAGCTCGTGCGTCGCTCTGGGGAGGAGACGATCGTGGAGTTTCCTCCGCCTGTTGTTGCTGCTGTGCCATTTCCTGCTGCGCCTACCTCTGTTACCCTCCTTCCACCTCCTCCGCCTCCTCCTCCTACCCCTGATGTCGATGACGGAGGAGAGGGGTCCAGAAGGTCATGGTAAGAGCTGATATGGATATGAGACAAGGGGGAGTCACTAGTGGGCTCTGAACTCAAAGCAGTAGACGAAGGGAAGAAGGCATGAATCATAGGAGGAGAGATGAAGGGCCGCAACGGGACCGGGGGATGCATGTGGAGGTGCATCTGGGGATGCGTGTCCGCGCCCGCCAGCACCCGCGGGACCTTCCACTCGAAGCTCAACTCATAATGCCGTAGCGCCAGCGCCCGCGTCTCGCGGTTTATGTGCAGCAGCACCGGGACGGCGGGTGTGATGGCCGGGTGCGGGCCCCAGAGTTCCTCGCGCTGTGGCTGGGCGGAGGAGGTGCCGTCTTCTAGACAGACTGGTTTTTTTTTTCATCAGTGTCTCGTAAGTAAGTAGTAGATAGGACGGGGCACCGAGAAAGGAGTAGTAGTGGCAGCCAGATAGATTATGGGTAGGTAGATAGGTATGGGATAAGATAGATATAAAACTTACGACATGCTATCCCCACGATCCGCGGCGCGATCAGATACTCCCAGACCTTGAAGCGGAGCTCCGTGGGCAGCGCGGGAAAGCGGGAGAAGACGGGCGTGTTTCTCTCGTGCCATACCGTCAGCGGCAGAGTGTGGACCGCGCCGGTCTGGAGGCCGTCGCTCAGAAGCCGGAACTCGAGCCAGAAAGTTGGCCGTGAGTACATTGTGGATAGATGTGATGGGTAGCAAGTATCTACCCAAGCAACCGGGCGTTGAGGCCCTGGGTGTATAGTGGTTGATAAAGCCACGAGACAATTGAGAACACGAGCTCGTCTGGGTAGGTAGTAGGTATGTAGGTCAGCAAGGCGTTGGTCGTTGCCTCTCTCCCTTGCTTGATGAGGCCGCCTCCGTATTTGATGAGCTGGCGTAGGTATTGGCGTAGATACGTCGCTTATTATCTAAAGACGGAAGTACAAGGGAGCTAATTAGGTAATTTGCACAGACGACGGCCTGTGATTCCCGATGGACACGATTGAGTTTTGCGTCTCGTAGATAGGAGACGTGGTTGACGTTGACGTTGACGTTGTCGCACAGCGTTTTGGACTGGGGAGGACCTGCCTGTCCGGCTTGGCGTCCGATTTGTCCCCGATAAGGTCGGCCATTACCCGGGCCGTGTATGTAAGTCCCTATCGACGTGCATTGGAAGCATACCAAGATACCTGTATCTTACCTACTCCGACCTACTTAAATATTCTATACTATCAATTTCACAATATAGGAAAGGGGCTGTTGTCATTGTATGGGATGGCTAGTCGAATTGGCCTGCCAAAGTTAGTAAACTTCCCTGGCCGCAAATAGAACCTAATTGAGAGTAACTTTCTGGAGTTGAGTTGATGATGGGCATCTAAGTATATTTCGTTTAACGTTCTTACACTATAGGCGATAAAGTGAAATAAATAAATAAATTTTTTTTATCATAGATGAAACCCAATTCTTGAGTGAGACTTCATGTCGGGCATTTAGTTTACATTAGTAAATAGGCCGTCACTTTATAGCTTCTGTATAGTATCAGAGCTAAAGAAAGCGCGCACGGAGACACAGCAAAACTGCTCTGGGAATGCAGTCATATGTAACATAGCACGAGGCTTGAAGCAAGGACCCGATGACATCTAGCATGCCTCGATCAGAGCGCTCCATTCAGCCAGCGGGCTCGGAAATGCAGGAGGCATCTATGGATGAATGACAGGGTTGATTATCTGCAGAATGTGTACCTTTGGTACTCTCTAATGGATGGGATATAATTAGGTAATTAGCGGGGTGGACATGGATGCAACCCCAGGTAGAATCGAAGCTTGGACCTCACCTTAAAGCGTCTTCAGTCACCAAAAGCAGTGAGAAACCCCGCAGCTGTGCGGCTGCTATGCTTAGGTAGGTAATGTTGGCAGGTCACATGGGATGCACCGTCATCTCCACGGAGAAGGAGGGCCTGCGCTCTTCGCCTTTACCAAATGGTCATACAATCTACCTAGGTATCTTGAGGTTGCCAAGACTTGTGACGTTCCATCATGTTGCCGCGTTACGTGCTTTGGGAACAGCCATGTCCCACGCTTGCAGTACATGCACCTCTTTATACTAAGTACATAGTAGCTCTATCCACCTGAACCGGACCAATGGATTTCTATATGGGGTTCGTTCGTCTGCGCGGTGACCGGCGACTTACAGTACTTGCAAGCGAAGAGTAGCCTGCGGGAATTCCCAGGGCAGCAGGCCATCGGTTCAGTGGCCTCAGCAGTGTGCAGGAGCGCAAGCCCACCCCACTTTTCCTCTGCTGTCGAAAGTTGCATCATCGCCCGCCCAGCTTAGCTGCCCCGGCCCAGCCCAGCCCAGCCCAGGCATCATCCCCTTCCCACAAGTCGCATGGATGGATGTATTGTTGTGCTACATAGTATTCATCTGGGGTTCTCGCGACTTGGCATAAAGTATACATTGGTGGGCATCAGCGCTCGGTCTATACCTCCTGGCTGCCGCTACCTGGGTAGGTACCTATCTCACGCGGTATCAGCACGTCGGTGGCGGCGGCGCTAGGCGCAGCATAACCGAGTTCTTATATATTCTCTCCTCAGCCCGGACAAGGCCCGTTGTCTGCTCATTGTCCACGCCGTTTCTCCGAACGCACCCAACCAGAGCACATCCACTTGTCCGAGCACGACCCACGCGCAACCACCGCGCAGCCACCGCGCAGCAGACAAGCTTCTCGCTCCAGATCTACAACCACCAACGCCCCCCACCGTGGGGTAGGCAATCGTCACTCCTCGTCCCTGGGCGACGGCTCGGGTGGGGTTTTCTTTTTCTTTTTGGTTCCTTTCATGTAGGTACCGATAGAGTAGCCAGTGGGACAGAGGTCATGCGGCAATCGCCGTCATTGTTAGCCGTTCCACCACCATCCAGCGCACCCTCACCCTGGTGATCTCTTCGACGGCAGCGCGGAAGGAGTGGCGCTGTCTGTCACCATCCAAATCCAAAACCGAGCACTGCCGCCGTTGCCGAACCATACCTTCATTACTTGATTGCTAATTCATTCCTTCCAAGACAAAGCAACGTGTGCGTGCGTCTTATCTCCGTGTGCTTGTAGCATCTCGCTCCATCCCATCCCATTGTGTTCTCCGTTGTCCAGTTATATCCGCCGAGTGGTGTTGTTCGTGCCATCCACCCTGCGTACCCATTAAAGTCGTTCCAGCTCTGCAGGGCTGGCTCGGTTATCTGTTACAAGGTACGTGATAGTTGGTTTCTGTCCTCTCAGCCTACGCGAGACCTTCAGACAAGACTCTCTCGGCTGATGGTACCGGGTGTCTGCATTTGTTTTGGACTTGGGCAATATCGGATCGGCCCTGCGGATGAGCAGCTAAAGCTATCATCCCACCTGCCCCAATCACTGTGCTTAGCTGTGGCTACGTCTGAGGCAACACTGCCATACCCCTAACCGTGCATGTGATAATGGGCCGTACCGTGGGCTCGTCTCTCGCGGTCTCGGTATACTTAGCCGTGGCTCCACCAGCCCAGCATGCCATCCACCAGCGTTACCTTTGCACTGTTCTCTATTACGTCGTACAGACGATTTATAGCTTGTTTCGGTCATATTATTTATATCTCTCTGTTCCTTCTTCTCCGCAGGGCCTCATCCAATCTCGGTAAACCGTCACACTGGTATAGTTACTGAGTGGGGATTCTCTTGGGATGCCCGTCTACTATCTTCACGATTGTCATTATTTTTACCGCACAGCCCTGCGCGGCTTGAACATCTGCACCTTTGTCGCGCCTCTATTTGCTTGATCACCTTCGGCACAAGCTGACAGGATGCCTACACAAGTTCGTATTTTTGCTATGCCAAAGTCTCTCGGTGAGACTCTTGCAGCAACATCGCCTACGTCATTGCCTAAGCCTACGGGACAACCCACCAACGGGAACACCAACGGATACACCAACGGATACACACCAGAGCTCAAACCATCGTCTAAGATGCCCGTGACAGCGGTCATCCCCGAAGAGCCTAGGGATGGCAGCATCACCTTTGCCGCCCAAGATAATTTGCCCAAGCTACCCATCCCTGACTTAGGAAGCTCTTGTCGAAAGTATCTTGCTGCCCTGAAGCCCTTACAATCGTCTCGGGAGCATGTAGAGACTAGGATGGCAGTAGAGGATTTCTTGAAGTCAGACGGGCCAGATCTCCAAGAAAAACTCCAAAATTATGCGCTTGGGAAGAGCAGTTTCATAGAACAGTTTTGTAAGTAATTGTAAGATATAATTGATGACAAGACACTGACTTCTGTTCCAGGGTACGACTCATATCTAAATTTTGATAATCCCGTTGTTCTCAACTTGAACCCCTTTTTCTTGCTAGAGGATGACCCAACGCCCGCAAGAAACAATCAGGTGACTCGCGCAGCGTCTCTCGTAGTATCAGCATTGGAGTTTGTTCGCGCGGTACGTCGAGAGGAACTACCACCAGACAACATCAAGGGCAAACCTCTTTGCATGTATCAGTATTCGCGGCTTTTCGGAACAGCACGTGTACCGACGGACCATGGTTGCCAAATCGAGCAGGACCCGGATTCGAAGCATATTGTTGTACTTTGCCATGGCCAATTTTACTGGTTCGACGTACTTGACGATAACTCTGACTTGATCATGAGTGAAAGGGACGTTGCAATCAATTTGCAGACGATTATCGATGATGCAGTCCAAACTCCGATCCAAGAAGCCGCTAAGGGTGCACTGGGAATTCTTAGCACGGAGAACCGGAAGATCTGGTCTGGGCTAAGAGAAGTATTAACAAGGGAAGAGGGCTCCAATAATGCGGATTGCCTTGGTATTGTCGACTCTGCTTTATTCGTACTATGTCTTGACTATACCGAGCCTGCGACGGCAGCCGAATTATGCCAGAATATGCTTTGTGGAACGAACGAGGTGGTCAAGGGAGTGCAGATTGGGACGTGTGTCAATCGATGGTACGATAAGCTCCAGATCATCGTCTGCAAGAACGGAAACGCAGGTATCAACTTTGAACATACCGGCGTCGACGGTCATACAGTACTCCGGTTTGCCAGTGATCTTTACACAGACACAATTCTCCGATTTGCTAGGACTATCAATGGGCAGGCGCCGAGTCTCTGGAAAACAGCAAGTCCGGATCCTTCAAGGAGGGATCCAGAAAGCTTCGGCGACGTTCACACGACCCCTCACAAGCTGGAGTGGGATATGACACCAGAGCTCACCGTCGCTGTACGGTTTGCAGAAACAAGGCTGGCTGATCTGATTAGCCAAAATGAGTTTGAGTGTCTAGATTTCAGCGGATACGGCAAGAACTTCATAACATCTATGGGCTTCTCGCCTGACGCATTTGTGCAAATGGCGTTTCAAGCTGCTTATTATGGACTCTACGGGAGGGTGGAGTGCACATATGAGCCGGCCATGACAAAGGCTTACCTTCACGGCCGCACTGAGGCTATCCGTTCTGTGACACAAGACTCCGTCAATTTTGTCCAAACATTCTGGGCCGACAACCCAGCTGAAGCAAAGGTCGAAGCCCTTCGAAAAGCGTGCGAACATCACGTCAATAGCACTAGGTCATGTGCCAAAGGCGAAGGCTGCGACCGCCACTTGTACGCGCTATTCTGCCTGTGGCAAAGATATGTCGACGAGCAAACCAGTCGATCTCCAAGCAGTGCTGGATACTCCAGCCCAACGGATAATGGCTCTTTCCGTGATTCTATTGTTGGAAGTCCCGGCAGGGATTCCATAAACTCGATAGACATGGACATGCAGCCGCGCCAACGAGGCGACAGCACAACATCAAACCCCCGATCGCGGGATCCCAACCGAGTGCCGGCAATATTTGCCGACGCAGGCTGGGACAGACTGAACATGACGATCTTATCGACGTCGAACTGTGGGAATCCGTCGTTGCGACAATTCGGATTCGGCCCTACCTCCGGCGATGGGTTCGGCATCGGCTACATCATCAAAGACGATGGCATCAACATCTGCGTCTCGAGCAAGCATCGACAGACCAAGCGTTTCGTTGACGCCCTCGAGAGCTACCTGCTCGAGATACGCCGCGTGTTACGCATCACGGGCCGCAAGGCGGCCAGCGCCAAGCAAACGCGAGCCCGTGAGATCGATCACACAAAAGTGAAGACTAGTAATCGGCTCAAGTCCCGCGGACGTAAGATCACGGGCTTGGATAACAACGCCATGCGCCTGCGGCTAGCTAACGGGTCATCCACCGGCACGCGATCGCCGACCGAAGAGAGTGTACTGATGAGCGACGACGAATTAGGCGGATGTAAGTCTTCGCCCTAATTTTTTTTTTCTGACATGAAAGAAGAGTTTACTAATATCCTCCTCCTCAGATGGTTTCTTCGACGCAGGCATGCTCCTCCAGGCCCTCAAGGCCCGCGGCGACACGTTCGACTCTGGCGAAACGAAGGCTTCCGAGCGTGCCGCCGCCAACGCGAGAAGGAGGGAGGTGGGGAAGAAACTACGGCTTGCCGAGTACTGATTGATATGCGAAAATTTTTGATGAAAATGTTGGCAATGTATGTTATTTATGATTTTCATGAAAGCTTAGGTTGGTTATGACGAAAGTTCGAGATACCATGGGATAGTGGAATTGTATAAATTTTTTGGGATGAAAGCCTGCGTCTACCTAATTTAGGTGATTTGTATCTGAATGTGATATGATCCATTGCGTTGGGTGATGTGCTAGTCACAGATAGGGTAATGAGTGCCGTTTTTGTTGGCCCCGGGGTTGATGGTTCGTTCTTGTGATGACCTGATGACCTGATGAAATAAATTTACCTTCTGGATTCCTATTAGGCACTGTTTTTATGTTGCTACTGCCCGCTAGGTTGTCGCTTAGTTGAATTCGGTATACATGAGTGTTTACCTAGGTTAGTTAGAGTCCTTAAGTAATGGATTTAAGTACAGCATGTTGTAATTTGGTTCATATCGCTCGGCAATATATACAATCAAGAGGTGAGGGACAGGGAATGAAGGCTCTATCATTCATTCACAAGATTTACGACCGGAGTTTTCAATGTTTCTTATTTAGGGTTCCCAAGGGCGAATACCATGGAAGTAAGTAGACGAAAGAGGAAAGAGAAATTCGCAGCCCACCTATTCTGGCCACCATGGCGCCACTCATGGCAGGGGGCCATGTACCTATCATAACTACTACATCTATACCTACTTCTTACGTTTAGCAACAACTACTGTTCAAATCTAGATCAAAGCGTTATAAGGCGTGTTTTAAACTTTAAAACATAACTTAAATGCTTTTGCATTTTTTGCGATTTATTTAGTAGTATTAAAAGCTTAAAACTAAAGCTATAGCTATACTTAGCTAATATAGCTGCTTAGCTGTATAAAATATAACAGGTATATAGCCCCTTGCTCTGCTCTTTACCTAAAAAGTGCAGATCTACATAAGTGGCGCGAGATGGTGGCTAGAATAGCCAGAAAGGGTAGCCAGAATAGGTGGGCTGGAAATTCGAGACTGTGTTCGAAACCGGAACCATATAGGCTTCTATACCTATATATTACGGTACGGTAACGATCAATGAACAGAATCACGAGCAAAAGTAGAACACGACAAAAGCTATATCATTCAAAAGATTCATATCAGAGATGAGATATCAAATGTATATAAATAGGCGCAAGAAACAGCGCTCCTTTCGTCATATTAATGCCCCGGTCCCAAGATGGTCAATGATGCCTCAAACTCCGGACTCGATGCGTCCAACCCAATATGTCCACGAATCTAGCTATCTATGCTAGGTAGGTTAAGTAAATACTTAGTACGTCTCTACTATCAGAGCTTTGAAAACAACGTAACCAACAATATATATCTCTATCCATATCTCAGTGCCTTCTCTATCATAGACGAGCTTCTTCTGGTATCAAGGAAGGCCAGTCAAAGATATATCTTTTTTTTTTCTTCTCTTTAATTGCAATTGGATATTATCCCATCTCATGGAATTGGCCGCGGTGATTCGAGTTATAATCCCTTTCACCAACGACATTTCCACCAGCCTCGTGGACGGTCGGCGGCACGTTCGGAGACGCCGGTTGGCCGGGCTGGCCTGGTTGTGGGCCCCAATTCGAGTTGAGTGTCACGGTCGGACTCTGAGGCTGCGTGCTATATCTTGGATCGGACATTTGCGAGACAGGGCTCGTCGAGTCGTGGCGGTCCGGCACACCGGTTGGGGCGATACCGACGAATCCAGCGGGCTTCTGCTCGCCGGTGGGGTAGTAGGCTTGCGGCGGAGGGGTCTGTTGCTGGTATGGTTGTTGGCCGTAGGGCGCGTTGTATGTTTGAGGAGGATATCCGGGAGCACCACCTGGTGGTGGGGCCATACCGCCCGCTGCCGCTGTCTGCTGCATCGGCTGTCCGGAAGTGGCAGCGTTCTTCTTCTTGTTGTTGTTGTGGCGAATGATGAAGAAGATACCGAGGCCGATGAGTGCGAGACCTCCTACGCCGCCGACGACACCGCCAACGATGGGGCCAATGGGGGTAGACGATTTCTTTTCGGCGGGAGGATCGTTGTCGTTATCGGTATCGCTGTTGCTGTTGCTGTTGTCGTTGTCGTTGCTATCATTGTTGCTACCACTGCCGTTGTTGCCACTCCCACTAGCAGAGCGAGTGCTCGAGGAGGAAGCTTCCGAAGTGAAGGTAAAGTCGAATGATCCATCATCAGTGGAGGTATCGAAGCCGCCGGTTCCAGACGCTGTCGGGGTAATGACGAACTCTTGCCAAGATACGGCATCAGTCTGCCCACTGTACGTCGTATAGAGCTGCTGAGGCGTTGAGATATTATATGAATTGCAGTAAAAGTCTATGATGTTGCTGTAGAATGTTTCCGTGTTACAGTAGGAAGCACTAGTCTCGGTGCTATGAGAGCGTAAGTGAACGCCTTTCAATACGACTTTTCAACTTACCACTTCAGAGTAAAAGTGTCCTGGAGACATCCATCATCACAGGCGCTTTGCGAGTACACTTGGTCATAGTCCAAGCAGGTTGCACGGAGACCGCAATTATCATCCTGGCAGCAGCCAGCACGGCCGAAATCTTCCTGGATCACAAAAGCGCACGTGTAATCGCCATTGCAGGTAACTGCGGCGCCTTCAAGGAAGAATCAGCATGGATTCGCATGACAAGGACAAGATCACCTTACCGGGTCTCCCAGAAACATAACCACAAGTGTTGTCTGGTGCGATGAGAACGGTCTGATCCCCCGTGTCTCTCTTAAACAGTTCCCCTAAGTTAGGAGCTTTTGTGATCTCCGGGAGATGAAAAGTAGCGTCCGGGACGACGGCATCTGTTGCTCGGGCTGGCCTTCCATCGAAGGCTAAGGCTCGGACGGCGGTAACAAGCGTTGCGACGGTTATGAATCTTGACATGATGTCGTTAGATCTTGTCGACTGTCTCTCCCTAGTTCTATCTGTTCGCCCAACAGAGAAAATAGGCCCACTTGTGATGAGATGGAAGGACAGATCTCTCGCAATAAAGCACGCGTCGACACAAAAAAGGAAGAGGGGCAAGAGAGATCGACGTTGAAGACAAACGAAGGGCCGTGTATGTTTAAGAGGCGGCCGGGGCGTGGCATGGACCGAGACCCCGTTCTCGCTAGCTCTCATGAGCAGTCCGCAGATGACAAGGCATATTTTCTCTCATCTTTAGCTGGCAATTAGCGGGTTGGTGCTCCAGGCCTGGATTCATGGCTGCCAGCTTGCAGCCACAACAGCCTTGGGCTATTCCATTTACGAGGCGAATAACCGGGGAGGAGATTGCACGTCAAGCATCATTGACCAAAGGGAGCCAATGGCGATGGAGGTGTTGTGGGCGACTTGCAGGAGCTGAACAGCCTAATGGGACGCTAAGATGGTATTGAGGATAGAGTCGCCACGAGACCGTTGGCGTGCGGCTCCGGGACTAGAACAGTCTATATGTACATCAGCCAGACAGAGGACCCGGACCGCCATAATCGATATTCGGTGTATGCTCCAAGCTCAACCTGCCGTCTCCCGTTAGCATTTTGGACGTAATGAGCTGGATTGATTGAGGAGGTAGCTAGTCAGGCGTAAATAGCGTCAACAAAACAAGAGTCATGAGGAGACGAGTATCGACGGCTGCTAACGCGGTGCGGCTGAGACGGCCCAGCGATAGCTTATGTTAGTTTGTTAGTCTGTGGTCCGTTGGCGGTGCTACAGCACAATACACTAGACTAGGGAGGGCGAGACATGGCAAAAAATAAGACGGAATAACTTCAGCTTGCCCGTCGTCTCGCACATTGGAGCACATTTTAGCTGGCGCTGAAAAAGGGGGTGAGGTGCCCAGGTCTGTCCAGGCCCCTTCTGCGAGATCTCGTGCCTCGGTGAACGAATCTAGAATGGTAGCACCAATGGATGGTCGTTACTAGGTACCTACCTAGTCAGGTATGTAGTTACCCAACCTACCGGTAAATAGTTTGTCAAGTACTATATAAGTAAATGGGCGAAATGGGCGATGCGCGGAGAGAACCGTAGTGTAGTGCTGTCCGTTTCGCCACCACCCAGAGCATTCTACCGCATCTGTACTTATTCATGAACGAGTGATCGGTGCCATAGATACCTACTTATACGCGAGTAGGTGGGTTGTGCAACGGCTGAACTGGACCGATGCTTGACTGAGGACGAAGCGTGTCTCAGCTCTTGGCGCGGTCGGGCAGCCGCATACTGCCGTACCATACCACAATCACGCGAAAAACAGAGGCTTGGGCCAGTAAGCTATTTTTAGCTGTTCAAAGAGATGAGGTGGTATTGATAAAGTTGTGTACTACGGTAATTTGCAGCTGTAGTGTACTACATGTAAGTAAGTATGTAAGCCAAACTACTCCGTAAGAGGCCTTAATACACACTGTACCTCCCGTGCTTGCCGCTCAGCAATGGCCATGCAGGTGCGACCCTACCTCTACTATGTACTATATGTACACTAGAATTTACATATGTCACAGCTGACATCAACAATAACCAGACGTCAGCAGGCGGCATGCTCACAACCTCATGTCCAGTATCAACACTTACAGGCACACAGGTTACGGCCAGTGGGAACAAATGGAACCGCTGGCGCATGAATGAGGCTGAATAAACACACAACTTTCAGAGACAACCTCGCTTACCAAAAAGGTCCCGTCCCTTCCGAGGCGCTCCCGGACTCGGCACGGCGAACCGCAACAAATGCAGCAGCGCTCATGACCGACCTGTCCCAGGTCCTGCCGGGCTTCGCTGTCGCCCGGTATGCGCGTCTGCTGCCCGCCATCGAGAAGAGCCAGCTGACCGTCACGGATCTGCTCACTCTCGAGGTCCCCGACATCGGGAAGCGCACCCAGCTGCCGCTGCTGGACGTCAAGCGCCTGTGCAATGCCATACTGGCCGCCCTGCACGCCGATCTCGGCGTGAGCGCTGCGGATGAGGGCGACGGGAAGCAGAAGCAGGATGAGGCCCGGCCGGAGAAGCGTTCTAGGATCAGGGAAGGCTCTCTGAGACAAACCGGCACGGAGCTCCTGGCACGTCCCTGGCGCACCATCAGCACGCTCGACGCTTCTTTGGACGCAGCCCTCGGAGGCGGCGTCCCCACGGGCTACATCACAGAAATCACGGGCGAGAGCGGCGCCGGGAAGACGCAATTCCTGCTGACGCTGCTCCTATCCGTGCAGCTCCCGCCGCCGCACGGGCTAGGGCGGCCCGCGCTCTACATATCGACGGAAGCGGCGCTGTCCACGAAGCGACTATCGCAGATCCTGGCGCAGAACCCGTCCTTCCGCACCCTCGACACAGACGCGGCCAGGCCGTCCCTGGACCGCGTCATCAGCACCGTGACGCCGGACCTCGAGTCGCAGGACCACATCCTCACCTACCAGGTGCCCGTCGAGGTGGCGCGGCGGGACGTGGGGCTGATCGTCCTGGACTCGGTGGCCGCCAACTACCGCGCCGAGTTCGAGCGCGGCAGCGGCAGCGGGAGCGGCGGCGGCGGCTCTAACATGGCCGCGCGCAGCGCCGGGCTCGTGCGCCTCGGCCACCTCCTGCGGGAGCTCGCGCGGAAGCACGACCTCGCCGTCGTCGTGGCGAACCAGGTGGCAGACCGCTTCTCGGGATCGAATCCGTTCGCGTACTCGTCCGTGCCGCACCGCTCGCAGCCATATTCGCCCGCTTTCGTTAAGAACGGCGGCGGCGGAAGCAGCAGCAGTAGCGCTCGGCCGTCGACCATGACCCCGAGGCCGCAGCAGCAGCAGCAGCAGTACCGACGTCACCAGGCCCTCAGCGCCATGTCCCAGGAAAGTCCCCTGGCGTCTCGCAGCCGGAATATAAACCTGGGCAATAATAATAATAATACTAATACCGCGAACCCGAGCGCAACCCAAGACGTGGAGCCGTCGAGCAGCAGCACGGCAGACATCGTCGTGCGCTCCAGCATGCCGGCGCCGCCGCCCGAGGACTTCGTCCCCGCCGCCCCGGCCGCGCTGTCGCTCGACCACCAGCAGCGCTGGTTCACGGGGTGGGGCGACGACCCTTACCAACATCTTGGCGAGACGCTGAAGACGCCCAGTCTGGGCCTCGTGTGGTCGACGCAGATCGCGGCGCGCATCGCGCTATTCCGCCGCCCTGCTTACGGGCGGAAAATGGTTATCGGGGATGACGATGGCGGTAATGATATCGCGACGATGACGACATATGACCATGAGACTGCGACTGCGGGGCCCTACATCAAGTCCTGGCGCAGGTGGATGAAGGTCGTCTTCGCGCCGCATGTCCCTGGAACTGGCCCTGGACTTGCAGGCGCCGTTGAGTTCGAGGTCGTGGCCGGTGGGTTGAAGGGGGTGGAGCGGGCGAAGAACAAGAAGGTGAAGAGCACCAGCGATTGAGTAGGGTAGGAAGGAAGACACAAAGGATTCTCGTACAAAGAGTGATTGTCAATAGAGAAGCGTTATGCATGAATACACGACTAACAAAGTTCGTCAAGAGGAACAAGAATATCAACAGAGAGACTAAGTGAGATTCTAGTAGCAAGATGAATACACATTAGTTTTACTAGTATAACTACCTACCCGATGCCTATACATGTGTGACGACCCTCGAAAAGGAATGCATGCAAATATTACAAGGGAGAATACTCACATATATTCCATCATGACACTTGTATTGAAGATGTTACCATCATCGTTGACCGAATGTTTTCTTTTATGTCCGAATTTGAAGCAAAATATACTATTTAATACACTCTAGCCACTCCACGCTTGAATGCATGCGATGATCCCTAATTCAGAGAACGCCTCCCAATGCTGAAAACGGACGCCATTGCTCACATCAACACATCACCTCGGGTGAGGGAACTCGTCTTCCAACTGTAGTCGTACACCTACATTCATACTGATCAGTTCCTGCACCAGCAGCTTCGCAGCATAGGGCATCGTCATCTTCGCAACCTGCTGACTGGACTTGCATGTGTTGCAGTAGCCCTTTGACCCAAAGAGACCACACCGCTGACAGACATCAAGAACAACAGCGTCCGAGCTCGTCATGAGACGCTCGAGGAGGAGTTGCGAGGCGCCGTAGGCTACGAGACAATCGCGTTCCATTTCTCCCAGACGCAGACCACCGTCTCGCGATCTTCCTTCTGTGGGCTGACGAGTGAGAATGGCACGAGGTCCGCGCGAGCGCGAATGCATCTTGTCTTGCACCATGTGCTTTAGCCGCTGGTAGTAGATGGGGCCATTGAAGATATAAGCTTGTAGAGGCTCGCCCGTGATTCCCGAAGTGAAATAATCCTTCCCTTCCCACGAGAAACCGGCATCGACCAGTTCTGCACTCATCGCTTCGAGGGGATGCGAACGGAAGGCGTCTCCGTGGCCGTAGTCTTTCCGTCCCTTCACAACAGATGCCTTACCCGTGAGACATTCTAGTAGTTTTCCGACTGTCATACGCGAGGGAAAACCATGGGGGTTCATGATAATATCAGGAACTATTCCCGCGTCTGAGAATGGCAAGTCTTCTTGATCTACGATAATGCCGACCACACCCTTCTGTCCGTGACGGGAGGAAAACTTGTCGCCTATCTCAGGCCGTCGAGTCTGCCTTGTCTGAACCTTGATAAGTTGGGTCTCTCTATCCGTTTGGGTAATCATGACCTTGTCGATATAGGCTGGGTCTGCGGCCTTGTACGTAATAGGAGTTTCACGGAATGCTTCCACTCTACGCTCCATTCCTATAGTTGAGCTGGTGGTGTCCTGGGGACTCTCCTTCTTGATCATGACCTGGCCCGACTCCACCATCCAGCCAACGTCTGCAAGCCCATCTTTGGACAAAGCCTTATTCTTATCAAGTTCCGGGTCTTTGTCCCCAATGCGCTCGCGGCTCCCGTTAGGGTACCTCTGAAGATCAGCCGCGTACTTCTTGAACACTTGGGCCCGCCCAAAGCCGCGGTCAAGAGACGCCTTGTTGAGCACGAGGGCATCTTCAATATCATACCCAGAGTAGGACATGACAACAACGGTAGCGTTCTGGCCTGCAGGTAATTTGTCGTAGTGGATGAGTTCTATGGTCTTGCTGATCACCATTGGTCGCTGGGGATACACCATGGTCAGGAGGAGGGTGTCAATACGGTTGAATTGGTTGTAAGCAATGGCTCCAATCGCTTGTTTACCCATAGCACATTGATACGTATTTCGCGGTGATTGGTTGTGATGTGGGAAGGGGATAAGGCCAGCAACTGCTCCAAGCAACGTAAAAGGTTCGATCTCAAGGTGGGTAGTCGCTTTAGTGATATCTTTCTCGCTACCAGCAATGAGAGTATCGTTCTCTTCATTTGCATCAAGATATTCGACGACACCGTTTCGTAAGAAGTCATCGAATGTAATTTTCTCGGCTTGTAACATCCTCAGTTGGCTCTCCTTTATCCTTGGTTTTCCGTTTTTAACAATGATATACGGCCGGCAAATCCGGCCTTCGTCTGTGGCTATGTGCACGGCTGATAGATTTTCGTTGACATTGATACTAACAAAGGGAGATATCCAGCCTCGTCGTCTCATAGTACGGAAATTAGCAGCAAATCGTTTGGGAAACCGAGTAAGAGCGAATGGAGTTCCGTTGATGTGTACTACGTAGGTGCCTTTTTTGTGCATCTCCGCACCGGAGAAGTTTCTCAGAGGTTGTGCCTGAGGATCCAAAGTGAAAGCCCATCTCTTGATGGGCGTTTCATCAGCATCGGTCGTGATGTGTGTCATTAATGCCAAGTTCTTGACGAGACCGCACGCCTCGCCTTCAGGGGTATCAGACGGACAGAGCATACCCCATTGTGACGGCTGAAGAGCACGAGGGCCACTGACCTTGCGGGTCTTCTCGAACTGACTGCTTATGCGAGTCATCATTCCAAGTGCAGCTATGTAGCTAAGTCTGCTCAGAACATGCGTAACACCAGCTCGATTCATCCTAAATCGTTGGACAGTCCAGTTTCCTGTCTGTATCGCACGATTCAACCCTTCCGTGATATGCTTTCCCTGAGCACCGATCTGTAAGAGAGGGTCTGCTGGAATAGCACGGTGCTGTTTCTTCAGAGTGTTCTCGATGTTGAATTTGAGCGAACTCAAGAAATTCTTGAACAAATCTTCGAATAGCAGTGATAGAAGCTGACCCGCAAGTTCGAAACGCTTATTTCCCACAAAATCTCTATCGTCGACCAGCTTCGGATTGTGGCGGGCCATCAAAACTCGTCGCGTCATCATAGCGACGTAGACGGCCTTGGGGTAAAATCCCAAGCCCTCGACCGGAATATGCGCAATGACAATGTTTGCAAGAGCATCAAGCCCCTCTTCAATAACACTGCGACGTGGCTGAGGGGGCCCTCCTCTGGCCGGGCGTCCTTTCATACCCATCTTGACTCTCGCGCCAATGTACTCGAGTGCTTGTTGCTGAGTGAAGACCTCTGCTACCACGGCTTCCGAGAAGTTGATCTCGAAATCGTCTTGATACCGGGCATCGGAGCCAGTAACCAGCTGCATTATTTCGAAATCGGTAAGACCGCCAAGAGCCTTGAGGATGATAACGATTGGTATCGGCTCGGCCAGAACGTTGTGCTGGAGATTTATGCGCTCCTTCTTGAGAGTAACATATGTCTTAGACTTCCTTTCGTGCGTGGAACTGGTGACGGATGCTGTAATGATGTTGTTCTTTTCGTCGGCTTCAATGATGACACGATTCTTGCTGAGTTGCTCCTGAATGAGAATGACCTTCTCCGTCCCTCGCACGATGAAGTAACCACCTGGGTCTAGGGGACACTCATTCATGATCTCCATTTTGGCATTATTGGCTCCATACAAGTGACACTTGTTGCTCCGGAGCATGACAGGCATGCGGGCGAGTTCGACGTTTCGACGGATGATCTTCTGCCTTTCTCGAGTGTATGCGACATCGACGAGAATGCGCGCAGAGTACGTGGCATCTCGTAGGCGGCACTCTTGGGGGGTAACCTTGGGGTTAGCACTGGATCTGTTTTGGCCAACACTCTCCGGGCTCTCGACCCTGATGTCAAGGAATTCGACCCAGAAACTACTATCGACATCGCTTTTTACAATTCGATTGGCCCTCACGATTTCCTTGATTTCATGGTCGACGAAGTAGTTGTACGAATCGATGTGCCTAGAAACCGGTTAGCAGTTTGATTGGAAGGGGCGCGCATCTCGGACAAGCCAAGGGGACATACTGCTTCACAAGACCTGGAGGCGACAATGTTGTTAGCTACGGGGCGCATGCGCGTATTGGTAGAGGATCTACACACCTTTCACCTTCAAGAAGGCGGGGAGCAGCTGGTTCTTGTCTTCAACGGCAGAGATTGGATCTGTCAACTTTTTGCCATTGTAGAAGGGCTTGGTGAGCGCCTCAAACCCATCGTCGATGAAAGGCATCGCGACAACGAGCTTGCCGAACCGTGGCGACTGCTGCTGCTACTGGGGGAGGGAAAAATCCTAAGATGACTCGTCGCGATGAGCAACAGTCAGGTAGGTGCTGTCCCCCACCATTGCACCCCGGGCCGGGGTGCCAGGATATTTTCTGGCTATCTCCTTATCGATAAATATGGAGGCTCAAAATTTAAGGTTATCGCACAAGGCCCGGATGACTGCAGTAAGGGCAATTGCATAGGCGCCCCGATAAATTGATTTTCGGGGCAGTGGACCCCTCCGACCAACCTCCGCTCGGGCTGGATGTCGACGGCATTTCGGCACCTGCATTAAGCGCTCTTCCAAGTTGTAGCAATACTATCAGACCTAGTCAAGATAAAACGTAAGATATTTTAGCTTCAAAAAAAAACCCCCCATGCAGACAAGTCAGCAATTCATTAGTTCAGCCGTTTCTTAGCCATATTTCTTTTACTTCTGCGATTCGTAGGGCTGGTTTGAATTCAGGCCATAGTTGGAGATTTAGGTAGTCGTGCGAGTTAGACTTACTATGTACCCACCTACGTAAGTATATCAGATGGAACGTTGCGTCCCTTGTTTATCTCTGTGGCTTTTTCAATGACTTAGTGCGAGATGCAAGGAATGGGCAGGTCTTCTAAAAACTTAGCGAAGCAGCCTTGCTCGGGAGGAACTCCGGCACGACTCACATGCGCAATCGGTTCGGCAGGTTTGGACGCTCATCGGAGCAAGAAACAAGCTTCCGTACCAGGCAAGTAGCAGTTCTAGGATATGATTAGTCAAGCACAATGCACGCTAAGATGCTTTTAATTACACAATTGACATAATTCGAAGATCTTCGGAGTGCCTGCAGTCCCGGATCTCTTGGCCGTGTCCGTGAGTCTGAAATTTGTTGAGGTAAGTGGCCAATACACATGCTGTCTCGTGCTCTTCCGCTGTGGTCAAGTTAGTCAGCGGGCAACTATAAGACCTCTCGATCGCTCTGCTCGTGATGATGGACTTGAACTAATGTGCCCAGCCCCTCTTTACCCCTCCATCATCCTTCGTTGCCCCTCCTTTTGCAGCTCACCACTGCAGCCGGTCTGCATATCTGCTGCAGGACTATAATGTTGCGCTGGCACTCGAATCCTTGTCATCGAACCTGTCATGTCGCCTCAGTCGTCCTCACCCACAGCAGGATTCATTTGAGGCCAAGCCATGACTGGGTGGGCAACTTGCCAAATGCAACGCTCGGTCACATATGGATGAAGTGGCTGGCTGTTGTTCTCTATGACTCCAAAGGATTGTTTCTGGGCGGAAAGTGTTACCTAGGTAGTGTTGACAAATTGACCGCCTCTAGAGGAAGGAGGAGCTGTTGGTGTACTTAGGTCATCGTTGATGTTGGACGGCCTGTCCAGTATACTATAGCATTCACCATTGTATTTGTTTCTTTTAATTGGTATATCTAGTATATTTCCTGTAGGCATTAAATTCCAGGGGTGTTTTCGGTACGAAGCGCAAACCCTAGGTTTTACATCTCCCACATTTTCGAGAAGATGCATGAAGATGGAGACTGGCGCACACCTCGAGTTGTTCATGGCAGCACTGATGTGGGTTGCAGATTGGGACACACCATAAAATGGGTTTCAACTCGGCACGGCTGGTAAAGCTGAGGTGAGAGCGGGCTCACCTTGTTCAAAGTTGGAGGAGACAGCCTGTTATGGCTGGGCAAAAGTCGGTGAGCCGCACAAGGGTTCAGCAGTTCTCATAAGGTTAACAATCCACGGATTGAAGCTCTGACGACATCTTCGATAAATTTAGCTCGGGTATAGCTTGGATAACCAAAAAAGCCACTCGACGGACCCTGTGACCAGCGAGTTGAAAGCGACGAACTTGCTTCACCATCGCCGATATTGCCACCGAAATGTTCCTATCTCGGCAGTCAGGCGTATTGTGTGTGTATCTTCAGATTATTACGCCATGCGAACCAAAGCCTGCTAGCAATGTGCTGGCGCGGGGGATTGTCTGTGGTACAAGGACGAATATGTACCCACAGGGTTCCGTACCTACTCAAGCTCCAATACCTACTCACACTACACTGAAGGCTGCTCCCATGATGTGGGCGGGGAATAGTTATGTAGTATGACGGTGTCGAGTGCTAAGTTTTGATGGCCTCAATGTGACTAACTATGTCCTATCTGGCTCATCTCGACAAGGTCTGTATAAGTACGTATAGTATCCATGTTGGATTTCGGTTTGTGACTGCATAAGAAAGTTCTCGGGGTTTAGAGCAAGCACCTATTTACGGACTGTGTGCACAGGGCTAAACTCTCTCTGCCGAAATAAGCGGGAAGACCCTGAATTAAATCCCCAGGTTAAGCCAGTCAAGCCAGCACTATGGTTGAGATCGCGTGTAACTACGTTATGGAGGAGGGGAGTGGGTCAACCAAAGCCATAGGTACCTAAGACGATCATTTGTTGGATACTGGTTGAATGGTATGTTGGGCAGATTTGGTGCGAGATCTATTGGTGTGTATATTCACGTGGGGCAAATTAGGTGAATGCATAATATCTTGAAAAGTAAGTTAGTTCAGTATTAGGTTGCACAGGGTTCGAACGGAATCGCCACCCTTTCACTTTCCGTGACATCCACCACCTATCGCCGTTGGCATCTGAGATGATCTCGCAGGTGACCGTGTGCCGCCTGCGGGGACAGCCTCTCAAGTCGAACACACAGAAAGAGAGAGCCATTAGCGCTCGAGGTCTAGTGTACTGTAGTGTAAACGCCCACGGGTGGCGCCCTCCAAAGGAACAGGTCTGCAGCCTATCAGACATGGGCGGCGTGGGACTAGCTTGATGGCGAGAGAGTTCGCTCGTCCAACCACAGCAAGCTCATAATGGCGGTAGTAGTATGCCTCCTACTTCCCAGGTAGCCCGAGTTCCCACCAATATTCAGCGTTGAGGTTGACAGATCACAGAAAGATAAAGGCAGCCTAGTATTCTGTGCGCAGAGGAGAAGAGTTAATTCTGCGTCCGATTGCGGGAAAACCACGAAGGGAAAAGAATTGAAGACCCCTACCGCATATTGTTGAACTGCATTGTTTGGCAGGTACACTGCACGTACAGCTGTACAGCATGCCAACGGTGGCACCACGATACTACGGTGCCACGTATTAACCCGAAGGGGTAACAGAATTTCGTGCAGATGGTTCGGGAGCTCCCCGCACTAATGGGCACGCTTATCTACGCTAAATGCGCAGGGCCTACTGGTAATTGGTGAGGTCAAGCTGGGGCTAGGTAGGATGTATTTCATTTTTTTTCCTTCTCACCGCTCTCTTTTGTTCTTAGTGCCACAGCTCTATTCCACCCAGCTCGGCTACAAGAGTCAGTCAATCCCTACCCAGCCAGTATAAGTAGAAGCGGACTATACGGCACCTACAAATAAAAGAAAGAGTAAAAGAACAAAGGGGGAGAAAAGATCATAACTGAAATTGCCATCGCGGATCTAGCACGAGAGCTGGGAACTAAACTCCCTATTTAGAGTTTGAAGTTTTGTGATCGATCCACGACACCCAGCCGTTTGGAAAGTTTAAGGCGGGCAAGTCCATTAGCGGGAATGTACCTGGATATGCCCTGAAGCTTACCACCGACGAGAGGGGGTGGGAGAAGCACGATAATAAAATAGTCGCGGCCTTTAGAACCGTGAAACTTTCTTAACCCAACAGAAGCCCGTGTATAGAAGACGGGAGCAAACGGGCCAGTCGATGAACTATATACGTGGTTTCGTTTTTTAAAGCCAATCGGCAATAGCTCTGGCTAGCACAGTCACAGACACCCAACTGGAGGCGCCGGCACTTGTTGATTGTATGCCGTGCTCGTTGAAATCGACAAGAGAAAGCCATGTTATATACCACCCGATACTGATTGCCTAAGTATACATAGTAGGTAGGTTAGCATGTAGATCTGAAGTAGTCGTATTAGGTACTCACCGTCATATTCAACTTTCTTCCCATCAAAGAACCTGCAAGCACCCCGACACCGCACGATGCGGCAGCGCAGCGGCAACGGAGCAGGTATATCCTAAGATGTTAAGATGCTCGAATTTTATAGGGCCGGATAGGACACAAGACAGAGGACAGGACAGGACACGCAGCAGTTGCCGACCACGACGGACTCCACGGCTTCGCGCTACAGGCTGCTCCCAGGCTGCAGTAGAAGTAACCACCTATAAGGTACTTCCCTAAACCTAAACCCCGCTGTACCAGTACCTACATAATACTACCGCAGGCAGACCTGTAGGTAGACTTCGACTTACCTAAAAACTACCTACCTACCTGAGGTAGGGTAGGGCACCTAAAGGAGCCAAGCCTGCCAGTGCTAGTGCTAGTAACCTCCTTTACCCTGCGCCTCGTCCACCTGCTTTCTAGAATTGAAACATCGATCTTCTGCACTTCGCACAACTCCACTCGCTTTTGTTTCTGTGATTTGCAACCCTTCCCCCTCATGCTGCCGCCCCTGGCTCTCCAGGGCTGCGTTCGCATAGGTGCTGTGCTATAATTGTTGTTATCCCAATGTGAGTTACTTGAACCCCGTGAACTCTACCCTATCGTCGCCAGCTCGCCGGCCGTGCGCATCTTCTCCGTCGGGGGCGAGCATCGTCAACGGGTCTGGTCAGCGCGATTTGCGTCTCTGGGGAGGGGCATGTGGCGACGCCAACCGGCAGAGGGGCAGCACTGCGCGCAACCCAAGGCTCGAGCTGTTGCGCTTCCATCCCCCTCGCTGAACCGAGGCATATTTGCCTCCACGACTACATATGCCGTCGTCTCCTGATCTACGTAGACAACCAGATGGACTAACTAGTCGCCACGCAGTCTATAGAATCCAACGGCTGTCGATTTGGCGTGTACGAAGGACGTCCGTGTTGTAACGATAAGAAGTAGAAGCAGATGGACGATTACCGGTTTCGCTCTCAGCAGCGGTCCCCAAGAAACGAAGCGCCAATGAATTCCCTTGTCTCACCGCAGCGAAACGGCAGAATGCCTTCGCAAGACCCTCGAGCCACTTTACCCCGACGATTCACGACCGACTCGGGGCGTGTACCAACATTGACCTCTATAACTACCACCCAAGCCCAGGAATATGCTTCGGTCGTGAGTCTTGTCCATACCCTCGGCCGCTGATTGGCTCGACTCGCGATGGTATCTGGTCTTGCTGGTCGGCGGCATGTTTCAATCTGCGAACTGGATGTCTCGCTATTCTGAAACCGTTGGCTGATGATGTGTAGCTTCCAACCCAGCAGTATAAAGTCCAACTGGTAAGATCTTCCCTTGAAATGTGCTATGCGATTCGCGACGTCCCGCCGAGCTCTGTCTTGAGCACTATGACACCTCGAGGTTCTGCCGAGTCCGGTACTGATTGATGCTCGTAGTTGGAGAAGAAGAAGCTTGAATATGAAAAACTTCGTGAGCAGAAACGGCGATTCGAGGCCGAGATGCTGAAGCTGGACCAGCAACAGCGGGAGCTGCAAGAGGACCTAAGACCTGTTTTTGGCTTGACCGGCCATCAGTCAGAGCCGACGACCCCTCCCGAGTATCGGGAAACCAACACTGGCTTTCCAACCATGTTCTCTAGGCCGAATAGATACTCCATGTCGAGCCTCGTCTCTCCTCCAGGCCTCTTCAACCGTCCTGGACGGTCTGGTTCAGTTCTCACCTCCCCTCAGTCAAGCATTATCCCTTCTCGCTATCAGGATGACCCACTGCCCTACCATTCTGTGCCAACTACCCGACGAAATAGCGACGAGGACGAGAAAGAGGAGGCCCTTCGCCAGGACCCAACCAGCCATCTATCCACAAATGCGTAAGTGTTCAATTTCGTGATCTTGACTGTTCAGGAGACTACTGCATCACCTATGTCACTTTGGACTTTTCCCTGTGAATTACAGTTGTCTTTGGCAGTTCTCTCATAGCCAAATACCGCATAAATGAGGATCGCGGCTTTCACATGGAGGGTGAAGACATCTTATTAGGATGTTATTCACAATCAATACCCCTCTCGGGCTAGAGAAGTTGCTACCAGTTTTGGAAGTCTCCTTTACGGCCTCGCACCGGCCTTATTAGAAGAGCTACATTCAAGGTCACCAGGTACAAAGATGCACCTTGCCAACTGATCTTGAAGCTGTTCGGTATTCACCACCTTACCTTGCAATTCAACGAACACAACTCATTTGTACATAAACAAGCTCTTTTGAAGTTATTAGGGCTATCCATTAAGGTGTACTCTTCTTCTGCAACCAATCTCAGCAATTTCTCCCACCAACATACCAACCACACCTACTGCTACTACACCTTACACCTGCAACCACAACAAACGCTTCCATACACCTCTCTATTTTGCGAACACACATACCTCCGCAGCAAATCACATTCTGACGAACCTGGCACTTGCGAACGGTTCTGTAATTGCAAGACCTTATGCTTCGTAATTCTTCAAACCCCAATCCCAAACTTTCCACTTTTCTTTACACACTCCGCAACCACCTTCCCTTGAACCGTCAAGTTTATTGCAACACGCACACCACCTACAGCAGTTACCACCTCTTGTACCTGTCCATACGCAACTTCTAGCAGTGCTGGCACTAACCCAAGTTGATACATCCATAGCCTGAACAGGTACTCCATGCCCGTAACTCGCAGAGGTAATATCTACGACAACATCGACCAGACCAACACAACCGGGTTTCTTTTCAGAGACGACGACGCAACCATGGACGCTGGCAATTACTCCGGTATCGATGCGAGCGAGGATCTTTTCCCTCAGCTTCATTCCCAGAAGGGCAACCCCAATGTGGTAAGTGAGCATGACGGATTTCTAGCATTATCTGCCTTGTTGCGTTGCTTCCAGGTTCTCGTGAAAAGTCTCAGCAGCAGCAAATTGTCGCCCCACGGATGCCCTTCCTGTAAACCTATTACTTCGGTTCTCATCTCTTGCAGTCCTATTTGCGATTGCGAGGGGAGGGTTCCGAAGCGGTAGGGTTCCGGCTGCTGTTCATATCCCCCACCACTAAAATTCTGCCCCTCTCAACGAATTCACCTGCACAAACCACCAACCTTGATTCCACACGATTTCCTCCGCCGCCCTACATTCCTGTAACACAAGCGACGTTTCTACCTTTTATATACGTCTCGTTCTGCTTCCAGTTATCCGGCCGCGATAAATCCTTGGCGGGATACTAACATACCACAATTCATAGCTGTCTGCCTCAACTGCCGCAGTGGACCTGGCTGTTCAGCTCGGAAATGGTGAAGGAACAACAACAAACGGCTGGGGCAACATCTCTCGCCACCGTCAACAGCAGAGTCTGTCCACCGTTCCTTCCCAGGTGGCTGATTCTATGAGCACCGTGCAGGCGGATACTACTCCCATCGGATCCCGTCCCTACCGCCACTCTATTGACTTGAACCACCACTACAAAGATAACACCGCCGAGAGCACACCTACTTCCACTATGTCCCCATCCACCACTCAAGTTCTGTCAACACCTCCCAAACTGCAGAGCTCCTTCTCTGGTAGTGATATACCCACTGTGAAGACCATGGCTAGTGCTGCAGCATCTTCTGCCAATGCTCATGCCCAGCAACATTTCCACAACCACAATGCCAGCATTGGTCGCATTCCTCCCGGTGCTATGAAGCGACACAGCCGCGAGTTGTCCGGAGATAGTCATGCTGCTGCCACCCAGGCCGGAGGAACATTCCCCTCCATCCAATCCCAGTTGCAGGCCAATGCACCACCCTTTGGCCCTATCGCCTCAAGCCAAGCTCCTGTTCAATCTCCTGTTTCCGCAGGCTCCAACTCGGCAACATCGCCTTCTCCCGCCGCCGGCTATCAGTACTACCAAGGATACAACCAGACTGGTCCAAATGGTGGCTATAATATGGGAATGCTGGCGATGGGCATGCAGAATATGAACATGAATGGGTACCCACCCCAGCAGAACTACACCGGTTATGGCGCCGTGTACCAGCCTACTGGTCAGCCTCGCGATTCGCAACAACGTGTCATGCAGCAACGTCGCGCTCAAAATGATGATGGTAAGTCCCAACTCTAGCCACGTAGATTGGTTCTCAGCTAACCTGCTTGTTAGCCATGAATCGCTACATAAATTTGCCTCTAGAGCAAGTGGGAGGCACCATTTACGAACTCTGCAAGGATCAGCATGGCTGCCGATACCTGCAGAAACAGCTTGAGAACCAGATTCCTGAGCACGTTCATATGATCTGGATGGAGACTAACCAGCATGTTGTTGAGCTTATGACAGATCCTTTTGGCAATTATTTGTGCCAGAAGCTCCTGGAATATTGCGATGATGAGGAACGTACTGTGCTCATTCAAAACGCCGCTAAGGATATGGTCCGCATCGCGTTGAATCAGCATGGCACTCGAGCTTTGCAAAAAATGATCGAGTTTGTGACTACCCCAACTCACGTTCAGATCATTATTGAGGCCTTGCGCTACCGAGTCGTGGAGTTGATTCAGGACTTGAATGGAAACCACGTCATTCAGAAATGCCTGAACAAACTAGGTTCCGCTGATTCCGAATTCATCTTCAGCGCCGTTGGTACGCACTGCATCGAGGTCGGCACCCATCGCCACGGATGCTGTGTTCTGCAACGATGTATTGATCATGCGTCTGGCCCTCAGAAAGTCTGGCTGATCTCCCAGATCACGGAGCATGCCCTGCGTCTCGTACAGGACCCATTTGGCAACTATGTTGTTCAGTACATCATTGATTTGAACGAACCCAGCTTCACCGAGCCGCTCGCGACGAGATTTCTCAGCAAGATCGGAATGCTTTCTCGCCATAAGTTTAGCTCTAATGTAGTCGAGAAGTGTTTGCGCTGTGCTTCTGAAGAAGCCAAAGACAGAATGGTCAGCGAGCTCCTCGTCCCCGGCGAGATGGAGCGCCTGCTCAAAGACTCATTTGGCAATTATGTTGTCCAGACTGCCTTGGAGCACTCATCAGTGCATATGAAGCACCAGCTGGTTGAGGCTATCCGCCCCATGCTACCTGGTATTCGAGGAACTCCATACGGACGACGTCTTGGAGCAAAAATTCAACAACATGATACCCAGAGTGGCAATAGCAGTGGCCAGACGACTCCGTCTGAACCTGCCCAGGGCCAGATCGCGCTCAATGGTAACCAAGGTCGTGCCATGTCGAATCAGTCGATTCTCGCACCTGGTGTTTACACGAATGGTCTGAATGGGACCCGCGCCCAAATGACCTATCCTACCCCGGCTAATATTACAATGCCGAATCCCCAAAACGCGCCCCCGCAACCTCCTCGCATGAATTCCTACCAGTCCTACCCCGGCGCAGGCGGCAATCTTGGAAATGGCGATGGCTCTTTCATCTAGAGCACCCACTACCTAAAATTACTGTTGTAACGGTACGATACACGATCTCAGATGACATGTACCATTGGCGGCTTTCTATTTCTATGGGTTTAATGGCCTTCGATAGCATGAGTGGATGCTCTCTACGACCTTGACGACCTCTCATTGATGACAATATAGTCTTCTACTTTGGGCATTGAATTCTTCATGCCACTGGCATGCACCACGGAGCTAGCTCATTAGCACCCATCATTTCAAGGGCTGCTCTGTACATTAGTCGCACCGTGGTGCATGGCACCTTATTGCCTCAGCCCTTCGTGCTGTTGAGCTGTTGCGAAATAGCCTCCACCATCAGCAACGCCCCCCCGCACGGTGTTTCTCTGGCTATTTCGTGTACTTGGATCCCAGCTTGATCTCGACATAGACTTCCTTTTCTTTAGGCTTCTTTCTTACGGTTTTCTTTCGCACAACAGATCCTCCCTTATACGGCCTGTCTCTTGGTCAGCTCGCATCAGAGCTCCCGAGCCGACCCAGAAGTTCCATCATCATGGTGCTTCCTCAACAGAGCTAACAAGGTACTGGGAGGAACACGAATTGTGGCATTGTGACGTCGCTCAATGATATGCTCGAATCGGATTAAGGGAAAAGACAACTGCTCCGAAGGTGCCTGCCATCTATCTCATACGTTATCGAGGTTCTCAACAGTGGCAGCATCGTTTCATGGGCACGAGCACTTGGTAATGATGGGTAGGAAGTGGTACAGCCGACTGCAATGCCAAGGGGGATTTAGTGCATTGTGTTATCTGATCCTCAATATTTTTTATTCACGACATCTTCCCTTGCGATAGTCTTCTTCACTTCATGTATGTGGCAGATTTCTGCGAATTTGGCACTGGACGCTTTTCACACAATGATGCGTTTGCCTAGAAGATTTCGCGGCAAAAGGATCTAACTCGCTGTATTGGCAGATAGGTTAATCAACCACAAAGTACACTATAATTCCCGCGTTTCTTCTAATGATGACTGAACGATATCTCATGGGCAATACATTTCGAATATGTTAGCCCATTACTATTTCAATTTAGGTGTAGCTAGGTCGAGCAAGTAGGTAGCCTATTACGCTAGCTATTAAGTAAATCACTGAGTGAATGAATATCTAACCCAACACTTGTATTAGGAGGCTCTAGAGAGGTCTCACTCAAGTATCGATATTTAAACATGTACGCCTTTTAATTCTGTATAGCACTTAAATTTATTCGAGCATAACTCATTTTCTAATGCTAAGTGAATGATAATGGGCCCGCTAACAATTATAAATTCTAGGTATATATTGAGGCAACCGCCATGTTGGTGGTAGTCACGATTTTCACATGCTGTGTACAAAGCCATGGTATCCTTACAGTTTGACACAGGCCATTCACAAACTCGCTTAAGCGAAACCGAGGCCTGTTCTCCCAACTACTATTGTGGGACGCCACTAAGAGGACCGGACTTGCACGATGCAATGTTTCACATCACATGAACCAGGCTAGACTACCTACTTATGGGGATCTGTATAGTAAGTGCTGTAATTAGCCTGTAGGTAGTGCAGTGTTCGGAAGGCCTTGCGGTGATACTCTGGCCGCGCGTTTCTGACGAGGCAGCGCCACGGCGGAGGAGCACGATGAACCCGGGACACGGGGTCCGTGTCCCTATCCTGTCCGTAATCACCGGACGCGAGTCCCGCGAAAGTCAAACACCTCCAGCGGCCGGCAATAGGTAGGCTTTGAATAGCCATGATCGCCGATGTAGACGGGATGCTTGTATTCACCCAATACTTTGGCTGACGAGATCGTACGTACGCGTATTGGTATCGTCCAAGGTCTAAACTACCTAGGTTAATCGATGAGGACAGATCGATCATCCACCCTCGTATCTGGGATTGTACTAGGTTACCCCCGAGAAGGTATCACCAGATCGAGAAGGCCGTGTGTGAGCTGGCGCTTAAACTCTAACAAGATTCGAGGTCCATGCGAATTTCGGACTCCACCGCCTGTTCCCAGAGACCGCGGTCCGAGCGGTAGTGAGCTTGAGTATACTGCTCTTTCACTTGCTCCTGGGCAATTTTCAGACCAAATAAACCGGGTATTAGCTGATACCCACGTATTAAACAACAGGAAAAAGGTAGGATGAGCTCTCAGGCTCGAGATACACCGCGGCTTCGTTGAACCTTAACAAGTTGACAAAATTGACGAATAATGCTTGCAAATTACTAGTTTATCGTCGTAGCCAGAGTGTTGAATGGCCAAATCAAGGAACACATCTTCACTCACTCGGCGACTGCGCCCTGTGACAGGCCCAGTTCCTCACCGAGCAAGTTGACATTCTCTTGTCATCTTCTCGCGTAATAAGAGTCCGGGCCCTTAACTTGAAGATTCTCTGTTCTAGCATCCATACTCGCAGAAGCAAGAACAGAAGTTTACAACCCGTATCACCCAGAAACCTATTGGTGTGTCAAAAGACGACAGGCTATACAGATGCGAACATAAAAATATGTCGATCTCTCCAGCCTCATCCTCATCCGCCTTGGCCACGATCAAAGTCTAAGTAACGGATAGTGCCACACGACATAGAGTTCGTCATAAAGCCCGAGTCGGCGCGAAACACCGCCAATTCGTCTCAACCCGGCTGTTTATTCATCGAGGTATCCCGGAGTAGGAAAGGGGATATCGTAACCCCTACCCATAACCCACGGATGTACTCTAGTAGCCTTTCCTCTTGCTCCTATTACCGACATGGAATGAACACCTGTGGGCCGGCCTTCCCAGGCCCTATCGTGGAACACAAAGCAGATAGATTACTCTCCTAGTAGAACCAAAAGCGAAAGAATGGTAGGCTGACTTGGGCACCGGGGTCTGCGCGGCGGTTAGTCAACCCACCGCGTCCCTTGATGCGCGAGATGTCTCTTCTAAGCTCGTAAGAGCCGAATCGAGGAATACTTGTTGGCTTCGCCATCAGGTTTTCAATTCTGTTACTGCCTATGCAATTCACGCCCCTCATATCTTGCGCAAAAACCTCTGGCCATAATAGGATTTCCACGGGAGCACGTGAGTACAGGTGGGCATCGTGATAGACAGACATCCCATTCCATCTGGGCTGGTTCATGTAGCCCTACGTCCCCCAGGGAAAAGTAGGCTGTCATAGCAGGCCGAGTATCCATCAGCGTCGTTGAGATAGGTCATGGGACATACTGCCAGCGACAGATGGGTGGGTATGGTAATGCGAGCTTCTTCAACAAGACGACACGATGGGCTACCGAGCCGCGCCATCGACCGCGCCCTACGCTTATTTATCAGGCCCCGACACATGTACCCACGCTCCCTCTATACACCGACAAAGCGCCATGAGCTCTCCCACAAGTATGACACTCCGCGGCCCGGAAGTGCCTTAGACATATGGATGGTGAAGTTGAAGTTGAAGTTGGAGTTGCCTCTACCCATTTCTTAGGGTCGTGTAAAGAGACATCTTCACGATGCCTCCAGGGGTTTATGAATGCTGTTCCAGTCTCGAGGAACAGGGTAGACCAAGAGAAAAACCCTGGGGTAATTACTTTGCAACCAGCCCCCTAAGATGCCGGGTTGACCCCTTGGGAGAACTTAGGCTTATATGACACTATCTACACATTACCTCTACCGAGTGAACGCACGAGGGTGGAACTGACGAAAACGGGCGGGGTGAATAGGTGTAGGGAAATAGAGATAGAGATACCCAAGGTTAAGGCAGTCATCGATGGCCCATACCGGCATACGGTATCCATCCCTACACGCGCTCCGACCACTTTCTCCCCATTCTCTTTCATAAGAAACTCAAGAAACTAGCTTAACTAGGGTAGCTACCTACCTACCTACCTACCAAACCCTATTAAAAACTCTCTACGACAGCGACGCTTATCGCGAAGAGCGAAGCCAAGTAAGGAATGAAACATACACTGGACTTAGTAAGGTCCTACTACCATTGTCGACGCAACGCCAAGATCGAAGGACTGAGATTGTAGACAGTCTGCTTAAACATATATACATCAAGACAGTTCAAACGCCGGGATGCCTTCCTTTCATGATTCAGGCTGTCTTCCATTCTTATACGGTCATATCAGAGAAGGGAATAGGCCACCCATTGCTTCGTTCTTTGGATATACTTGGTGGGTTCTGGAGTATATAAAGGTTTGCCTTGGACTTCTGGGTAGCCCCTGTATCTGTCTTTGTCGTTCTCCTAATCTGCTTAATTATCACATGTCAGTTCGACGTGGAAAGCGCGAAGTCCGTTAGATCATAGATGCGTTTCTTATCACTGAACGCATCACCCTAACCACCGGTCCTTTTCCAAGACAATTTACGACCTAATACGTCTGTATGCTCCGAGCGAAAGTACAACAGGAGATATGAAGGCACACACAGGCGAATAAAGGGCCGAGAGATCTCAGTAGATTATTAGTCAAACGAAATGGTATCACAGTCATAAAATGCAGCATAATAGTGCAGCAAGGAAAACTTTTTGTTCCTTCTCTCACTAAGTAGGGTAACTCCAGGCAGAATTCATGAGCCAGACGCATGCCCTATTGACCGTGAAGTAAGACCTCACTCCATCCCAAATCACGAACCAGGTTTTCATCACCCTAATCGTAACCGCAGCCACTGCACCAAGCAGGAGCACACGCTTATCGGTAGCGCCACAGAGAGAGGGTGTTGTGTCTCTTCCAGGTCTTTCTGCGGCCAGCCTTGGTCTTGTTGTAGCGGTGGCCCTTGTTGAGGCCACGGGATTTCTTGCCGGTGGCGGTGAGGCCGCGGGACTCGCGGTGCTTGTGGACGGGGTTGACGATCCAGTTGATGCGGGGATCCTGGCGGATGGCCTTGTGCTGGGGGTCGACGAGGATGACCTCGTAGTACTTGTAGGTGGAGTCCTGGTTGATCCAGTACGAGTTGAGAACGCGCAAGTTGGCGCAGCGGCGGCCGACACGCTCCTCGGCGGTGGACTTGAGCGATCGCTGGTACTTGAGCTGGTTCACACCCTGGTTGGTGGGCTTGCCTGTGGCGCGGACAGCTGGTCAGCGGCACGCCTCGAGCGGTGGTGCAGCAGAAGAGCAGGACTTACCGTAGGTGGCACCCTTGGGCACGGGCCGCTTGCGACCACCGCGGCGCACACGCACACGGTAGATGACATAGCCCTGCTTGGCCTTGTATCCCAGGCGGCGGGCCTTGTCGGGGCGCGAAGGGCGCGAGGCGCGGTGGATGACGTTCAATTGACGGAGCTATATTGATGCACTCTCAGCTAATGTTCAACGAGTGTATAGCAAAGACACGTTCTCGCGAGAGAGAAGACAGCGTCCACAGATATCCACAGCATCCACGTCTCGGGCTCGATTGCAGATATGTTGTGTGTGCTTGTTCGCGCCGTCTTCCGTGTCGGGCAGGGTTCGGAGGTTTCAACATACTTCCCAGCAGCGGACTCGGGAGAGGAAAAGCAGGACGTCAGACTGCTTCTTCTTCTGTAGCTCTTCGACGTACTTGAGGGCACCCATCTTGACTGCGGGAGAGGGACAAGTCGTGTCAGCAGCACGCACACGGAACACGCAGATGTGGATGTGGGTGCAAGTAAACAAACAGAGATTTGGCGCAGTTGCGAGGGAGGCTTCCGACGTACCAGGTTGGGAATTGAGGCCTGCAACAATGGATGTTTGAGGTCGTTGGTGGTCTGGTGAGAGAGAAATGGAAGATCTCCAAATCGACCGGCCACAAATTTGGTGGTTGAGGGGATTGTGTGGGCGGTTATGCTGGAAAAATTAAGCGATTGTGCGCTAAGGCGCATTAAGCACGCTGGAGGTGGGTCTCGCCCTCACCAGCCACATACCCTAGGTATCCGAGTAGGTACCTACTCTCTTGGCAAGCTGGCAGTATCTGTCTGTGGCTGTGACCCATTGAACATTACCCAAGAATCTCTTACGTAAGGTCAAACATATATGCTGTTATTGAAGGTGTTAAGGAGGTTGGCAGACATTGTTAGGTATTAGGGTTAGTCGAGACTATGTACGCCATTGACAAGCGCCGACAGTAACAATGTAATAGCATTAACCTCTCTTCGTATCTGTTAGCAAGAATGGACTACTAGAACAGGATAGCACAACATATTGATGCAAATGAAGAAGATCCCGTTTCAACCCGACACATTCTGCTGGTTGTAGTCCCTGCCACATAAATCATTGCCCCCCTCCCTCGAGCCGCACAGTTCTTGCCATGGCCGAGAAATGCTTCAATTGGTCTTCGGCAACTTGACCCCATGTCTCTCCGTCCAGGACGTCTTGACTGCCTTTGAACAATCCCTTGACAACCTGGTCTGTCTCACCTGTATTCGGTTGGTCGGTTACCGGGTTGGCAGCCGACTCGGGCACCAGTACACTTCCTATGAGTGTCTCTCCATATCTACCACTGCATGTGAGAAGTTCCCTGATATCTTGATTATCTTGCTTCCATTTGGCCGTGGGAAGCTCCAGCTGATTGGTTTTAAGTTGTTCTTCCACAAGCTTGAATTGCTTCAGAAGCGACTGATAACTCTCCGTGTTAACCCGGGCTTGTTTGAATAGAGGGTGATCCTCCTTGCGAAGAAGGCCTAGCTGTCCAGCTCGCCCATCGGGCAACTGCTGTGAGAGCTTCTTGAACACGGCGACAGACTTCTCTTGGCCCTTAGCCCTGGTTCTGTCAAGTTAGTACAGATGGCTTTCGACGATGGAACTAGAGATTCACTGCTGACAACTCTTGTGCTTGTGTTTGCCTATATGTCTTTAGCTCCATGGCCCTCTTTTTGACTTCGCTGCGGAATTTTTTGAGGTGGATCTTGGATTTGCTCGCCTCTTTCATCGTGCGGTTCTCGAGCATGTTGGCCAATCTCTGATAATTTCTATCCGTCGGGGTAAGTTTCTATCAGGAGCTATGGTTATGATAGCGGATATGTGCTCACTGGCTCCCGGCCCGCCCAGGATCTTCATCATACTCCTCTAGACGAGAAAGTTTGCTTTTCTTGCTACGTGATCCTCCAACAAACAGGCTGTCCGACTCGTCACCATCGACATTGTCGGTGGCTTTAACTCTCGTCCTAGGCATATTGACTTGGGGACCCGGTGCAGAGGCGGAAGACTAACAAAGCAATGGGCGTTCCAGTAGGTTCAATGTTGATATACACATGTAGACAATGGCACCGGATAATGCTCAATCAGAAGGACATGGGGATTCTAGGGAATGATGGTGTTCAGAAGATTTGATTTGGGATTAAGTTACACCTATGTCTTGCTAGGAAATGAAAGCCTTAAGATGGAGACAGAAATCTTGAAGAGAACCAAGAGAGCGAGTGGAATCAGTACGGGTCAAATCAGACGGGATCAGGTTGTAACAGCAATTGGGGGTCTGAGCGGTCCTGCCCTCATTACTACGACCGCTCTTTCCTCGGTTGAGACCTGCCCACTGTTATAGTCAGCAATTGGTCAAGGAGGGAATCTGGAGAAGTTGCGATTCGGCCAAGTTCGATCTACCGTACCTTCCTAATCACCTTTAAAGGCTGTTGATTCTCGATAGCTGAGGCGGTCATAGCAAGTACGGTGGCGGGCCGAACTTGAGCAATACTACATCGATTATTACAAGTTATGTTAGGTTGGTCCATTCTGGTTGGTGTATAAGTACAAAGGACACTTCAATCCATGATGTCGTATCTGTAACTAATTCATGTGTTGATTGGCCTTCCCCAGAGACTAACATTAATAATGTAATATGCACTCGCTTCCCGGACATTTCACGCTCATCAAGATCGAGCCTTTGCCGGGGAGCTCGAAATAGAGATGTATGAACGTTAGGTAGAGTCACCCTGCTGTGTGATAAGGGAAAAAACATTATCCTCGCATCCATGTCCCCGGAGGGAGTCTACATACCTACTGAAGCTGTTACTAGCTGCCGTATCTTGTCCAAATGAACATGACAGTTAGGTTCCATACAATTTTGCCCCTTGCTGGTCGTACACGAATTCACCGCAGGAATACCCAACAACAGCCGAAAAGCCCTGGTTTTTCACATCAAATTACACCTATGCCGTGCAACCATCTCAGTCTATATTCGTCTCCCTTGAATCCAGTGATAGTTTTATCTTGTTGCCAAGTCTTAATGCCGTCGTCATGAGTCAAGTGAGTCGTAAGGGAACAGAAGGGGGTACTTGGACTGGGCCCCGTCCTGTGCCTATAATTCCATCTTTAGCCGTGTAAAATAATGCCCGGCCAACACCAAAATCTCATCTTCATATTCTTTATCTGCCCGGTGTTCTCCATGAATGATATGGTACGAGTAATTATAGTACGAGAAGTGAATGCATAATGGTGGCGCATGTCCCGGTCGGGGAAACATGGGATACTTTCAACGAGAGTTTAGGGACAATCCCTGGAAGGCACCAACCCACTCGTTTGGAGTCGCTAAGCTGGGTTGTGCTTGGTCGTGGGAAGAAGGGGCGTCGTGCGGACTCGCGAACCGCGCCCGCGACATTGGTGGGAATTCGCCGTTTTGAGAGAAGCCTGCGCCATAGGCGTCCATGGTCTGCATCATGCCTGGTATAAAGCCCGTCGCCCTAGGGGCACTGCCATAATTTCCATACGCCGAATATGCGAAGGCTGATGCTGGATAGGCGGAGCCGGCCGCTGACGACCTGTCCGTCGCATTGAACGGGGAAGCGAAGGTCGGCGGCTGGAACGAGCGACCAGTCGGGTTGGCGTTAGCAAACGTACCCTGTGAGTCCTGGGCTTGGTTGGCTCGTCTGTCGGCGTTATTCGAACCGCCAGCCCTCCCCAGCCCAACAGCACCAGGCCCAACCCCACTCGGAGCTTGCAAACCGAGTGTTGGACTAGCAAACGAAGCTGGGTTGATGGCGGACATCCAGATCCGCGTCTTGTATATCTTGAAGAGATCAGTTACAAGCGAGTTGAAATTGATATAGGAATCCGCAAAGTAGTAAAACGTCAACTTCTTCCAATCCCTGGGACGGGGTCAGCAAATGCCTCTATTGTAGGCGATGGCATCACACTTACATTTGGAACTCGGCGTCAAGAATTTCCATATTGAGCCCGTGCTCTTTTACTTTTTGCATGCACATACGCTTAGCTTTGGCCTCATTTCCCTCCTTGTCGCGAAGGCTGTGGATCTCATGACTCTGGGCGAGGCGTTTGATCATCTTTGGCTTCAACTCGCCCGAGTTAGCCTCCTGCATATGGTGTCCGCTTGGAGGGCCCATTCCGCCAATTGCACTTCCTTGGAGGCCGTTCGAAGCAGCCATCAAGCCGGCCCCGTTGCCCTCTTGTGCAACAGCGGCATTTTGCGAATACATCACTAGCCACTTGTAATGCTCCTCGGCATAGTGCTCTTTTAGCTCTTTCGCAGTTTGCCAATCAACATTTTCCCGGGCCACAGTCCCAAGGTCGGTTCCCCGGTCAGCTTCAACGATGACTAGATCGCCAGGTTTGACGGTCAAACCAGTGCCTTCTTGGATGTAGAACACATCTGCTCGCGAGCACTTGAAGAGTACAATATGCAATAGTTGATTATGCCTCGGCTGGCTCATTCCATACATGCTCCTATGTGGCGATGGTGCACGGTTAGGATAGCCGGGAGTCAGGCCATACGATGGTTGGTACGGATTACCATAGGCCGACGAGGCAATGGTCTGATGAGCGCTCGGAAGATTAGAGCCAGCAGAGTAGTACGACACTTCAGTCCAAGTTAGCTTAGTGGTTACGCAATAGACAAGGAGCTTCTGTGACTTACCGGGACTGGTTGTATTGAAAGCGGCCTCTGTGAACCCGGCGAACTCCTGATTTTGAGGCGCGTCGGGCGAAGTTGCCTCGTGCATGGACACAGCTTCTCCCATTGAACTAATGGAAGGCTGGCGAGTGGGCACGTCGGCAAATGAATGTCGTCGACTCTGAGGGATATCGGACAATCCCCCGAACCCCAAAGAACTCTGCCAGATTGCTCTCTTGACATGGTCCAGCTTCCGGTTTTCCGCAGTGTTGTAGGGGGCTCGGTAGGACCCCCCATATTCACTCATACGACGGGCAAAAGCTCGCTTGATCATGGGATCTTGGCTATCGTTCATCTCGTCGAGCTCATCCACTGCATAATCTGACTCCTCGGGTACCGGATCATGAACACTATATCCATTACCTAATCCGTAATTGGTAGCAGTGGAAGCACGAGGTCTGAGTCGAGAGCTTTGATACTGCTGTTGTCGTAATATGGCATTCTCACGAGTAAGCATTTCGATCGTTTTGGCATCGGCGCTTAGTTGTTGCTGATTTGCTTGGGCGGAGTCACTCGTGCTCTCTTCATCATCCTCAACCTCTTTTACCTTTCCAAGCATAGCACCTTCGTTCGACATCTCGCTCAACATACTAGGTCGGGAGGGGCGATGTTGTAATCCTGGGGGACCGACGGGGCGTGCTCTCGCGGTCATAGTAGATGATGCGGGCATTGTAGTGGCCAATTCCGGATCTAACTGGCCGACGGAGTACGACTGTGACCGATATGTTTTAGGAGTCGGATGCAGCGGTATAGCGAAGGGAATTTGTGAGCTGGTTCCTTGCTCTCTGGGAGTGGGAGACGTTTGCGATATCGAGTTTTCACTGTTGAAAAAGCCCTGGCCCGCCGGTACAGTTGAGGTCGGTGATGGCAAGACTTCCGTTAGCCGGGATGGTGGCTCCTTTCGCTCAGAAGTCCATATGCCTGTCCCCCAGGGGAAAGATGACGGCGGATGCCCGCGACCCATTGCGCCGGAAGACGAAGAATGCGATGCCCACACGCCAGTGCCCGGTTCAGCTGAGGGTGTGCTTGGATGAGACGTAGTGGGAGACATGGAGCTGCCTGCAAATGAACCCTTCCTACCAGGGTGAGGAAGCGTCACTTGCGACGTGTCATTCAACCAAGACGCACGACGAACAGGTCTCTGGGGTTGTACTGGTGCTTGAGCGGTGTCCTGTCGATGGTTGTCTGGTTCGTCATCGGAGCTGGCAAGCGCCTCGGAGTCCGGGGTAGACCTTCGGACGTTAAGCTTGTCTAGAAGAATAGATTGATTGTTGGGCGCAAGGGCTGCAATGCCCCCTTGGCCGCCCTTTGGTGCGGATCCTGGCTTGATGGTGCTGGCGTTCATGGCTAGATAAACATGTAGGCCTTCGACTATATTCAATTCCAAAGCCACTCACATGAGGCGACAACCTCGAGACTTATATAGTTCTAGACCGAAGCAACAAGAGATGGTGTGCTAGGCAAATGGATCGGGTGGATCGGGTTATCTAAGGAAAGTTTCCTGGTCGAACCTTGAGGGTTATGCTTGTATTGGACCGTCGATCGGGTCGTAAATCTGCAACGAGCATTAGTTAATCTAGTCTCCATGGTAAGGCGATCGAGGTCAGAAGCGATAAGCTGGTTCGCTCAGCATTCAGTTGAAGGCGTACTAGGGCTGTTTCTTGTCGCAATAACGAAATCTTAGGGATCTGAGAGCACGAGACCAGCCGAGCATCTAGCCAGCACCGTTGGCAAGGGCATAGAAACAATGGACAGTCGCGAAGTGTACCTTGCGTAAACGAGAAAACGAGATGGGAAAGAATGAGATATACTAACCAGTTAGAGTATTATTATGTCTATCATAGGGTATCGCGATATCCGTCTAGCAACCGACCAGAAATCAAGGAAATAAAAAGGTAAGAAAAAAAAGAAATACCGGCAACGGCTGCACTGAAGAAATGCAAAGGTCGGAACGCCAGCGGATTGGCCAAGGCTCTTCTGCAAGCCTAAGACAAGAGGAACCGGATGTGGAGGACGGTGTCAGCTGCGAGAAACCAGGTCGCAGGACGTTTTTGTTTTCGCGTGTCTCGCGTGGGACGTAGGGACGTGGGACGTGGGACGGGCCGGGCAGCAAGGGCTTGAAAAATATTGGATGGCGACTCTAGTACAATTGGCGCCGACGACGAGAAGTATAAACGGGATTATAGCTGTGGTTGGGATGGGATGGCGTGAGATGGGATGCTGTTGGCGTCCGGAGGTATCTTCTTCTGCTTCTTTATCTTCTTGCTTATTGCTTCTTGCTTCTTGCTCTCTCTTCTCTTTCTGCCCTTCTGTTCCAAGGTAGCTCACTTCGACGGATTGCGACGGGGCTATACGCGGCAGCCCATTGTCGAAAGGGGGCCGGATCGTCGCAGAGCTCTGTTAAGACAACCGTGGCGTGCCGGCAGTGCAGTGCAGTCAGTCGAGAGCGGCGTGTCGGCACACAACGTGAGGTTACGGCCAGTTTGGAGGATTGCGACGAGACTCGCAGGAGACCAAAGGAATAAAAGGGGGAAGGGTGGGAAGAAGAAAGGCAAAAGGCGAGAACAAGAGGTAGGTAGATGATTTGAGAGCGGGGAAGAGACTCGAGGGCGTCTGTCTGCGCTGCGCTGCGTAGGCCTACCTTAGTGTAGTCTACTACCAGGTACCTACCTACTTTCAGTACGTACAGTGGTACCTAGGTTAGCCTGGGCAGCGAAGAAGGGTCCCTACGTCGCGACACACACACGCTCACGACCACCTTGCACCCTGCAGGTGTCTTCTGCTGGCTACCTACCTAGCCTACCTCCTCGTAGTAGGTACCTGGGGAGGTGCTAGACGGCGCAGCTAGCGTAGTCTACTGCTGTACTGCCGCTAAGACTCGCCCGCGTCCGCTTTGTAACGGGTGGAAGGTGGCTGGTGGAGAAGACGGGATGTTTTTAGAGTTCGCCAATGCGTGTTGGCGTCGCTGAGTCCGTACTGTGACCACCCCGGACGGTGACTTCTTAGCTCTCTGCAGACCCTTGTCCTACCCTGCCCCAGTCTCGCCCGAGGATGCCTGTGGGCTACGGAGTACTACGTATACTTACTTACACATTACAGCATACCGTATACTACCTTACTACCCGCCTAATTTCTACCAGTATACGGGTACCTTGTCGACAGAGGTACGGGACAGGCAATTGGATTTAAGGTGCCTAATAACGCTCCAGTGACAGGCATGTCATACCGAGCACAATTGACAACACCTCGACTACACCCACCATCATGCGACGGATGCGTCTCGGACGATTTGAACGCACAATGTCTGTCATTTCCAGGTAATTCCTGTTTACCTAGCGTAGGCGTCCCGTCGACTTAGTTAGAAAGGCTATGACCTATGTAGGTACACTTAAAAGATTGCACCGTCTGGAGAGATCTCTTAACTTTTTAGTATAATTAAAAGCCATCCAAAACTTGCTCTACGTCACAAGCGATTTGTGGGTCACACTCATGATGTTACGTGGTGCTTGGTACGAGTTACATACCCAGCACTCGACTTTATGTATCCTGTTTTGTCTAATCACATCGTCGATGACTATAAAAGTATCCTAATATGGCATTCGACAGAGACCATATGGGTACTTGACAATAAGAGCTCGTATGATCGAAGTTGGAGATAACTCGAGTGATGTACCTTCTCATCCATGATATGGACCTTACAGTATAATGTGCCTGGTAATATAAATGCACGAACAAGGATGGCTGTATGCAAGTACCTAATGCTATTAGGTATGAACACTCTCTTTCGAGTAGTCAAGCTACTACCTACATACATACGACAGTGCATATAGCATCCATGGATCTCATGTACTTCGTTGGTAAGCTCCAGTAGTCATGTACGTACTAACGTTGACGTTATGAGCCCAGCTTCCATACAGAGATAATCGTTCTGGCGAAATCCGAGAGTGCTGCCCATCTACTATATACTACCTCCCAGTAGTATGTATGTTAGTAGTAACAACTCGATTTCATACTCGTCCCTTTTCCCCCTTTCTCCTCATCAGTCCCTCTCCCATTTTCATGCGACGCGCACGCAGCCATGTTTCTTTTCTCCCAATCCGATTGACTCCAATCACGGAGGATGCTGTACTAATTCCCATTTCCTTGCTCGTGGCCCAATTGGGTATAGGGGTAATATAAGTTTCATGCATCCGGCAGGTGCGCTATATTTGGGGTGTCAATAAGGTTTCTCGAAACCACACTTCAGATTCTCTACCCTAAGTTTTAGCACCCGTTCATCTACTCTTTGAGAACGCATCTGATCGTATTTCGAGACCGGACAGACCACCAAACCGATCCAGACTAGCAAGGCACCGAACTAATGACGTCCAAATAACGTTTGATGACCTCTTTAGAACGGGAACAAACTTCGAAATGTTGGTCAACCCGCCCCTTCGCCTCGGAGCAGTTCGTGTACTGGTCATGTGGGTATGCAGCGAAAGGGAGAGCCACGTAAAGCAGCCCGTACATAGTTTACCATTTTGAGTTGTTCCACTACAAATATCTATGCTTCGAACCTCCCGGATAGTTGCTCTTGAGCATGGCGAATGCACTGTCGCCGCCGTTGCAGTTTGCCTTCATAAAACCATAGATGGCACCATCTGTCCCCCTCCCAGTCGCTCTCAATACGCCAATCAGCATTTAAAGTTTTCATGGTCACCACCTTTGTCATCGAAGATCCGCCCTTCCAGCAAACTCTCAACGGACCCGGACAGCGAATGGGACTCTCGAACTGGTGCCACCCTCCTTGACTTGACGGAGACGGAGTGTGGCCAGCCCTATTCCATGGATGTCGGCCTGGCTTCTTCATTGGCTCTCTAATCAACCGCTGAACCCGCCCAAGTGCTCTCCCGAGCCGGCCGACAGTTGTCGACGCATTTTTATAACGGCCAGCATACTAACGGTGACCGACGAAGCTACATCGGGTCTCCTGCGTCTGTGTTTCATGCATGCAAGTCAAATGGCGGTTACCCAACGGTGGCTTTGTTCACCTCCTTACCAGGGCCAGATGCCTGCGCTTGCGCCAGAAGCCGGCCGGAAACTTTCGCCCATTGTAGCGTTCGATCGGCACTCGCCAGAACTTGCGGTTTCTTGAGTCCTGTATCGATAACCTATTGAGATACAGGCCTTAATATCTCGGAATAATTATAACTTAAGTATCACCTGAAGAAGAACGCCTTAACAACTTTTCAGAAAAGAGCATGAAAGAGTTTGGGGCTGGGGTAGATAGTAGTAGTGGGGAAGGCCACTCGCCACGGAACATATGTGTCTGGAGACCTTGCCAATGGCTGTAGCGAATCACAACCGCCGAACTTGGGTGTATTGGACACACGATAGTTGTAGAAACCGACTTCCATTTTTCTTGGGGCTGATTCGCATAATGACGGCCCGCGATAAATATGCCACCACTAAGCGATGAGCAGTCGTACTGTTGAGTTGTGCGAATGGCGTAGGAGAGGTTGCACGGCATAAGGTATGCGGCATCGTCAGCAGAGAAACAAGTGTGTATGGTCAAGAACGCTGTCATCGTCGCATATGTTTCGCAAGCGCCGTACGTGCTGCGTATGTGTACCTATTCCTTTCGCTCTCTGCAAGTGACAGCCTAAATACAGTAGCAAGTCACCCTGTCACGGATCCACAGAAGGTCCGACGATTTTCAGTCCCAGCCCCTTTTTAGGTCACTACACGAACTTCCAAGTTGGACCCTTGGGATCCTATCGCTTAGTACAATATCATTCTTAACCATGAGGTCTGATGCCAATTTTGTCTTTTCGCAGCCACCGAGTGCTTGAACAGTTTACAGGATTTCCTGCGAGGACCGATTAGCTACTAGACTAATGAAATATATCAGGAATTATTGTCACGGCCCAAAGCCACTCGCCACGCCTTGTGAGCTGTGGGCAGAACTGGGGGTGGCTCCGGCACTATTCCCAGTCTATAATAGGTGATATAAATCTTACCCCGGATTCTCTCCTCGATCCCTTCGTCTGCGGGTAGCGGGTCCGGCCTACACCGTACTAGCTCGAAAGCATTCTTTACACCATCTATGATGTACTGCTAAGTATAGCGTCCATTGCATCCCGCCAAGCTTCGTGCGGTAGACAGAGATTCACTCATTTCCGAACCCAACATCAACGTACGTCAATTACATCAATCGACCTAGGTGTTCGGCCATCGTTTCAAGACTCTTATTTCGGAATTTTACAAGACAAAAATTCCTCTCTCGTGTCGTATTATCAACCCAAGGAGCCCTCGAGCCATCGAGCGAGGCACTAAGTACCAGGTACGCTGATCTTAGTGGCGAGCGTAATGGTGTAGAGCAGAGAAATGCTTGGCTACGTTTCGACTGAACCAATGATTGAACGTGAGCATGCAGCTCGTGTCCTCAAGATTGCGGTAACATTTCTAGGGCCAGGCCGGAGCGGACTTTTCAGTGACGAGCGTGATGCAACTATGACTCGCAACTGTCTACCGCACGGTATGTAAACAGTTCTAAAAGTACGTTGTTCTTCCATTAATAGCGTGAAACCCAGCGGACGCTACCCAATCGACGCTGAGATGGCAACCGTTCGTAACATGCCTCTATCGATCCGAAAGGCACATAGATAGTAGTCGACATGGCACACTCTTCATCCGGGTGAGACCGGACAGGATAGGATAGAAGGCATTGCGAATGCCGTGTGCGCCAATGCAGCTCGACGTACGATGGGTGTCTTTTTGCGGGGGCGGGAGGACGCTACCTATTGGGGAGTTGAGAGACACTCGAAGGCTTCAAGCTGCACAGAACCAACCCCATGTGACCAAACCAAGACACCCTGCTCACCATGACCACACCGGTGCACCTACCATACTACCCTAGTCTCAAAATCCCCCCTCCCAGCAGCACTACACTACACTACTATACTATGTACGCTATACATTACCATTTCTTACCACACATTACCATCGAATCAAACAGACTGGTCCGCGCGCGGGGTCAATCCCCGTCCCCCCCCAAAGCTAACCTACTGCATGATGCCGGAGACTAGACTGAACCAATGCGTCATCCTGTCAGGCCACCGGCTGATAGGCGAATTGAAAAGACAGGTCGAGATCTCAACTATTCCTACTGCGCCAAGCTGCTGCATGAAAGATATCAGGATGAGTTATACCCCTTGATCGCCACGGCGGGGCACGGGCCAGTACAGTACCGTAGATCAGAAGACAGAAAATGTTTAGTAAGCTGGGTTTCTTACAGCGCTTTCACGGATGGCAGCAATGCAATGGAGCGAACACCTCAACCTTATTCTAGCCAAGTTCGCCAAGGTCCAGGGAAGATGCGTCCATGTCCAGTCACTGAGAACAATGTGGAGCCATACTTGATCGAAACAAGTTGAAAGATATTACGTCGAATTTATACAGTACTAGGTTACTCGCCTATCCTGGGACAGAGTCCAGGGATCCCTTCCCTGGTGTCGTCGGGGCCGCATCGGGTCCTTTCTGTGCACGTAGTTTCTCCTCAAACTTGGCAAACTCCTGAATGGCAATCTCCTCCTCCTGATCCATCACTTGGTGCACACCCTTGACCTCCTCAATCTGCAAGAGGCCTAGTCAGCGCCGTCTATACACGTCGGAAGATAAAAGTAGCCCGATAAGCTCATGTCAAAACAGACGAAGGTTCAGGCACCGAAGTATGCTGAATGAGCCCCATGACTCGTAAAAGGGGGCGGTGGGGTGAACACAGGGGGCGAGATAGAGAGACTCACATAGTGCATCAACATGCCCTCAATTCCATTCTTTAACGTGACGGTGCTGGAGTCACAAGTCCGGCACGCGCCTCTCAGCTTCAACATGACGTAACCGTCCTCGAACCCGCGGAACTCAATATCGCCACCATCCTCTTGGATGGCGGGGCGTATGCGGGTCTCGAGGAGCTCCTTGATCATACCGACGACTTCGTCGTCATTCTCGTTGTAAGCCAAACTATCGCGCTCGACCTCCTGTGTCTCCTCGCCCGGCGCCCCAGATGCGGACCCAGCCCCTTCCTTCACCGTGACCAACGGCTGGCCCGAGGAGATGGCCTCGGTGATGAGGCTGAAGATCTCGGGCCGGATGTGCGCCCAGTTGGCGTCGGGCGCCTTGGTGACGGTGATGAAGTCGGCGCCGTAGAACACCGAGGTCACGCCGTCCGTGTTCATGAGCTGTGCGGCGAGCGGCGAGGGGTACGGCGGCGCGATCGTGCTGCGCGCGTTCATGTACTCGATGAAAGGGAGGCCGACCTCGGGCGGGACCACGGGGTGGTTCGGCAGGAACTTCAGCGCATCCGGGTTCGGCGTGTTTTCTGTCTGGATGAAGATGCTGCGGACCCCGCGAGGCATCGAGGACGGACCGAGGGATGAGGTTAATGGTGATGGTAAAGTCGGGCGCAATTGCGCTATGCGACCGAGCGATCGTGTGCTTGTGTGTACGTTCCGCGCCGTCGCGGCCTCGTAGAGTCGGCTACATCGCTCGGGACGAATTCGTCGGGTAACCGAGACTAGGCCCGCGGCAGGCCGAAGGAGTCGCGGGGAAGACATCTCAGTCACCACCAGTGGCCATGAGCTCTAAAGAATATAATATTACGATGGATGGTCGAGGGACGAGTATGAGCTATATCTAGAGAGCAAGTTATGTGTTAATGTTGGCTGCGACCATGTAACTCTCCTGTTGTCGGCTCTAGCTAAAGATCTATTGTTGGTTCCGATGAGCGATAAGATAAGACAGGGTCGCAGGCTTATAAAGCAGCTGGTGGCAATGACGCAGAAAGTTGTTACAGCCAGCAGTAAAATGCCGAGACGAGACACAAATCAGCAGCAATGTCAGGTTTGCTAATCGTGCCGAGACCAGCTGTTAACAACTGAACTATGCGTCGCCAATTCCCCAGGCCTGTCTGTTTAATAAAGGACGGAGCACCAAACCGAACATGCATAGGTATGGAAGAGAACCCAAATAGATATACGTCATAGAAACTAAATGCATATTATAAAAAGCTGTATATGCACTTGCATGCACGCGAATGAGCGTAGAATTAAAGTCAGGTATGCGAGCAGCCGAACACAACTAAGTGAAACTGGATCACCAGTCGTTGAAATTTTGAGCCAACCAGGGGTCTAGCTTCTTTCCCCACAAGCCTTTTCCAGCTGCCATTCCAGTCAAGGTTCACCTGAGATAAGGCACTAGACTAGATTGGTCCATTGCATCTGCCAATGGATAGCCCAAGTTTCTCTTCAACCATGTCTTGGCAAGTTAGATACTGTATCGTCAACCGTCAACTCTGACCTTGCGATTCCAACAAGACAAGTAGAGGTAAGTCTTCAACCGCTTGGCGTGCCCTCTTTCTTCCAAGGTTCCAGAACTGTTACTCATAACACCTATGCTTGCATAACACTGTTTAGCAAATGGAAGTCTGCGTCCGTGCTTCTCTACAGTAAGCCGGTCCTCGATTTTGCTCTCACAATGCATCCATGCCTAACTCCTTCTCAAAACCCGCCGTGCCATGTTTACTAGCACACAGGGATCTACATGAATAAACGCGAGGTGTTTGTCTAATTGAGCACAGAAAGCCGTCTGCTTACCTCGGGAATCCCTCATGAACAAATAAACAGAGAAACATCTCCATCCCTTGTCTCACCATTGAGTACTCTTTTCACCTATGCAAATCAATGCTAACTCACATCGATGAGTTACAGGATATCGACTATCCCATCTTAGATACAGTTTCCACTGTATATTCTGTCTTATCCTCTCTCCTTTTTTTGTTCATTCGGCATTCGAGACGTTCCTAGCTCACGGGACTCACCACCAACCAGCCAGTTGTCAAAGATAGAGTTTTGTCAAGGTATGCTAACCTTCGATTTCCCTAGCTGAATGACTTCCTTATGAACTACTGGTAACAATAGTCCTTCAATAACAAGGTCTAACGTTGTTACGCCTCTCCCAGCTACTCAAGCGACTTGCAGGTCACGTCTTCTATGTTAAGACCCCTGCAACTATCATGGCTGCTACGCGTCCCCTCTGTTTCGTTTGCAATACAGTCGAAGGCAAATATAGGTGCCCTCGCTGCGACGAATTTACGTTAGTATTTAGTGAAGCGCCCCTGTATATGGGCTATATTGACAAATTTTGGATTAGCTGCTCTTTGCTATGCTCACGTGAGCATCGTGATAACCACCCGGCTGTCGAGGAAAAACCAAAGCCGCCTACCAGCGCTGATCTGGCCGCAGCACAGCCCGCTCCTTCAGAACCAAAGCGTCCTGCTAAACTATCTGATATTGCTGATACGACGGAGTACAAGACCCTCCTTCAGCGGTATCCGGATCTAGAGAAATATCTTTGGAGTATCGCCACGGCCACCGATCCCCCTAAGTCCAACCAGGGCGGCAAGATGTCTCGTAAATCAAATCAGCCGTGGTCCAAGGAGGAAGGCATGACCAGCGCTGTTCAACTGGTACAGTCTATCAAGGCATCCCCGGGGGACGTTAGGGACGCTCTCCGGGAGTTCAGCGACCTGGTTTCCATCTTCAAGACCAGAATACAGGAGCGAGATGATCAGATTCGAAAACGGCGCGCAGAGGAAGATGCTCAGATTATTAGCAGACTTTTGCGAGAGGAGAAATCATGAAGGGTGGTTTGCTCTGCACCCCAATTCGAGCCGAATTGTTGCCTCAACCGGATACTTCATTCTGCAATAAAACTAACGTGCCGGCGGAAACTGCATCGCCTGTCGGTGAGTTACCCCCCTACTGTAGGCTGGTGGTTTTTCCACACCACTCGAGCTAATACCAATACCTAGGCTCTGATAGAACCACGCGATTGATTCAAATCACTCGCGCATACCCCCGTCACAATTATTGCTGCCGGGGGCCATGGAACTGCATTTCGCGCGGCTAGAACCCTCGGCATTAAGAGAGTCTATTGTATGAACGAATTCTAGTCACCAACACTAGAATCCCGGGCTGGAGATATCTAAAGAATTAGAATATCGATCAATGTCATATCACAAGGTATATTTCGCTTACGCAAATGCCTGTGTATTGACCAACGTTCTATGCTCTGGGATACTCGTTTGTTACGTTGCTATTCGGGCAGTCTGATACCTACGAAAGCCCTGGATATTGGAAGATACTTTGACCAAAACATCGCCAGTTTTGTTCTAGGTTGCCAGGCATAAGAGCCATGGGTGTGGCAGCGTTACGGCGTAAGCTACGGGCATGTAGGGGAAGTGGAGGAGATAGTAATGTAATATACCAAGAAGCTGTGCAGACGTCCTGTGCTACATCAGCTGTTCATCACCATGTAGAGCTTTTCAGAAAATGGAGAAGGACTTTAACGAAACGTTCATAGCTCGTCTATGGCCACCCGTCATCTGGTTGGTGGCTTCCATCCTCTTGATCTTGATGGTATATTCAATGCGAATGCCTTCTCTTACCAACCCTCTTTGTATATGCTATGTCCTTTTAACTTTTCGAGCCTTAGACTTACTGGAAACCTGCCACTCAATATTATAACAGCTACAAATCACCATTCACAATGATGCGATTTGCGGCCAAGGTGGCGCTTTTTAGATCAACCTGTAAACTAGTCGGATTACGAGCAGGTAGATTTCTACCATAAACAGGGTAAATGTCCCGCGCTTTCTACTCCCCTCTTGCTCTCTAATTCGATTCCGTTCAAGTTACCAACCCTTTTCGCGATAGCAAGAATCCTTGTGACATATCATAACATTCATACGGTGCTTATCTATCTTTCGTAACCAGGCGTTGCGAGCTTGTGTCGCGGACGCGTATGCCCATTGGACGCCACATAATATCGCAACTGCAGCCTACCCGGAAAGCCTTATCTGAGATAGAATACGGAAAGTTTCGTCTTAAGCGCCCATTTCTCGCCATCACCTACTTGTATAATTTTTAGACCGCGCGTCTCATTAGTGTCAGAATACTGCGATGTTTGTCTGAGAAAAACCCGGCCTGCTAACCTCGTGGTCAACGTTCCGGGCTTATTCCCGACCACGGCAACGTAATAGCGACGTCACCAATACTCACTACGAAGCCTCCAACATACCCGCGATTTTCTCAACCCTTGATGTAATGGGTAATGAGGTTGGAGGTTATACCAACTGACGAGAAACCCGGTTCGCTCTTCGTGAGCTATTGCCGTTCGGCCAACGGTGGTAGAGTCCACTGGCATTATTTGGAAACGTCCGTCGTAATCCGACGGAGTCAGACTACCATGTCAATCTATGCGAATATACATCATCTTAAGTATGATGCAGAAGGAAGACCCGAGTGAGCCTTTCTGTCAGGGGGTACTGTCATAACTAGAGGCAATCGGTACGGCAGGTAAGCTGATGAATATGCCTTACGTGAGACGCTTCAACAACAACATCCGATATGCTGACAAGACTGACATAACCGTAGGAACTCGGACGATGATCCGCCATACATATACTACTTAAGAGCCGTACCGGACATCCGGATTCCCTCAAGGCAAGGTGTCAGATCAACGCAAGTCCGGATCCGTGAGCGCAAACTTATTCTTCCAGTTGGTTCAGAGGGAGATACCGCGCCACGGATGTATCACTTGGACGACTCTGACATATTTCGATGCTAATCGAAAGCCACGACTTCACTGTATTTCTCGAAGATTTCACTACCTATGAAGATGAAAACACATCAAGATATCTTTCTCCTCGTTTTTGGTCTTGACGGTCTGCTCAGACATGAGACGAAGCGTATGAGCTAACCCCCTACACGCTCTGAATCCTAACGACAGAACTGCGAGCGCGGAGCACTGATACGAGATCCAACTAGCAATCTTAAGAGCCAATTACCGAAGCCCCGGGCTTTAGTGATGTGTCTCTAGAAAAGGAGTCAATCACCTTACCAAACGCCATCAAATATGCGCTGTTGGCATTTCGAGAGCGTTTTCCCAAGCCGACCAGTATATCTCTAGAAAAACAAGCGCATCATGAAGGCCACCGCATCGAGGAAGCTGTTTAGCCCCTACATCTTATCGCTCACTCTCCACCACAAGTCACTACAGCACTAGAATCGGAACTTGCTCTGGGAAAGAAGTTCAGAGGCTCGAGCACCACAATGACCTACTACGCCACCCCACATTGTCTCGGGCCAGCTAATCGCTGCATACATTACCGGGAACCAGATGATGGCTTGCCAATAGGCAGTCTCAAATTCGCTCCAATTGTGTGTTGGCAACCTCTTGCGTTGTATAGTCAGCTTCTGGGAGGTATTTCGCCTTCGACGATATATAGGAAGCTCTCTTGTCAACTCGTCTCCAGAACAGCATCTCGACTTATCCGTACGAATACTGCGGACCAGATTGGCTGGGAGCCGACGAAGGTGCCATTCCCCCCCCACCCTACGTGAGTATCCCACGCAGGACGCCAGTCTCAAGACGAGGCGAAACGCTTAATCTTGCGCGCGGATAGATGAATGGTGGCGGTAATGTCAATAAATGGGCCCAGAACGGTGTTTGCGGCTCGAGTTGCGTATCTGCGCCTGACGCAGAGACCACACACGGTCTTCCCGGTAAGGCCATAGTGATATATACGTCGCGATGGATGCCGGCGGGATTGCTTCCCCATCTGATCTCGATGTTTTGGTGCAGAATAACTCGGTGGGATGGACTTGGTTGCAGCAGTGACACGTTACAGCGGCAGTGACCAAGATGACAACGAGAACGACGAGGACGGCGGTGGCAGTCGTGATTCCTTCGGGACAATACCGAACGGCCTCTCCTTGGTCTTATATAGAACGACAGCGGGCCATTCCAGAACCCCTCGTTATTCTTCTCGTCACCGAAGCTGGACAAATCATTCTCGTTGACTTCAGGAGGAGACTGTTGGGTTGCGTTGGATTATTCCAAGGTCGCGAATGTTAGGACATAATGTACGACGATGGCCGTACGGCATCTATTGGCTCACTGTTCTCCTGGGTGGCCGCAGCCTTGCGGTCTAGTGCGATTACAACACTCGCCAGCTTGCGGGCCGGATACGGAAACGAAACCGATGGCCTGCCCTCACCGCTACGCCACCGTCCCGCTGCCACGAGAGTGACTGCTGCGGGATTCAGCAGCGTTTTGATCTGGCCAGACGTCCCGGCCGTCTCGCAGAACTTGTTCGATGAATTGGCCATCGAGCAGTCAACTGGCAAATCTAAGAGCATGAACACTATGATTGTAACAGATATCAAGTTACATCGAGTGCGGAGGGTGAGTGAGAAGAGGACACACAGCGAGCGACATCAACCACTCAAATGAGGAACATACGGTTGAAAGTGGTACTGATGTTGTTATATAATTAACCGCCCAGTTCCCCGTATCTATAATGCGTTGTGTTGTCTAACTTCGTTTCAGCCGTCCCCAGATGCCTGCCCGTCCCGACCTGCTGCTCCCGGAATTCGGGCTCATGGGCGTAGACCCATCGTCAGCGTCGGCGTCGGCCTGTTCATCGCAGTCTCCTTCTTCTCGTATCGTCACGATCCTAAGCTTGTTGTTCTCCTTATCGGCGCTGTTCTTCCTCAGATGTTGTCCCAGCTTGCCCTTCAGCGTCAGGATCGAGCCCGTCTTCCGCAGCAGCGGGGGCAGCTTGACGCCCTTCTTCTCGTGCGGCAGCAGCTCGTCGCTCTGCGACCAGTCGACGCGGTGCTCCTTGGCCGTGGATGCGTCGACCAGTGTGTTATTGTTATTGTTGTGGTTGTTGTTGTTGTTGTCGTCCTCGTTCGAGAAGTGCAGGTCGTCGCCGGGGCCCTGGTCTCGATACGTGTGCAGATGCAGATCCGCCAGCGCGGATATCCCGTCCTCTTCCGCTATCGTCATCGTCATCTCCCCGGCCACTGGTCCGGATTTGCTCCGCCTCCGCCACGGCGTGCTCTCGTCCCCACCCACCCGGGGGGCCTGGAACTGATTCCGCCCGTGCTGCCGGTCTTGCCAGGCGCGCGTGCGCTGTAATAGGCTCCGCTGCTTGCCCGGCGTGATGCTCGACTTGATCGCATGACGGTCTGCGGACGAGGCCCCTTCTACGTAGAAGCGGAGTGCGGCCTTGGAGAGGCTGTGCACCAGCGACTTGTCGCTCTGCATGCCGGTCGATGTCGTCGTGCGGCTGAACTGTGCGGCCGCTTGCTCTGGGATGTGTCGGTAGGTGCTCGGCGACTTGTTCGTGTCGGCACCGGTGTGAACTGGCTCAGATGGGCCGATAAACGATGTCCTGCATCGTAATTTGTTGTGTAGAGAGGACTGTGATCTGAGTTTGGGTTGGGGCCCCGGCCACCGGTTTGGTGTCGTGATATCTGGCCCTGGCCATGTTGCGTTCGGTGCTAAGCGCTCGATATACAGGTGCTGCGCGTCTCGCTCCCTTTCCACCTGTGCCCACTTCGCCGGCATGGAATCGACCCGTTGCCGTTGTCGCTTCTCGTTCTGCGCCTCTCGCTCGGCTATCACCACGTACAACCTCCGACGCAAATCTTCAGGGTCGAAAGGCTGGGACTTGGGTTGCGGCCGTTGTTGTCTTCTGTACTGCTGTCTTGGCCCGTCTATTCTGGGTGCTGTGCCCTTCAGTATCGGCGGCAACGCCAGAGGCATCTCGCTGGAGTAGGCCATGGTAACCTGCATGCTACTACAAGAGATCGACCTCGGGGCTAGTGGGAGTGCAGTCAAAACAGGATCCTGAGAGAAGGTGGAGTTCTCAAACTAATATAGAGAGGCAAGTGACGAAGGTGATCGATAGCCGACGATAGGCTTGGCGGCAGACACGAGCCAGGGCCGTGGTCAGGGTCGTAGAGGTTGCGGGAAGTCTTGGTCGCCTTTTCCTCTCTTGACTGGCGTGTTCCGGAAGTAACTGCAGCAGGTAGTTGGAGTACGGTATGCAGATATCCTATGTCACATCACAGCTGGTTGGCACGCGTTGGCTGACTGGCTGGCCCTACACCGGCACGATGCCGCTTTCTTTCTATCACTGCAGGAGTGCCGTCCAGAAGCCAGATCCAAGTGGAGGCTTTGCGTGTGTGGCTAAGACAGGGCGTCTCGACAAGATTCCAGCAGAATGTAGGCTTTGTTACAGAAGCAAATAGCCCAGCGAAAGAGAAAAGTGGGAAGATCCAAGTTCGAGACCAGTCGTTGAAATATACAAGGATGAGATTGATTTATATAACCCCAGGGGACGAGATCAGAGATGAAGTAAGTAATATCCAGCACACAAACGGACCGAGCAGGGTGTTATAAACGCGACCCCAAGACCCTCGGGAAATTAACTACCTACAAGTTCCCTTAAGGTTCGAGACTACTGCAGTGAAAAAGCATCAAGCGTCGTCGACAACCTTATTTACTTGGAATCCCACAACGGTTCTTATTCATGCCACACTCCTGAATCGAAGAAGAGATCTGATGACTCCCCAGCTAAGCACTATGCCGTATTTCCCGCTATAATTGATGGCGGCTACACTGCTTCGAGGAAGGAGACATGTCGTATTTTCCGAAACAGGTGTTCACCTGGCCCGGATCCAAAGCGGGAGAGAGGTCACTTGACATTGAAGGAAAGACGCCGTTGCTAGCGGCGCAAGTCATTGGCTGGGCTCGGCTCAACAGGGTCATGCTAGCATTTGCTGCACCCCCTGCTTTCTCCACTACTCTCTGGGTAGCGATTCGGCTAAACGATATCTGGAAGTTCGAGCCAGGGTCTTTTCCACCTTCGGAGGTCCAATTCTCTCCCTCGCGATCGGCAGCGGGGTGTTTGATTCGTGGAGTCGGTCAAGAGAGGGAATGACAGCAGAACAGAGGTCAGGAATACGGAGCCAAGAGAGTCGACTGGGCTTTCCGTTGCTTGTTCTCCACGGGAGAGGGGTTTCTATCCGGTATTTAGAGAAGTGTCCCGAACCTTAGTGTAATACCAAACCATCCACAGTTTGTACTGTACAAGATCGGGTACCTCGCCATAGAAATGTCTCTTTCCCGATGACCTTGTCCTTGTACATCGGGCTGTACATTACCACTTGGCCTTGTTTTTTTCTCTCGCTTCCTCATATACTATGTAGATCGAGCAGCCAGAAGGGTGGCAGGAGTAGGTGGGCTAGGATTGTTGGCTTGAGAATCGTACTATGTAGACTCGAACCCGAATTATGGCTATTTCTTGACTAAGAGGTCTCCAGAGATCTCTAGCTAGACTAACCATACCTCGTCGAGGATTAGCCATCATATCATTTCCAACATTACCACATACACTACACTACGTAGTGCAGCATCACGATTGGTGCCGAGCGCAGGTCCTAGACTTACTAGTGGCTAGGTGATGTACTATACAGAGAACCCAATTGGTACATAGCATTAAGTAGGTATGCTTGTGGAGAGTTATAAGGACACCTGCATTCTTCCTGCAGCGGCAGCAGGGTTTCTGTTCCTGTTCCTGTCTAGTCTAGTGGCTGACTGCACAAGGGTATTTCCCCAGGGGGAAGAAGAGGGAACACAAACAGGCCTTTTTCGTCTCGTCGTACCCAATCCACATGCTGCCGGGTCGAAGACCAAACCATCAGCTCATCTCTTGTCTTGTGTTTCCCACCCTCGCACTCACCCTCACCCTCACCCAGACCCAGCATCCGCCCACTGGAATAACACCTCTTTTACTACAGTTCCTGATGCTGTGTAGCCACTTTCCCGTGCTGCGCGACTGTAAAATCGCTGTCTAACCGTCTCGCTTCTGCTGAGATACATGACTTGGCCGTTTGCTTCGCTCACTTTAATCCCTGACATTTCATGTTGTGTTATGTCGATATGCAGTGATCCGCTAACCTCCATCTCCACAATGTGTCTACTGTATCTATCTGCCTACATGCACCTCTCTCTGTCTCCTTGACGCTTTGGCGCTTTGACTAGAGGCCCATGTTACTATACTTATAGGACTAATTGCAATACACTACGGTAAACCCAAGGTGGATGGTCCAGCTAGTCGGATCAATTAAGTACATTGCATGTTTGGTGTGGGCCTGTTTGAAAAATGTCGTTATCGTGGGCAAATAAAAGCAAGTCTCGCTACTGTTTTGCTGTCATAAAAACCGGAAAATGCGGCACAAGCTTCATGGCGATCAGACTACAGTAAACAGCATGCATATGTACCACTGTAACACATTAAACAAATGGCCTGGCAATCCTGTATTATTTAAACTTTTCACGGGATTCGCGCCCTGTGGTTCGTTCGTGGCAAATGACACGAGGTATGGAACAATACAATAGGCACGTTTAACAGGTGGTAGATAGTGCGCTTAGACCCTCGGCGGCATGAGGAGGGTGGGAGAAGAAACCCTGGGCAAAACCTTGAGATACCCTCGATCAAGACCTTCCCGTGTTATTATTCTTCGATCTCACTATAGCTAGAGGTCTAGGGTCCTTCACAAACGGACACCAATTTTCTCGGGATGGGTGTCAACCACCCTCACCTCGTGTAGGCGCTACGCTTTAAGCCGGATGCAACCCTTCATTCGAAATACCACATACGTTATTGCTTGATTTGGGAAACAGAACAAATCTGTCAGGACCCGGCCAGCCCCAGCCGCAGGGCGCCACTGACTCAAAGCGAGTTTTGATAGTACGTAATGTAGGAAGACAATATGGCCCATGCAGCGTGTCTTTCTAACGTTTATTACCGATAGATGCATAGCAGAATGCTACGCTGTCTGCTGGTGTAGCGAGTCGACTGTTAGGCCAAGCAAGCCACTTCTGCCGCAACAGCAGGGGCCAGGGAAGCGAGTGTTCAAGGCTCTGTGCCCTTTCCCTCCTTGAGCATGATCTTGCAGTGATCGATCATACTAGTGATACCCGGCATCGGCTAGTGTACACGAAGCATACGATTTTCTCGATGTACTCAGGTGGTACAACAAGGCTGCTTGCAGATTGTGACAGATGGCGGCGGATGCTTCCGTCAACTGGGTACAGCATACTGCACCAGGCGCGCGGGAGTTCGAAGCAAGGGAGAGGAAGGTCAGGCTTCAGGGTGGTGAATAAGTGAAGATGTTAATTGCTGGGATCCATAGCGTGCTTACTTAGTATAGGAGATATTGTCGGAGCGCGAACCGAGCAATATACCGGTAGGCCCGCCCGCTGCAGCCAAGAGCATGTATAAGTACTTCAGCTATTCATCATTGACTTGATCTTCGTAAAACAGCATGTGCACGTATATCTATCGGCTAGGGATCTCAATAGGAAACATCACCGTTTTGGATTTATCGTTCGTAGTAGTCTAGGCCCGATGTAGGCGGCTCATCTGTAACTGTTTTGGTTGCGCACGAATGAAGGAGTAGCCTTCATTGGTAAGAAAACAAGGCGTTGCTCTGACTGCCACTTACAGTGTCGAAGTCATCGTTCTGGGCGGAACGATCAACGGTCAAGTAACACGCGTTGCATGTACTTGCCTAAAGTATACGATATTCTATACGACATCTAGCTAGCCTAGGGTGTTTATGGTGTTCTTCGAGAATCTATAAAAGGCGAGACGGAATGTAGTTCCCAGGAAGATGTGTGTTCTTGCGAGCACAAGTAACAGACGACCGGAATTTCGGCTTCACTCGCCGTTACTAGGACAATCCCTGGATTTCATTATGTGTAGACCGCATTTCCCCTACTGCAAACAAGGAAGGACATGATACGACGCCATAATCTATGCCCAGGTAGCTGGGAACAATGAAGGGTGAAAGCGTGGGCCTAGGCACATTGGTGTTGGTGGCTCCTCTGTTGATGCCGCAAATGCTGTCTAATATTATCGGCGATCGTAGACATTTTGAGGCCTCGACGTCGGAGCGGGAAACCATGCCGCTCACCGGAGAGAACGGATCTCAGGTAAAGCTGGGTTTGACACGAGGCGGTCAAGCTTGCATATAAGTAAAGAGTGATAGTACTTTGCTTACCCGAGGATCATGATTCCAGCCTCACTTCGGGAAGCGGCTGGTCTAGATAGTGTAGTGTAGAAAGGTATTGTGCCTATTGATGATTGTGAGCGACCTCCTAGTGTCCGCTGTTAATCAGAAACAAGTCTATCAATCAGCACCTCACCAATGACTTGCATTGAGGCTCGCACACATTTCCAAAAGTCTAGATGTGCGTCACCGATAGATAACCAACGTTTCTTCCATTTGGGGACAGCAAGCCGAATCCAACGTTAAAACGCTACCTTACCTACCACTTGCTTACCTATCTAGGTGTGACTATTGGCAACTCAGCCATCGACTCGTACGACTATTGACGCAATTATTGAGCTGTGTTGAACAGCCACAAGAAAAGATAAGGGAGACAGCTCTTGACTCACACGCAGGAGAATACCTATGAGCACCTATCTATCTAGATAATGCGATAAATGTATTTCTTAAAATAAAAGATTCGAGGATTTAAATAACAATTAACTCTGTCTTCCCCGAGTTTTTAGGTCAGGCATTATTAGACGTTTAGAGACATTTTTATAAAAAGGAAAATCTCTCGATCGGGGAATCGAACCCCGGCCACCTGCGAATTGTAGTATGACAAGCAGGTATCCTGACCACTAGACCAATCGAGACGTTTTGATCACAGCACGATGTGCAGGTGTTTGGTGAATCAATTTAACAATTGAGATGGCATGGTGGGGTGGAACTTGCAAAGGTGGGTTGCAACAGTGCCTGCATAAGATATACGTAGATAGATGTTGCAACAAGAACAAATACCTTTTATACTAGAACAGGTATGTAAAAAATATAGGCCAGAGTTTAGGAACTTCGTGTGTCTATAAGGAAGAATTCTACTAGTCTTTGGAAAGGTGGTGCACGATTCGCATCAACCTATAAAATAGGTAGGTACTCGGCACATTTCATTGGACGCAAAACAACCTCAGTTGCTAAACGATTCTTACTCAGACCAAGAACCTCTGACATAATTAATAACTACAGCATAGAATACTAGATTCTACATTAAACTAATCATAAAGATGGAGAGATACAATAGGATGTCGACACTAAACCACGAACTAAGTAGATTGCAGTATAGATCGCGAAGTGGGGTAAGGAGCCCCGCATCTCAACCACTTGGCGAGCGCACACAGTACCAAGACGTCTCACTTGAAGAGAACTGCATTCTCTTAGTCACAGTCGCATGATCTTGACACATGCCAACAACCAGAGCCGGGTCTACGGGGAAATACAGGCAACATTATATAGGTATATATATACACACACACCATGTCACACTCCCACGACGGCGTGAGCAGCCACTCCCATTCTCACGACGGCATCTCGGCCGCCGACCACGGCCACTCCCATGAGATCCTCGACGGGCCCGGCAGCTTCCTGGGCCGGGAGATGCCCATCGTCGAGGGCCGGAGCTGGCACGAGCGGGCGTTCACCATCGGTATCGGAGGGTAAGTGAGATTGTACCAGTGACTACCTACAAGTAGTGCCCGCGGTGCTACCCCCGGCGGATCAAACACACTCATATGTGTCTGCTATATACATATTTATATATATGCACAATAGATCCCTTACATGAATTTGACAACCATTCCCACCAGAAAGAAACCAAGCTAACATCCCCCGCAGCCCCGTCGGCTCAGGCAAGACCGCCCTGATGCTCGCCCTCTGCCTCGCACTACGCAGTAAATACGGGCTGGCAGCCGTGACCAACGACATCTTCACGCGGGAAGACGCAGAGTTCCTAACGCGTCACCGGGCTCTTCCCGCCGAGAGGATCCGCGCCATCGAGACGGGCGGGTGTCCGCACGCGGCGGTGCGCGAGGACATCTCGGCAAACCTCGCCGCGCTCGAGGATCTGCACGCCGAGTTCGCCCCGGACCTCCTGCTCATCGAGTCCGGGGGAGACAACCTGGCGGCGAACTACAGCCGGGAGCTCGCCGACTTCATCGTCTACGTCATCGACGTCAGCGGCGGGGATAAGGTGCCCCGGAAGGGCGGGCCGGGGATCACGCAGAGCGATTTGCTGGTCGTCAACAAGACGGATCTCGCCGAGGCCGTGGGCGCCGATCTGGGCGTCATGGAGCGCGATGCGCGAAAGATGAGGGAGGGCGGGCCGACTGTCTTTGCCCAGGTCAAGAAGGATGTTGGCGTTGATCATATTGTGAATCTCATACTGAGTGCGTGGAGGGCGAGTGGTGCTGAGGAAGTTGCTAGGAGTAGAGGGGGTCCGAGGCCGACTGAAGGGTTGGAGCCATTGGGTTGAGCTGGCTTCTAATCGCCAGGTTCCTCGCTTTCTGAGGAGTAGGTATAGGTGAAGGGTTCTGGTATGGATGTCGTGTCTATCTTGGCAAAGGAGACTGACCGGCTTCACCTGAGGCCCGGGATTGCAAACAAAAACTCTCTTCTATACACTATGGAAGAGACGTTGTAATATTACCATAATCACCCAACCTAGATAAATGACTTAAATGAATAAAAGTTGAAGTAAACTCCGTTGGCTGCGCGCCATGTGATCATTCGTGGCTCATCAGCTATATACCATCAACACCAAGTCTAGTAGCTTTTTCTATTGGATATCTTCGTCCATCACATCACTTTGTCCAGTAACAGCTCCTTCTTCTAATAACGACCCTGTGAACGGTGTGGCGCTTCGCGGCCACATCCGTTTGTATAGACTGACACCGACTGAATCCTGAGGGTTGATTCCGCCGTCAAAGTTAGCTTTGAAGTAACCATGAGTACCCAAAGTCTCCTTAATATAGCCACTCCTGCCCCTCCTTGTCCACAGCGGGAGAGCCTTGAACCAATCAACGTCCTCTCGGTTGAAGAACATATATCGAACGGTAACGACCTTCTTGTGGATATGGTAAGGATGACCAGTCAGAATGGCACGCTTGGCAATCACTCTGTTGGTCGTTGGCGCACGAGAAGTTCCTGTTGCAACTAGCTGTAGAGGTAGAGTGGCACCTTCTTCGCCTTGTTCCGGCGTCACGCGCTTGAAGAACAGCGCTGGGACTGAGCCCCAAGTGACCGGCCCCATGAATGTTGCGATGGCAGCATCTCCTGGGTGGAGGAAGCGGTAGTACTTGTGCACGTTATTCTCGGTATTTCCGCTGCTAGAGAACAACGGGTTGATGACGAATCTCCGAGGACCACATTGAACAATGAGCTCTTCCTTCGCCTTAATTGACTTTTCGTAGTCATCTTTGTGGGTAATGTCGAAGTTGACTACCGTCTTCTTATTCTCATGTCTGAGAAGACCGAAGAGGGTAACCGGCTGTGAGGGGTTATAAGTCTTTTGTAGGTCTGCGGGTACACCTTTTAGATAAACGTGAATTCGAGTTCCAGGAGCTACACCGCCAACTAGAGCCTCGCGAAGCACTCTATTTCTGGAAGATTGGTAGTCCGAAATTTGTAGTAGTCTAGACCATTCTTCGGGTTGGTAGAGACGGTCTTCCTCTTTGTTCCAAGGACTTGTGCGCAGACTTTTGAGACCTCTATATTTAGCTAACCTTTCGCGGGCGAGCACATGTGGATGTAACTCAATCTCGTCTGGGAACTCCTTGTCTTCCTCTACTTCATCGTGTTTCCGATTTCGGTACGCAGCAAGTTGCTGTGCATCTTCATCCTCGTTCAGCTCCGCAAAAGCTTCAGACTGGGGGTACTCGGACATAGCAGCTTCAGTGGGTTCACGGCCAGCGAGACCTTCCACACCATCCTCCGGTCGGGCTGACACTGTCTCATCCTGTGCATCCCGCATATCCTCGTCGAATTCCGATTCGGAGTCAGACACATCATCTAGTATCCAATTTGCTTGGTATGAAGATGTTCCCTTGGGTAGTTTCCTAGGAGGCTCGTATTTTTCGGGCTCTTCGTCTGAGAAGTAGTGATGGTCGTCCAGCAAAACACCCTTTTTAGCCGTCGGCGCCCCAGGTTCCATCGTATCATCAGCGTCAATATCACCCATCACTGCTTCTTCAGGGGCAAGCTCAGCAAGATCATCTTGCTCTTCGTCTGGGATCTCCAGCACCTGTTCTTCCTCATCGTCTATAGCCATGCCGTCATCTTTCCTCTTCTTAGTCGAGATTGGAGCTGCTGTGATCTTCTTTATTTGGAAAGTGCCCCATTCTCCCACATGTACTAACCGATCAGCTTTCAGGCCTTTTCCGCGGACGACTCCCGTTAGTACGGTGGATTCTGTCTCGCTGGACGGCCACCGTACACTATCTATCAGCATCCAGGATCTCTGGTCCCTCCAGTTGATGCCTTTGGGAGTAGTGCTACAAAGTGATCTCATCAAGTTAGAGCATTCCTGCCTCGAGTCAAGACTATATATCCTGTCCTGGCCCGGGTGAAAGTGTGTCATGAAAGAGGCCAGAGACTTGACAACGTCGGGCCTTGTTTTCGCGGGTTCAACCTTGTCGAGGTTCTGGACGACAGTGAATAGCGTGGACATGCCCTGGTTTTCGATGCTTCGAATAATCAGCTCTCCCAAGGGGTCCACCTCGGTTTCGGCCGAAAGGATAAAGACGATGTAGTCGGCCACTCGCGCCGCATCCATGCAGACCGACAGATCCCTATTACCGACGGGTATGTACTGAAGCCTCTGCTTGAAGCGGTCTACAGGAACTCGGAATGTGGAGGCGGACACGTCGCATTCGATATCGAGACTGGCATTGAGACTCTGAATGGCAGCGAGAGCGTCACCGTCGGCGCATAGAGGGACAACGGCAACGATCCTAGGGGCGCCATCCCGGCCCAGGAATATAGAGGCCTCCTTCTGGTGTTCCTTGTGCTTCGCAAGCTGGCGCTGCTTGGCCTGGTTCCGCCGATCGATCTTGGACATGATTTGCTGGTGAGGTGTCTTTCGTCTTTCGTTGGGGACCTTACCTGTCATAGAAAGAGGTCAGTACACAGTGCCTGGAAAGCAGAATAACCCGTCCAAGTATTACCCTTGGCCTGGTCACGGAGTGAGCTCTTGGTCGCCTTCTTGGATTTGAAGGCCTTGTGCACAACTTTGGTGGTTGGCTGGTGGGAATGTGTGGCCGAGGGCATCTTGCCGTCACCACCAGCTTTAAATCTAAATGGTAACGAAGCCAGATTGGAAGTCTCTGGCCGGGTAGGGAGGGGTCAAGGTGTAACGCCCAGTTCTTCAGGCGGTGAGTCACCGGCGATGACGATTTATGATTCAGACTTTGAAGATGCTGCTATGCGCAAGTTGGTGGCTTAGGCGTCCTGCAATCGTGAAAATGTTGGAGGGGTTGCAGTATATCGATTTATATCGATTAGCGATAGAGGGGCATAGTTTTTTTGTGTGGGCGACGCACTCCGCTGTATGCTGCAGCGTATCGACCTAACCTTACAGGTAGTAGTGTTGGTAGGCGGACGGTTTATCGTAGTGGGGCGCTATTAGTATCCCTGCAGCTCCACTAAAATTTCTGGACGATAGGAGCCGACGTCTTCCAGCTTCTGCATCCGACTTCACCATTTGCGCCGTCTTGCCAATTGCTCGCGACTTCATGTTATACGACGGCGGCTACTTATAGTACTCATTCCTGCAGGGCCAACCTGTCCAACCTGTTCTAATTAAACCGAGCCTCACCCCCCTCGACCTATTTGTCCGCTAATTCGCGCCTATGGAGACCAACAACGGCGCTCGCGTCGTAGATGACGCGCGGACGAGTCTTATACCGAAAAACGAACGGGAGAAGCGTCGACGCGAGAAAGAAGCGCAGAGAGACTATGGCCGGGGAAGAAGGGTCAATACGAAAACGATAAAGGACAAGAAACTGCGCAGGAACCTGCAAGCCCTCGAGTCCAAGTACAAGGAGGCCGCCCTCAAAGCGAAGGATGCAGAGATTTTGCTGGAGGGGACGTCGGGCTACCTCGAGCCGGAAACCGAATTAGAACGCACCTATAAGGTCAGACAGGACGAGATACAAGACAGCGTGGCTGTTGCGACGGCGCAGAAGCGATTCGACCTGACCCTCAACGAGCTCGGTCCTTACGTCTTCGACTATAGCAGGAATGGCCGGGATCTACTTTTAGGGGGGAGAAAAGGGCACAGTACGCGCATATCCGTCCCATGAGCCTAGGACATAATACTGATAGCGTGAGCACAGTTGCCTCTATGGACTGGCGACAGGGAAAATTAAATTGCGAGTTCCAAGTCAACGAAATAGTCCGAGATGTTCGTTGGTTGCACACAAATCAGGTACTTTTTCACCATATACCCCGCCTCCGATTCGTTTAGTGGCTCGGGGATTATTGCCCACTGGTGTCTAGTATGGTTAACTGTTCCAATGATGCTGACCCGTATCCGCTTAGTATATGGCCGTGGCTCAGAAGAAAAATGTCTATATTTACGATGGAGCTGGTGTTGAGCTGCATTGCTTGAATCAGCATCGCGAGGTCTCACATCTTGAATTTCTACCAGTAAGCCAAGTCTAGTCCTGTGTGAAGCCTTATTGTCTACACACTTGCTAATGCGTTCGATAGTACCATTTCCTCTTGGTCACACTTGTACGTAATACGGGCGACATGAGATGCTCACATTTACTCACTATAGTATAGGGGGCCAGTGGTCATCTAAAATACCAGGACGTTTCAACGGGCCAGTTGGTGAGCGAGATTGCTACCAAGTTAGGCCCTCCGGCTTCTCTAACGCAAAATCCTTATAATGCGGTCTGTTTCTCTGGACACAACAATGGCCAGATTCAACTGTGGAGTCCTAGTTGTTCCTCATCAAATGGACCACTTGTTAAATTATTAGCACATAAAGGCCCAGTGCGGTCCATGTCTATTGATCGAGGGTGAGTTTATTGTTGAAGTTGTCTCTTTTTCTTGATATACTAACGCTCTTCCAGTATGTCTGATTGCTCGCAACTCTGGAACACAAATACTTACTGAAACAGAGGGACGATACATGGTATCTACCGGCCAGGACTGTAAAATGGCTGTTTGGGATATACGTCAATTTCGGATGGTAAACGAGTACTTCACAAGGCAGCCGGCGTCTTCAGTTGCAATATCAGACCGAGGCATTGCTGCCGTCGGCTGGGGAACGCATACAACTATGTGGCAGGGATTGTTTACGAAGCACGCAGCTGAGCAAACCAAGGTGCAGAGCCCGTATCTGACATGGGGAGGTGAGGGCCGAAGAGTCGAAAGAGTGAAGTGGTGTCCCTTAGAAGACGTCTTAGGCATTGGCCATGATGAAGGATTCAGGTATGTCATCACAGATGGGAAAAGAGCCAAAATTTCGACGCATCACTGACAATTTTTATAGCTCTATCATTGTTCCAGGAGCAGGAGAGCCTAATATGGACGTAACGGAAGTCAATCCTTTCGAGACAGTCAAGGAGAGACAAGATAGTGAAGTCAGATCACTCCTCAACAAGCTGCAACCGGAGATGATCGCGCTAGATCCTACCTTTATTGGAAATCTTGACCTGCGCTCTGAGGAGCAGCGGCAGGCTGAAAGGGATCTTGACGCCAAACCGGTGGACGTGGAGACAGAGATCAGGAAAAAGGCACGTGGCAAGAATAGCACGCTCCGGAGGTATCTCAGAAAACAGCGGGCAAAGAACGTTATCGACGAAAAGAGACTCAAGGTCGACGAGATTTGGAAAGAGCAACAACAACAGCGGGAGCAGCAGAAAAAGGAGAAGGAAGCCGACCTGGGGCCAGCCCTGGCAAGGTTTGCAAAAAGAGACTAGCTTGCGTACCAATATATACCCATTTGATTGGCTCCCACCTGTCGAGACGCTTAACACTCTGTAACTATTATCTAAGCATGGTACTTACTATTGTACGTAGTCAGTTGTGCTGTCACAGCATACTTGCTTGTAGGGTAAGAGAGAAAAGAGAGCGACAGATCGATAAACGCCTAGGTGGAATTAGATCCGCATGGAGGTATCAGTAAGCTAACACGGTGTAAAAGGGTTATGAGGTTCTAATTACAGCATCTATACTCACGAAACTATTTATATCTAAGCACGAAATTCACGACTTGTAACTCTAACCAATAACACCCGCCATATTAAGCTTAACACAGACATACATACATACATCAATCAACTCACAATAGCCCCAATGGCAGCAATCTGGTGCGCGCGCCTTCTATCGACCTCGCGCTTGAGCATGGTGACGGCAGTCGTGACAACAAGCCACTCGACGCGCTCGCGGCGCTTCTCGTCGAAGACTCGCAGGTCGAGCATGAGCCGGCCGCCGTTGCCGGCCGACGAGCGCGTCGTGCCGGGACTGCGGTACGTCTCGTTGCGGACGAGCTGCGCGATGCGGCGCGGTATCATCTCTCTCTCCTCCTTCTTCTTCTTCTTGTTCTTCTCTCTGCCATTACTACTATCCTGATCCCGATCCGCGTCGTCTTGTTTCTTTAGCCCGAGGCGCGCGCTGATACTTGTCGTCGTCGTCGTCGCCGTTTCCGTTTCCGTTTCCGGTAGGTATACCTCGCACACGAGCAAGCTGTCCGCCCCGCCGGCGCCCGCGCGCTCTTCCGAATTCCCGTACCGCCACCCGAAGGCGGCGGCGCCCAGACCGGGGACCTGGAAGCGCACGGCGCGCGAGAAGAGGCTGCGGCCGAGGATTTCGAAACCTTCCTTTCCCTCTCCCTCTCCCTCTCCCTCTTCCCCCGTCGAGTGTGATGATGCGATGGCTGGGTCACGCGCCGGATCCCCCAGCACGACGACGGGCGGCCGTCCGGGCCCGAAGCGGTACGTCGTCGTGCTCAGCGGCGTCTGCGCCTCGTCGTCGCCGTGCGTCAGGAAGCAGGAGCCCGAGCGCGCGTCCGGCCGCACGGAGAGGTACAGCGGACGCTCGAGGTGGCCGTGGGCGTCGAGCGTGAAGATCGGGATCGGGTCCGGACGCTGTGGTGTGGGGAAGGAGAGTAGGGTTTTGCCTGGCGTTTGGATCTGCAGTTGCTTTGTTGGTGTGAATATTGACGGGGAGGACGGTGATGATGATGATGGCCCTGCCGCAGCAAGAGGAGGAGGAGGAGCAGTGTATGATGAGGCGGATGTTGAGGGCGATAGGCTTGCTAGCTCGATGTCTTCGTCTCCGGGGCTTACGCTTGCGTGCTCGGTGTAAGGGGGTAGCGTAGGTGCTTTGAGAGATGTTTCTGATGTGTTGGTGGAGAGGCGGTAGGGCGGCGCTGTTGATGCCATTGTGATTGCGTTAAGCACTTGTAGAGAGACGTGATGATAGTAAAAAGAAGAAAGGGAATGTCTCGTTATATCCCAAATCGTTAGTTGTAAGTTATTATCTATATTGTAACAGGTGAGTTTGTTCCGTCTCTTAATGGCCAACAACCACTTACCTATCGTGAGTTATATGTATTTCTATATACTCAGCCTTCAGTCTCTCTATACCTATGACGGTATCGTGATGGACCCTGGAGAGCCAGGATACCAAGAGTTTTCCCCAATACGGGGAATGCGAGCGACGAATGCTCAAATACGACGGGAAGAACGCGAGAACAGAGCCCTAACTTCAACAGACGTAGTTAGAGGAGGCGCGGGCAGTGGCTTGACAGTTCCCGTCATCATTTACCCATCCTTCATCTCCTTCAATATCTAGATGACCCATTTCGATAACATAATGACCAGTTGCAATTGGCCGGGAGGGCCAGCGAGCTAGGAAATCAGCCTTACCACACTTGATCGCCACTAAAGCGCGAAGCTTAACTGGGACAGGGTGCCGCGTGGGTGGCTTGGTCCGCCCCGATCGGCAATGCGGTTAGGCCAGGGCCTTTTGTGTGTTTCTTGGTACGCTAAACTTGTCTGCCTACCGCGCACCCGAAATACGACGAAAACGAGGTGCATGAGAAGGGCCCCCGCCTCCCCTGCCTGGTCGCTTCTTACACTACTTACACAAAGGGAGCGCGTTTGGCGTCATTGTGGCGGTGTGGTCGGCGAGCCTTATTTGGTTGGCAGTGACCGACTGCTGTATCAGTCGGGGTTCGAGAGTTTCCCTTCTCACAAAGAGCCGTTTGTCGGCGTTGACTCATGGTCGATGCGGTGCGCGCGGTATGTTGTGGTTGCAGCCAAGATAACATGTTGGACTGGCATAATGCTGCCCCCTGAGCTATTAGATGGCTGTCACCTACCTAGGTAGGTCGAGACGTGAACGTGAGCGATGATCGTTTCTGAGTTGAAATTGATTATTCTACACGGAAGAAGGTCAACATTCAGGCAGACTATTGGGAGTGAAGGTAGAGCCCGCAATATTAACATCAATATGGTATCAATAGTAAAGAAATAGAACACTTCAAAACATCCCAGTCCGTAACCGTAAGCATGACGATTACATGTCTCTCAGTAGAATTCTTTGCCAAAGTAACCCAGGTCTATATCCATCTGCGCCTCCACCCACAGAGGCCACTGGTTGTACTGTTGATGATCCATGTCGACGTGTCTGTTGATGTGCTTGAGCCACCTGGCCATGCCGAGGTCCATGTCGCCGTCATTTCGGTTCGGCTGCTGCGCACGCTGCTTGTGCTCGATCCCGGTGATGGTGGCCATGATCTGCTTCAAGGCGATCCAGTGTGAAGCAAGAAGCAGGCACACCTGGTTCTCGCCATTGATTAGATTTTGGAAATTCTCGTGCGGGATTTGCATCCACCAGCCACTGACCCGGGGTTAGTATGGGAGTTTTGATCGGTGTAGACTTTATCTGATGGGCAGATGTACGGCGCCATGGTGCACGAACAAAGCCTGCGAAATAGGTAGTAGGAAGATGTATACTTACTAGTGTTTACAAAGCATTTGATATGCTAGCGAGGCGATCAGAATTTGGTTAAGACCCTTGGTGGTTTATGTAGGGACTTACCTAGAAATGAAGAGGTATAGAGAGCATTTGCAATGTTGGTAATGAACTGGTGGTATTCGATTTCAACCTGCTGTTTGCAGAGCGGTTCGAGGGCAGCAATGCTGGCCACAGCCATGTCGGTCCAGTCTTTCTGGATCAGAGGGACGGTTTCCATCAAGGGCTGTAAATAGGCCAGCTGATCGTCGCCGAGAAAGTTGGAGAAGATGAATTTGGCCCCTTTGCAGTACATCTGAATCGCGACAATGACGATTCCTCGGCAAAATGTCATGAATTCTGCCATGCCGTCGTCGAGCATGACCGATTGGAAGGTGAGAGCGTAGCACGTCGCGAGCAGCGCGTTCCCTTCCTCAAACGTGTTCGTTTTGGGGACGTCGGTCAGCGTTCTCTTGATGGCTTTGATCGCCTTCAATCGGTGGGCCATGGCGAAGGTGACGAGGCTCGGGTCTTGTATCATCAAGTCGGAAGCGGCAAGACCTAGAATAGCGTGCACTGATCATCAATCCAGTCAGTCAATGCTCTTCGAACTACTTGGCTCTACTTGGGGTTTGCCATCCGAGAGACATCCTCGTTAGGCAGCCATCCAAGTATAACCAAGAGAGGGCTGTCAGTAGGCTATTGGATACATACTGAGATACTCATACTGTACTGCTTATTAGTATTTCGGACGCCTTAGGCTGAGATGACCTACGTTTTGTGACAGACACGGCACCTCGTGTGTCCAAATCGAGTCGTTTCCCAACGGCTGATGTGGGGAGCAAGTCAAGAGGAAATGCTGAAAGAAGCGCATATCCTGAAGGCTAAAGAGGGGAATCTGATGTTGTGGCTATCGAGCCGTCAGTATGGAGAAATTGCATTTTTGACATACAGGACTCACTTGATGAGTGATCTGGGGGACGAGGGGATATTCGCACTTGAGACCTGTCTTAACGCAGTGCCCACACGATGGCCGAGTTTCTTGACACTGTTCGGCTAGCCTTAGTGACGCCAGTACCAACTACATGCAGTGCAGGAGGGCTACCTTGATTCTCCGTCTTTTGCAGTTGTAACACCCCCGGCGGCTCTTCGTGTGACCTCTCCTCTCCAACCTCGGCCTCTGGCTGGAATTACTCTTAACGATCGCAGAAGTAGGCGGCGACACACTGGTAGAGGCAACCTCGTTCATTATTGATGCCGACCCCGAAGAGCCAGCATCCCCGAGGTAATCGAGATCTTCGTCTTGTAGATAAGCTGCATAGTCGAATTCGGCGTTGTCGCTACCCAAAGTCAGGAGGGGTAGGTTTGTAGGTTGGCTGAAGTCTATGGGCTCCATCCCGACTATCGTGACATCTACTTCCTTGAATGAGGGCGACGTAGTTTCGAACAAGTCTACCGAAGGTAAAGAGACTTGACAAGAGTCTTCGTGAGATGAATCCTAGAAGAACCCAAGAGCTCCCTTGGATAATAGGCTTCTAGAAGGAATGGAGCGTCGAGGTGCCAAGCAACATCAAGCACTTAGCACCGAGTCAATCACGTGTCTAGTCGGGGCAGTGCTCCCGAAAGAGTAGATCTAGGGCTGAATTGCACAGGTTGTCATTGGCTTGCCGAGCCTCTTTCAAGACCGGGCTGAACTCTCTCGTCTATTGCCATGAATGATCATCATCAACATCATCGTCACCCTGCGCCGACACCCCGGCAAGGACCACTATCTAGTCTTGGCGATATTGCAACCTTCCTTTTGATGAGTCAGATTGCGAAGTTCGAAAGATGCCTCACGCGACAGGGACCTCCATTCGTCACCGACATGTCCTTATGAGGCTAACTCGAAGGCAGATATTGTTCGTTTCTGAGTGGACGAGGGTTGAATGCGGGTCCACGATAATGCAGAATGCAGAATGCAGAGCTGGATAGTACATGGCTCCCATTACGTACAGTTTGCAATCCGCCACACCTTATTAGCACTTCTAAAGACCCATTCGAACGCGGGGCCGCGACCCGAACCAATGTCCCAGTGCTCCATCAACTCAGCCCTTCGTTTCTATGACGAGTTGCGCAGCGCATCCAAAGGAGTGCGAGTCCTAGGACGTGGTTAGCTAATGAATTGATAAGTCAGATTGGTACGACGCAAGAAACTCGTCACCTGAAGGACTCCTACAGGGGGGAAACAGTAAGCTTGTCATCGCTCACATCTGTTAAACGTCAGCCTAAACGTAAGAACCTCGAATGGCAACCTGGAAATGGCGGCGAGGTTCAAGGAGCCGTTCTCCAATTCCAGGCCGGAGTATATCCGACTGGTGGTCTCGCGCTGTCACGAGACATGATTCTGGTGATACTTGATAATAACGCTGTGCAACTTGGAGGGATGCAACGAACTCAATAACTCATTTGGCCTTGGCATACCAAGGTTGAAGTACAAGAGATTCGAATTTTAGCAGTAGCTGCTTCTGCTGTATGCTTTAGCAGGCCGCGGTGTACAGGCGTCGCGGAAACCCCTCCTTATTCCCTTTGAGCCGCAGAATAGCAGCAATGCTTTGGTAGACATTTGAGGCAGAATAGCCTTAGCATAGCCTTAGCATGCGTATGCAATTCGACCAATAGACTCCTAAATTATTCATTAGATCCGTATTCGAGGGTGCGTCTACTAAATATTTTACTGCATCATGTCTACCGAAGTATTGATGCTTGGTATTCCCTGGCTAGGACGGCTATGCTGTACTTCGCACCGGTTTCTCCAATATGTTTTCTTGGTTGGTAGAAACCGTCAGGTGGTTATTGCAGATTTTTGAAACTACGTTGGTTTGCATTGGGCGATCACTTGCATATATGCACATACATATTCTCGTCAACGTTGCAGTAAGACCCGAGAGGAGAAACGCTAAGCGACAATGTGGTTCACGCGGGGAGCCGTGGAGTTACTGGTACAGGGATTTCGAGGACAATGCGGTGCGACTCGAATGCCAGAATGTTCAGCATGTATGCAGGATGTGCCACGCACTATAAAGGGCCGACGATGCTCGGAACCACGATTCAATAACACCATATTTGGGTAGGAAATGTTTCTTGGTCCTTTAACTCCCTGCCTAGGAACAGAGAGCTTGGAGGTTCTATACTAGAAGTACGGCGATTGTAAAAACACCATCCGAATTTCAAGATTATTCTTGTATATTGTGTGGTACTGGTTTCAACTGGGGGTGGGGTCGACGACCAGCGTTCGAACAATCCCAATAGGACGCAATAGTTGTCAACCAATAACCCCATCTTGGAAGACGCGATTCCGAAATGGCAGGTGTTATGTTCTGGATCGACTGAGTCGCACACGATAAAGAGAGGTTTTCAGGTATAGTGTTTTGATGATATGACCGATATACCGTAGCACGCAAGTACAGTAGATCCCGCCGCAGCACCAATGGCGTTATCCGTGGCTCCAGCTACTTAGTACAGCCAGCGGCCTACGCCACGATGAGCGGGACAATCTCGCCCCTGTTTCACCGGTGCGTGCTGGCCACTCCTGAAGGACTAACCCAGGACGCAGCCAAGCTTTTTGCTTCTTGTAGCTCCCGGTTTTCGGGTACATCCATAGGAGAGAAGTCCCCTGGCCTAGACCATTGGCTGGGAGTCTAGCGCTGGTAAGCTGTCCACTGTTTACGTGGCCCACGCCCACATGTGGGTGCTCTACGGCGTACCATGCTAGCAATCCTCGTGGGTCGAATCAATTACCGGCGTCAGTTCAGTTCAGTTGCGTAAGTTGAAACAGTCATTCAAGCCATTAGATTTCAAAGGCCAAGTGGACAGCCAAGCTTGTTGATCTGATTGATCGGCTACATAGCGTATCGCCGTCAAGTACGCCGGAATAGATAGGTTGTGTGGCGTTATTAATTGTTTCGAGTTTAGCAGTAGTGTGCCCAGATATTTTTCTTTCGTTCTGTTTCCATAGGTCATGAATGACTCGCGGTTGACAGACATAGATTTCCAAGCCAAACAAAACTTGCTAGTAACCTGAGCAAAGGTAAAAAGTGTAAAGCTCATACCAAGTTATATGTACATATATACCCAGCAATGCTATATTTGATGGAAATTGCAGTATTATCCTCTACCTATTAGTAAGGATGAAGCACTGTTGTTACGCCAATAGAGCCTTGATTTACCTAGCTAACCTGGGTAGCTAACCTCGGCGGGAAGATGAAGATACCGTCCGGTGATCTTAGCGACCGCTTCAATCTCTTTAGTTGACCAAATCGCAAAAAATTGCTACTTGATGGCTGGGAAGCGGAGAACCAGGCTTAAAGGGGGGAGACAGCTGGAGATCGCGCCTTTTATTATTTTGTTGTCGCGGGTATGCGGTATTGCACTGTAAGAGTATGCTGGTGAGGCCGGCCCTACAAAAATAGGTGCAGAGGATGTTTCTTTTTTTTGTTTTGTGCTGACATCCCCACCAATTTCGTCTGATTTGTCCGCTTCGTGGGCCTGTCCGCGTGTTCCTCCGTTCCTTGCAGCGATAGCTCTCGTGTACCTGCATACGAACTGTCATCAAGGATGAGGTTGGGCGTGAGAATCAGGGACAAGGTGGGACTGCAAGTCGCAATTCACGGAATGATTGGCCAAGAATAGGTGACAAGATATCCGGGGAGCGGTACGCCGCCACTAGAAAAAGACCAGACCAGAACCACAGCGCCGACCAGAGGATCTGCAGTTGAGCAGCAAGCCTGATGTGCCTGCCGACGCATACTGTCAGCTTGTAATAAGCAGTCAACAAAGCACGCCACGTAGGTACCTACATGTTACTTACTTAAGTACTTACATGTAGGACTGGCGACGTGCGCGGCGTCGTCATCACCGCTGTTGGCGCGCCAGTACCACCTCCACCACTTCCATCATCTCCATCGTCAAGTATTTCCCTATCGTTGGTGTCGGGGCGGGTTGTGCGTGCACATAGTATCTTTGTGAGGCTCTGTGGACAAGAGGCGGACAGACGCCGATTATTACGCATTTAGGGCATTGATTGATGGCCGAGATCTCTCCCCCATGTCGGTATTGTGGATAGTGTGCTGTAGCGTACTTCGAGGGGAACAGAAGGGGAAGAGTCTCGAAACTTGATTCTATTCCCAGTGGGCAGGTGGACCATCCCTAATCCCATCCACAGAGTGCTGAGTACAACAGGATCCGGTAGGTACTATGTATATTGTATCGTGAACCGAGCCCCTGCAGGTGCTGGTGAGCACATAAGCTTGAAGTGACAGCGAACGAGGAGGATTCGGGTTTCTCTGGGTGCGCCTTTGCGAGCTTTGCATCCAGCCACTTGGGCCAGAGGCGAGCACCGCTGCAATGGTCGTCGCCCTTTTTCAGCGGGCTTCATCGGCCGCTATCAAGCCCCTGGCCCACTCCGAGAGACGCCGTGGCTGGCGCTAGGTGCCAGATAGAGGTCGTTCGGCCGCTACCTAAGAGCTGTAGTGTAGCGTAGGCATCACGCTAGGTGCCTGACCCTACAGTACCTATACAGAGGTAGGTGGCCGGCCATTCCCCTGGTGCCGGTACCTACTTAACCTTACCTGCAGGCGCAACCGCTCTGTAGGTACTTAGTGTACCCGATGCACCTATTTTCGGCCCCATTCGCGCTCATCCGTATCGTCAGATCGACCCTAGCCGCCCCACAGTACCGCGACGTACAGACACTACCCGATCCAGCACACCACTTACAACGGACAACCTTGGTCTCCTCGTTCTTTGTTCTCTTTCTGTTATATGTAGCCGACCTCCAGCGTCGTACGTTCCCTTCTCCCTTCGATTCTTCACCGTGATACAGGTCTTCGGTTTTTCCGCCACATTCATTTCTCCAGGTCGCCAGACTCGACTTTGACTCATTACGTCCATTTGCGTTCTTTGTGCTTGTTCTGTTGCGTTGTTCTCCGCTCCCGATACGATTTGACATAACATAGACGGCCAATAAAGAAAGCCAATCCAGCAACGTTCGACTGTGCCACTTGCCAATTTCCTCGTCGGCGTATACTGCTCCCCAGGTCTTTGACAGACTGTGCAATTTGCTTTCCCCCGTCTACCTCGTCATCTCCAGACGCAGAGCGTAAGCTACAGAGATACCTTCGGACCTCATCCACTCCCTCTCCATCCGACGATATCACTCGATACGTCTCGACCTTCTCTTGCGAACTGCTGGCACCGCAACATTCATTTCACCTTCGGGAAAGACTAAAGAAATTGAAAGTCACTCACTGTACACCAACTCAGATCGTCTAACATTAGACTCCAACAATAACGATTAACATCCACCACAATTCAAGATCACTCTCACCAACCATGTATTCCAAGACAAGCCTGATGGCACTTTGTGCCGCCGCCGCCGTGAAGGAAGTCGCTGCTGGCCATGGCCATCAACATGTACACGTCGATAAGCGGGAGGTTGTTTGGGCTGCCACCGAGACTGTCATCGTCACCGACTATGTGACTGTGACTGTCACTGAGGGCCAGGAGCCCACCGCTGTTCCTGCCGTCGGTACCACGATCAAGGTACACCGACCTCACCATAGCCACTCAAAGCAGCAGTCCAGTGCTCCCGTTACTACAGCGGATAGCTCCACATCGGTAGTTGTCCCCGAAACAAGCACATCGGTTGCTGTCCCGACCGTGATCCCGACTACCATGATCACCGCCGTGAAGCCCACTACGTCGGTTGTTCCTCCCGTTGTGAGCACTTCAACTGAGATTACGTCGGTGGTGGAGCAACCTACCACTACCATTCCTGCTACCACCGCCATCCCGACTACCACCTCGGCTACTCCTGAGCCTACAACTGGTAGTGGTGGCAAGCGTGGTCTCGCTTACAACGATGCAAGCCTGGTTCAAGAATTCCTTACACTGGGCGGGCAAGCATCCTGGGCTTACAACTGGGGCTCCTCTACTGGTGACTTGCCCGAGGGAGTCACCTACTACCCTATGCTTTGGTCTCCTGCTCCGGATCATTCCAATGGTTGGGATGAAGCCGCGAAGGCTGCCATTTCTAGCGGTGCCGACGCCTTGCTGGGCTTCAACGAGCCAGATATTGCTTCCCAAGCCAACATGTCTCCCCAGGACGCTGCCTCTGGCCATATCCAGTGGATGAACCCATACGCTGGACAAGCTCGCATCAGTACCCCGGCTATTTCTAGCAGTGAGAACGCAAACCAGGGTGTCGATTGGCTGAAGCAATTCTTCGCTGCTTGCAACGGCCAGTGTAAGTTCGATTTCTGTGTTGCGCACTGGTATGGTCCTGGCGGCAAGGATGGCGCAAAATTGTTCCTTGACCACCTCGTCGACGTCAACACCGCCTGCGACGGTAAGCCCGTGTGGGTAACCGAATTCGCTGCTGAAAGTGGCGACATTGATGCATTCATGACCACTATTGTCGACAAACTCGAAACCGATCCTACATACGCATTCGTCGAGAAGTACTCTTACTTCATGGCTAGCGTGGGCAACCTCTTCTCTTCGGCCACCGAGCTCACTTCCTTCGGAAAGATTTACGCCGGCCTTGCTTAAGCACCGCTTGGGTACATGTAAACATTATCTTCACTTCTTGTACTGCCATCTGGGAAGAAATGATTTGGATTGGGAATGTTATCTTCAGCCATCACTTTTACTTCGTTTGTACATAGTTTATATGATTGGAAACTGCTTTCGTTCGGAATTTATTCACCGCTGCCTTAGTAGTTGGGGTGCCAACACCCGACAATCATCCTGTGTTTTAAGACAAAATACTTAGGCATGGGCGGGGCGGGAAACATTGGAAGCACAAAAGGATAGATTTACGAGCCCATGAATACCAGGAGACAACGGCTTGCAAGTCTTGTTCACTTCAACTTTCCAGTCTTGTGTGTACTGCTGAAAAGCTTTTGACGTGATCCGCAAGAGCCATAGTGTAGCCATTGCCAACCGTTCCATGGTACTGATAAATCCGATCCACGACATAAGGTTTAAAACCCTTATCATAAACTATCTTGAATCGCAACTCGGTAACCTAGCAAGGATGTAAGGTACCAGATAAAAGAATGTTGTTTGGCTCGGATTCTTGCCTTGCCTCGTTCGTCATCTAACTAGCTCCAACTCCACGTGGGGAGGTTGGAACCACGGGCATTTTGAAGCTTCTTCGCACAGGTACCCAGCGAGAAAGAAGTACCCCGCGACGTGGCTTTGCATACTACACCGTATTATGCGAGATTGAGCCTGTTTACGTGCGTGTATTACCTGGATGCAACGACGGGGTTTTCGATAAGGGAAAAAAAAAAAAACGGTGTAGGGGTTCTGTGGTCGAATGTATGAGCGGTGAGATTGATGAACTCATGGTATGTATGGGATGGCCGGTGTGAGATAAAGAGCATGGTCGTGGTGGTGACGCCTTACGTGGATAGAGGCGTGTGGTTAGATCTGTTGGATATTAAATATGTATGTTATTATGTAGGAGGTCGGTGAGCCATGGGTACTTATATAAGTCCAGGCAAGATGTAAGCTTGGGAAATACCTCCTGGGTATGTATCTTAATCCAGGAGTGACAAGTAAGCATAGTAGGTAGGTAGGTAGGTAGGTAGGTAATTATAGGAAGCAAGAACCCACGTGGAGCGAGATTAGACTTGCACGAATTAAAATGAAACTACCTTCTTGAAGTGGTTTTCCCGTTTCAGGTCCATCCCTTGAGATACGTGGGAGAGATGAGGTGGGTAGGTAGGTAGGCAAAGTTGTATTGACGAAGTCAATGGAAGTCCCCCTAAGGCGAATACCACGGCGACCCAACACCAAAACAGAAAACAAGGGAATCCAGACCTCGAATCCACAAGAAATTCTACGCAAGAAGATATAATAATAAAGAAATCGAATACATCATACTTGCAACCGTTTATCCTACACACATAGATAAGAAGAATAGCATACGAGCTCCAGCCAAAGCCATGCTAACACCAATCTGGGTCAATTCGATGCAATAAAAGGCAAAACAGACTCTATAGGTATCCTGTTCACTTACTCAATATAATAGCCAAGCTAGCTAGCTCGTCGACTGAGAAATGAGATTTACAACACCCAGGTTAGTAAAGAACTAACAACGACTCAAGACGAGTGTAGTGTATGTACATAGTAGTCCCTCTATCACTCTGAAGTTGTTGAAAAGGGGGTTAGGTTAGTTACATGGGCGGCCCCTTGAATCCCAAGCAATCAACAACAATATGTTAGGCAGGCTAAAAGGGGGGGGAAAGGAGGAAGCTTGCAAATATGCTTATTGTAGTTATGCTTAACATACGTACCGTACACACATAGGCAGATAATAAAGTTCAGGGGAGTAGTAGTAGTAGGTACTATGTAGGTAGATGCTGGACCGGGTATTCGGAATTCTTTTTAAGCTTAAAGTATAACCTGCGACAACGAATCTTACGACCTTCAATTAGCGTTACATCGTCGATTTGCCGTCGTATTAAGGTTGAGAGGATGAGACCGCAGTCGCCACCGTGCTAACACCATTTCGGACGTGCTCGCATGAACCCAAGTCTACCTACATAGCGTGAAGCCATTAGTCAAGTTATAATAACATTGAAATCAAGCAATCATAAGATGTATTTACATTCGTGTACGTGTACCAATCAATGTTATGTTACAGCTAAGCTGAGCCTACCAGTCTGTTTTTTTATCTCATGCAAAATCCCCCAAAATGGTATCGCGACCTCATTCAATTAAGATAGCAGAGATCGGTAGCCCCCAACACCCCAGACCCATCTTGCGATGGCTCGATGACAAGACAGGTCGATGATACGCCCCCAACGCCCAATGATGTATGCAGTTCATGACAAACAAGCACTTTGTCCATAACCAGATTAGCCGCAACGCCAAACAATTTTGAAAAGGCAGGTCGAGTTCACTATTGAAGTTTCAACCATCGTCCTCGTGAATTCGTATAAACAAATCTCCGCGCCGCCCATAGAATACGGGGCTACATCTGAGATGACGAATTTAGTGTTGTACAGTTGATGCGGCTGGAAGCGAGCGTTCTGGTGTCGCACGTTCCGGCGTCGCGGCGTCGCCTCGCGACTCACTCCGAATATGGAACCTCTCTCGAAGTCGATCCGTTAATCTGGAGTGGCGGCGTTCGTCATCCGCACCACTAGATGCTGGGTCCGAACCCTGCTGCGATTGCCTGTATTGACGTAGAGCCTGGAGACGTTCGTCTACGGAGGCATGGCGAAGTCTGTTCCAGTCCAACAGACGTGATCGGCGTCGCCTATGTGTTGTCTCGCCTGCAGCGGCCTGGTCTGTCTCAGCTGGAGGAGCTAGATGGCCGTCGGCTGGCGTAGTGGTAGCAGCAGTGGTAGTGGCATCCGATGTCGCAGCGGCCTCGTCGTCGTTCTCTTCGCGTTCAACATCCTCCGGTGGTCGCAAGTCAAGACGACTAGAGACTTAGTTTTAGTTTTATGCATAATAAATGGGGGGAAGGGATAAATAAACACTTACCACAGGGGGCACGTGCCAGAGACGTTTACCAGCCAGGGATCTACGCAAGCCGGGTGGAATTTATGGTTACAAGGCAAGACTCGTACATCTTCACCCACAGTAAAATCCTCTGTACATATTGAGCAGCCCGGATGATCCTCTTCGGGTTTGGGTTCCTTCTTCGCTTTGTCTGGTGTAGTACTTGTTGCGGCGGGTATGCTCTCTGGTTCATTCTGCGAAGCAGTGTTATTGGCTGCGTCTGATGACGACTCGGGCGCCGCATCGTTGTTTGATGTGCTTTCAGTTACCCCTTGCGAAGCATCGTGTGGCTGTGATTGAACTCTCGAAGTATTCTCGAGCGCAGTCTCCTCATCAGGCTTTCTTTCATCGTTTTCGCCGAATTTGACAATGGGCAAAGTCTCGAGCATGGCCATGGCAAGACCTCTTGCACGACTCCGGCGTGGTCTGCCATTAACGCCCGCTCGGGGACCATATCGCTCGGGGTTTCGATGTGCTCGTACGGCTCCAGTGCCGATGATGAGCAAAAAGAGTAGGGTGATCAGCCCCGTAATGCTGTACAGAATACTCATGGCAATGGCTGAAGTACTGCCGGGACGGGGCTGCTGGCTCTCAACAGCTTTTGAACTGGGTGTGATGGAGGCTACAACTGGGTCTGTGGTGGTTGCTGTAAGGACGCTGCGAACTTTGATGGCATCGTCTTGGCTCGCCATTGTCCAAACGCGGGTGTATGCCAGTTGCGAGCCTCCGAGAAAGCAGATGGGCTTGGCAGTGCTGTAGAGCAGAATGGCGTTTGGCGAGTCGGAATTGTTCATGATCATATTCAGCATGCGATCGGGCGTAAAGTTGGAGTCGGTACTAGTCGTGCTTGCGTCGCAAGAGAGGAAAACAACCTTGCCTGCGTAATTGACTCGAGTGAAATTAGTGTAGTCAAGTATGACGAGGTCGCCGTTGATATCGGGTAGCTAGTCGTACATTATTAGCCACAGTCCGACAAGGCACGAGTGAGCGAAGAACCAGGATGTGACACCCGCAGAGAATAGACGCCTACCTTGGACACCTCGGGTTGCTGGAGTCCAGCCTCGATTGTCAGCGGCACGACATCGAACGGTGACCCGTACGGCGCATTCGCAGCGGTTTCGACCACGAGGGTCATTTTCCACTGGGCGAAGTAAGGCGTAAGATCCTGAGGATTGATGGAGGCATCTTGAGCAGACACAAGGGAGGCGAGGAATGCAATGGCCAAGGCGAAGCACGCCTTTACAACAAGGGCGGTCGGAGCCGTGGCTGCCATTCTGAACTATCGTCGTCGAAGGTCCACGCGATGCGCCGGCGTTGGAGGGCTGCTCGACTTCCCGGGCGAGATATATTCTAGACACAGGCAGAACGAGGCGAGAACACCGCAGGCGGCGAGGTCGGGTGCAGAGTGCAGATGCAGATGCAGCTGCAGCCGCGGGTTGCGAGGCAGAGGAGGCGTGCGGTTTGGATGGTCGGTGTGATTTAGAGCTGCTTTGCGCCTCGGTGTGTCTGTCTATGTGGCAGGTCTGGAAGGTCGTGAACGGCACTGATGGATGTCAAGGGAGGGCGTGTCGCATCTGGATCTGAGGGAATTGCAACGGTGCCCCGGCGAAATGTCAGGGAGTGGGTGATCTGCCAGGCCGTGTTTCTGTGGCTTCTTGATCGGCGGCAGGGGCCGGCGACGCTCGCAGCGAGATGGGGTCGGTAGAACAAGCGCCGGGTTGACTTGGTGTTTGACGTGTCGATGATGGCGGTTTCGATTCGGAGCAGCCCCACAGACGAATGCTATGCGCTATGCGATGGGTTGCCGTGCTGTGCTATGCGATGCGATGCTACCATGCCATGCCACTATCTACGGCTTCGGGCTATGGAGAGAAGAATGAGAAGACATCGTCACGAACCGGGAGTGCGCAGAGCGGTACTGCACGCTACTATGTAGGCACGTACTGTAGAACAAAGAAGACGGAAGGGGTCGTGGTGGTGATAGCCCGCCATGGATGGCATGAGAGATGCTACTAGCGATGCTACTACCTAGGTAGCGTTGGGGCTATGGCACGGCAGCCGGATGGATGCGAGGATGCGAACTTGGCTCAAGTGGGCTGTGTAAGTACCAGACTGTACTTGAGCAGAACAACCATGTACAATACTGTACTCGACTCCACTGTAATGCCTCTATACATCTACCTACAGTGTACTGCCTGCATCCCTACTACTTACAGTACATCGACAGCTGTCACGGTAGTGGTGCACAGCGTAGACCTACCAGTATAGGTGCTTAGGGTGCTGTGAGGGAACGGCAAAAGCGGGTTTCCCGTTCATCTGACAGGAGCGGCAGGGATCGGGAATTTGCATTACGCGGTGTTGGTGCTGTGCACTAGGCTTGCTAAGACCTGAGGATTTGGAATCGCCGCCCGGGAGGAATGGCGCCAGGACCTCAATGAGTGCATCGTCAAATACTTGCCTCTGCCGAGAGATTGTGACAGTCCGATTGCAGATACAGAGCCAATTGGCCGCCGCCAAGAAAGAGCGTACGTAAGCATACAAAACAATGAATAGTAAGACCGCCTGCATGCAGTATATGGACTGTGCATGTGTATATACTATGTATGTACGGCACTTGAAAGACACCCCTTTCCAGCTCCAGCTACACGGGGCGATTGTTGAAACTTCAGAGTGTGATATCTGGAGAGGTAATATCAACGTCTAAGACATGCGGGCCCACATGCAGCTGCATTTATGGTTTTGGCATTATTGACAATATATCCTACCACCTCGCATTCTCGAGCTGCTCTTCGATTGGCTGGAGGATGAATAACCTTTTAAGTTTACTGTATATCCGAGGTCTCGTTGCCCATTTCGTACGGGTACATATGTAAAGTAGCTGTGCGGCTCTGTGCGTCACTACCTCCGTGGAGACACCAATGCTTCGGAGTCCGTACAGCATGAACCCCAATCTTGCTTCAGATCCCTTCCGAGACTAACGGTGTTTGAACGCCGCCTCTGTCTTTTAATCAGATCAAACTCTTCCAAGAAACCATATGACTGCGTGATATGGACCATTCCGGATTAATATTTCGTCTCCAGAAACAGTTCGTCTCTACACGACAATAACCGAACAACTGGTGGTGCATGGGCGGTTAAGCAATGGTTTTTCGGCAGAAAGCTGTACTGAGGAAAGGGGGCAACTATAATGTTATCCTAGCTTTGAAACATGTGGGCCATTTTATTCTCCATGATCAGTTCTGTCGCCAAGTCAGCCAGGACTCTTCAGCCGTCTCTGAATGCCTATGCAGTCCACTTCAGCAAAGACATGAGCGTCGCATGGAAACCCAACCAAGCCAGTTATTGACAAGTTCCTTGGCTTACGCAGCGTGTGAGTGGTATCGGACGGACGGGAAATGGTTGGCTCGAGCAATTATGAGAAGCCAAATGCGTGCACGAACCATCCCATCCGCCCCCTTCGTCCCGCGGCTCTGGGTGCTGAGGAGGTAGGTATAACAGACAGCAGTCCACTTCGGTATCGGGTATGTCCCGTTCGGCATTCGGTCATGTCTCTTCTGCGCGGTCGATGGAAATTGGAATTTTCATAGCCGGTATTTTCACTCCCGTCTCTTCTACGTATATACTAGGTTAGGTAGAACGAGCAGCATCGCAGCTTCACGAGTGCCCAGCTACTAGTCCATCCTGTTTCTTAGATCTTAAGAGTGGGGGCCCGAGATCTTATCGACACCCCAAATCTCCAATACTGGATCCAAACCATTTATTAATACTTGACATACAATTATCTCATAGTACAATCGCTGGGGCGTTCGTCGTGGCACCACACTTATCAGCCATTTGCGTACGTAAGCTCTATACCAATTTGCAGAGTAGGTGCCACAGCGCTCACCGAGTCTCATGAGACGCAGAAACGCCGTTCGGCTGCATGGCGTGGTGATCCTCAGAATCCCTGGAATGCATCAATCAGACGAACGTCGAGCTTTCTCACATAACATGTAGTCGCATTGGTTCTTCGGCAGGTTCGGGATCCTGGCGTGTAACCCTGGCGCAAGCGCAATCCTTCCGCGGCGGCGCTGAGCTGACGAGGATTGAAATCACTCACTGATGTCAGATCTCTCTGGGGCCACCACATTTGCCGAATGGTTTGGTGGTTTGAAGCAAGGGGGGCGGGGCCGGGGTGATTATTGGTGAAAGTGTAATCCGTTCTATAGCATAGCCCTATTCAATTTGAAAACCAATTACAGTACGCTAGGTATGGAATCATATTTGGAATGATATAGGGTCTGTTGCAACCAGTGGAGGAGGCTGCGCAACCTAATCATCTTGCGAATAATTTGATACCAACATACTACATAGCATGCTACCGCACTATGATATGAGGTTTCTTCATGACCGTTAGCTAGAGGCTTTGCGGCCGTCTATAAACACAAATTTAGACGGTGAGAAGAGAAGCCTTTTTCGCCAATGAGCACAAGAGCATGAGGGATATCAAAAGTAGAAACCGCTCTATCGTCTGCTTTATCATCAAACCATAGAAGAATTCCCAATCCATGTTGATACAACGACGCCTGCCGAAGGAATCGAGGAAGTTTGAGATAGAGTAGGTAGACAATGCGTGGGGTGTCCTATCTCAAACTAGAGATAATGGCCACGCCAAAGGGCATCCCACGCTAACATTCATGCAGAGAGCAATTTGGCTTGTCTAGGGGGCACAAATGAACAAGCCCAATGCGGGTTATATCTCTTCCATATCCTCTAGATCGTCGAGAGCCGGCCAATCACCAACCTCAATTCTCTCCGGTCTGACGAAGACACCATGCTTGAGCGAGGACTCTGCTCCCCAATACCGCGTGCCTCCTATGCTACCATCATTCTTCCCGACCGGTTCGTCGAGATGAACGCCGACCCAAGCGCCCAGGGTGCCGGGTATTTCCTTGACTTCACCAACAAATTTGATCTCACCTCTCCGGGTATCATCGCCACCTACCCTGCATCGCATTCCAACCTCGATGCCTCGGTTTTTGATCTCATACTCGTTTGCATCAATCTTGGCTTTCTCGAGGGTAGGAGCATCAGGATTGAACCGACCAAGTTTTTCAGCCTTCTTCCAGGCCAACACTGAATCCGTCTTCCTCTCATACTCTTCAACAGGCATGACATATTTTTCAACCCCCGAGGTGTCGTTGAAGTTCAGCCTCGCGCCGGATGGCCGAGTGTCAATAATCTTTAGCGGCGTTAGCGTCCACAGTCGTCTCACGTACGATTCAGTCGCAAGATATTGCCCCGAATAAGCTGGTCCTTTCGGTCCTATCGGCCCAACAAGAAGAGCATCCAAGGGAGTACCATACCTGTAATTCGGCGTAAGGGGCCAAGGGGAAGTCGGACAGAAGCTTGAGATCCTCGTTATCTGCCTCGACGGCAACGGCCTCATTGGCCGAGGTCTTCAGTCTGAGACGCTGGCATGTCGGCGGTATGCCGGTGACAGGTTCGAGTTTGGTCTTCAGCTGACTGATGGACCACGAGGGAGTGATTCGTCGTTCGGAGGAGGAATTCTCCGAGACGACCAGAAGTGGGACGTCTGCCATGTTTACCGGGCTCGCAGCCAAGTGGAGGTATGTAAGATGACAACAGCGACGTGTGCGTGAACGTGGCCAGATGAACAGGCTAGGTTGGGTATTGGCCGGTGGTCGCCAGACCCTTGCCTGCGCTCGCTCGCTTTGTTTGCTGAAACAGATGTATGCCTCCAAACTCGAGGCGTGTCCACGTAGGGCTGATGGCTTGAACCGAATGGGCTGGTCTAGACTCAGGCAATCATAGCTCCCTTGCAGCGCGTTTGGACAGCACCTGGAGTCTCAGGCTAATGGCCACGTTCGCGATACATTACCTGGCGTCGATGGTGGTGTTAGGTTAGGTGCTTTGGGTGTCACTGTGTCATGCAAGCCGGACAGGGCGGGCCGTGTGGCTCCTGTGGCCGTGCCTTTTAATCTTCAATCTGCCACTAGCGACGCAAGGTGCTTCAGCCACAGCCACGGCAACGTGGCACCTGCACTCTTATTCTTGATTCCACCTCGTAACATCTCCTACCTACATAGTACTGTACCTACCTTAGTCTACAGCTATTCCAATGCAACCTGGGTTTGTTACAGCACCTGCCTATCGACAGAGCAACAACCACCTCCCTACCTATTATGATGCGTCCTCCCGCTGCATCCATGACACTCCCCTCCTTTCTCCATGTAGTTCAGGTTGCCAGCAACAAACAGACGCTGTTTCATGGCCTCGTGGTCTGCCCCGGTGCACTCTACATATACCTGCAGGCCTCTCTTTCTTTTGTTGCATGCACGTGAGGATGGCTGCCGATCTGCACTTACAGAAACCCCGGTGCCGAGATCCTTCCGCCTGCCGTCGCGTGTCACCAGCAACAGCACCGACGCACTATTTTCATTGGGTGTCGCCGTTTGCGTCGTTGCTGGAGAATCCAATTCGGTTGCTACACGACAGCCTCTTCGCAGCATCGACACATGTAGCGTACACGTTGGGATTGCGCCGGGGAAATGCGATGAGCACCGGATACCGACACGCCTCACCTGTCCAGGCTGCCGCATGTCTCTGCTCCTGGCTGTGGCAGACCGCACAATGCTTTTCTTTTAGGTACCTATGCCGCCGCCGTAGCTCTCGCCTCAGCTTGCGGGTTAGCGATCCGGGGGGACACGGGAACTGGGGCCAATGACTTCACAGCCAAGCAAACGAGCAGACATGCAGTCACAAAGACGTCGAACGGTGACTCGTCCGAGTGGACAGGTCATATATCTACGCCGCCTCCATAGAACCAGCCCGTGAACAAGAGGCGTTCGAGGCGAGGGCGCCCCTGCGCGATTGCCGGTTCGTCAGTGATACGAAGTAATGCGACTTTGACTCGTCGCTAGAACACCTAACCTTGGTCAAGTTGCCATTCAGATACCTCCCTTTCTCCAAACGAGTGGAGTGTATCAACGATGCCTCGCATTAATGCCCAGTCCAAGATGGCCCCTACCTAAGAAGAGCCTGGACTGCTCACCGCTCTATTCACTCCAAGCGCAGGCAGACGGCCATCCGCTGTCGTCAACCGATTCAATTCAGCCTTAGGTTTTCTACTTGTCCTCCCTGTTTTGACTTGGTGGGTAATTCTGGATCGATGTTAGGCACGGCCATGATCTGGAGAGTTTTCAGGTATTGAAGACGGTTGAGCGCCTCCGCTACAACCCAATACGTGAAAGTGAAATATCAAGTTGAGGCAGTGAATATGCAGCCTGACGTCCAAGTGCTGGAATGCCAACGTGACATTGTAATGGGTGGCATAATTTGGGTCAAAGATCGCTGAGCCATCGTACCAGTGTATGCAGGTTGTTTAACGCGTTTACCAGGTCCAGCCGTTGATGCAAGGCCAACGCAGCTGAAGAGCGGACCAGATAAAAAGTGGATGAAGACGGAGGATCCCAAACCGGGCCGCGGTCATGGTTGGATCACGGCTGGCCCAGAGATTTGGGGGCGGATGAGCCCAACCAGGTGGTCTTGAGATTCACTGGTCGGTTTTAACAGACTATTAGAACGCGCGACGAGTAAAACGAGTAAAGACAAAGGCACATGCGCCTTACCTTAGTTGACCTCATGTCACACTCGGTGCCGTGGCTCACCCTTGGAATAGCCTCATCTATGAGGTTTGCATCAACGCAGGTGCTATTGTCAGCATAATATGAGACGAAACGTTGAGACATTCGACGAGATGTGCTATTTCTATTGGGAGTTTCCCGATTATGACCCCAAACAGTGAAAAGAGATGAAGGGCAAGAAAGCGCTTGTCCTCTGATGGCAGTGTATCCATCTTCGGCATTTCCGGATTTTCCGAGGTCTGAAGAAGTTGAGAACTACCGCTGACGTTTGCAACTCATGAAGTGTCAATCCTATAGTAGCTATAATTATAATTCACAAACGGGAGTATAGGAATTGGTGATCATCCGTCTTGCTCGGGCAGCAACAGCTAAACAAGCCGGCTGACGATCAACCATCTACCCTTGTCATACGTTTCGATCACTGCACTACGTTCGGGTACGCAAGGACGAGAACAGGTGTTGGAAGACTTCACCACTTGAATGAACGAAGCTTTACGTCAAATCCTTGTTGTAGGTGCAAGGCACTCCAGCAAGATCTGAGCACTCCCTCTGGTGGCTTGGCTTGCTGCAATTATCGTACGAAGACACCACCAGCCCTGCGGGCCCTATCGCACATTTTGTTTACATTAGGCTGGCCATTACCGGCATCGTCTCCCCTGTTAAACATCCCGTTTTCCATTCGGACCCTGGATACACAACCCACAGTTCTTTGCCTCATTCCCACGTATTTGCGGTCGGGAGGTGGCGGGCGGTCCCCCCTACCTGGGACAGTACCTGGGACATACGGTCAAGTAGATCAAGCCGCAGTGCTTGCTTGTGCTCTTGCAGTTGTCAGGCATAGGTATCCTGTACGAGGATGGGGCCCCGGTGCGGGCTTTTCCCAATGACAATCCGCGTCCGCATAAGCCAGGTCGATCATGGTTCATGGCAGTTGAGAGAATCAGACAGGCAGGCTTTGGGTACTGCATAAGGGATGGGTACTTCCTTGACAAGTTGCGCGCGCGTGTTTCCAGTATGCATAAACTGACCGCCAGTTCCCTCCCAGCCCAAGAGACGTATTCCCGGCAACCGGGCATGAACGGCTTGTCTCTGGCTGTCACCTGTGTCTAAACTGGCGAGCGTTGTTGAGACAAAGCTCGTCTTACAGGCATTGTGTGATCTGTGTTGGGCAAGATGGGCTGAACGCTATCTAGATGAGGCCCGCACAGACATCACGTTCAAGAAAAGCCGCATCCGAGGGAACAAAGGCTTGTCCATGACGACGCAGCGGGCTGGCAATCAGACAATGTACATTGTGCCGGACAAGATGCCGGGCGGGGATTATTTGTGAGAACGCTCGAGGGCCAAAGCACCACCGCCAAACAGTTGGCTTTTGCGGTTAACGCTCTCCGATCTCACCACCCGCCCGCCTAAACCATGCGCCGCCCACGCAGCTAATCTACAAGCAGCTGTACCTGTACCAGGATAATTGCCATAGGCGCGCAAACGAGTCGCTACCGTGCCCCCACACACACATCCGCAGCACGCACAGCTCAGCGAACTGCAAATAAAACTCTAATAGCACTCGTTACTTATTGTCTTCTCGTTCGCCCTATGCAGCCACGGCTAGGTCGATAGAGGCTGCCATAGTCAAGCTCAGTGCAGCACCGGCCGGGCAGCATCGTCAGCAGCCAAGCCATATCCGCCATGCACATCAGCAACACCAGCATAGCATATGGTACCTAGCGTTGTTGGTTTCATAGTCTCCACTTACCAAGCAGTTTCATGGCAGCCACCGCCACTGGATCTGTTTACTGGGACCTCCAGAACTGATTGTTCGACTGATGTGACTCCCCCGAACTTCCTCTTCTCTAATAAGCCTTGTGCTGCCCACCCTGCCGCAGGATGAGGGCTCGTCCAATGTCTTCGGATCGTGGATAGCTCTGTGCATAGTGGCACGGTGTAGTGCTTGATCTACCTACTGGGCCTAGTGCTCTACACACAGTATCCTGGTTCTTGCTGTCGTGTCCAAACTTCAGGGCAACTCCTTGATGCCTTCCCGGTGTTACCCTTGTCCCGGCCCAGACGTTCATGGAGCTCCAGGACACGCGCGGTACCTCGTTTGGTTTCCGCTTCGTTTCCTCGGTTCGCCGCTCCAGTTGCGTCATTATTCCGCCGCTCTACATGTACCTAGTGTGCCAGCCGGTGAATTGTTCTCTGCGAGCTCATGCATGCTTTCGTGGCCATGTCATCAGCCCCAGTTAATGGCTCGTGGGTAGCCGGCTGTGTGTTCTAACCTTTGACTCTCACCCAGGAAAGACGGAAGGGCTGGTGTTGTAAATCACATTGTAATGATCGAATCTAGTATCTGACCTAGAACTACCTCAGACGGTGTCCTGTCTCACCGACTCGTACGTTGTTCACCCAGTAGCGTGATGCCTTTTGCAATTAGTCTGGTGAGTGGTACGCTACGCAACAATGCCTTCCATCAACCCGACTGCTCTTATAATACCTGACCGACACATAATAACTGCTTTCTAGACTGGATCTGGATCCACACTACAATGTTTGGATACACCACTTTGTTTTCACACCCCCTCCCCTGTTCCGCTTGGACTTCCTCACCTGGTACGTACAATGCTTGGTCTACTTCAAGGCCTCTCTACTTAGGCCCTAGCCAGAGAGTCCCCCACTACCACGACCACATAATTTTCGTTGACATGCTGTCCACTGCTTTCTATAGGGATCACGTTTTAGCTTTTCTTCCCTTTTAATGTCTAAAGTACGCTGCACACCCGACGTGGCCCCTCTTGTGACACTCTTCTCCCACAATGGCTCTTCCAAGATTATCATGACTGTTGAAAGACGTTCCACTTGTTGGCGAAACCCTTGACGGTAACCCAACTGGACTGACGTATTATCGAGCCCTGGCGCCGCCTCATTGTTAAGAGCTTTTCAGGTGGTCATAACAACTTTCATTGGTTGAGGGCGGACCAGGCATGCCCAATCATGATGACAGCTACTAGAAACGCGACCACGCTTCACTGACATTACCTTGGCTCCCTCTGGATGTATTCCATAGCCAACTACCCGAAACATCTAAGCAAACCCATCTTCATCTAATAGTTTCTTGTGATACCCAAGGCCTTCCTGAACTCGCTCGTTTAACCTCAGGCTATTTCCATTCCTACTCACCCAGTTCTCTCTTCACCTCCACCTTCTCCAGCATTACCTGGTTAGAAAAAAAATTAGAATCTAAATTACTACGGCCATCACCGACGAGACTCTACCTGAGAGGGTCCCTGAAAAGCACAGTGGGACGGCGAGGGATAAGGTCAAACGTCAGGGTTGAAGCCGGCTAGACCAGCGATACCATTGACGTTTCCATGAACACAAGTCCGACTAGCCTAATCACGGCCTTATAGGCGATCTACCGCCATCGTGGATATCGCCTCCCTCCTTAAGGCCTCCGACTCAAATGAGTCCTCATTACCCTCATCCCAGCAGAGTCGATCCGCATCCGTACCGGCTTCCACGGGCCCGGCGGTCACGACGACGGCGTCTTACGGACCTCCCCTATACGCGGCGCCTCCTCGCCTAGGAGGAGTAGCACCCATGGTAGCAGGAACCGTTAACAAGCGCGGCGTGCCGCCCCATCTGTCAGAAGCCCCGGCGAAGAAGCAGAGCAAATGGTCAGCAGAAGAGGATGCGCTTATCATCGATCTTCGTGGAAGTGGGATGAAGTGGGAGGACATCTCTAAACGGTTGCCTGGTCGAAGCGCCATTAGTTGTCGCCTTCATTACCAAAATTACCTCGAGAGACGGAGCGAGTGGGACGAGGAGCGTAAGAACAAGCTCGCAAGACTATACGAGAGGTACGCCCCACGGAAATTAGATCACTGGAAACCCAACCCCAGTCTCTGCTGTTATAGTCGAATGGGGAGGCAAATGAACTGCTTGGAGACAGAATTACAGCGTACTAACTTGGAAACTAGATTCAAACCCGAGATGTGGGCAAAAGTTGCAGAAGAGATGGCAATACCATGGCGCGCGGCGGAAGCAATGCATTGGCAACTAGGTGAACAAGACATGGCTCGCAGAGCAGGAGTAACTCCTTTTTCTCTTTCCGCCCAGACTTTGGAGACAGCCCACGGGGGCTCACGGTCATCACGTCACGCACACTCATCATCCCAAGGAGGCATTCCGCGAGAAGTCAGTCATGGAAGAGGTTACGGGCGTGGTACCGCACTCCCTCCGGCTCGCCCCCTTGCGTCGCGGAGAGAAAGTCTCCCAACACATCACCTCCCACCACCTCCTGAGCACCTTGAAGTCGCCTATGGATACCCCCATTCACACAGTGGTGGACATCTCGCACCGATCCAAACGCAACATCCACCGCCACGGCCAGGAATGCTACCAAGCGTTGCAGAGCTTACCACTGGCGTTAGTCCTTATAGCACACCAGCCTACTCGGTGGGAGTGCCAAGTGCGAGTCCCGTTCATAGCGCTACGGCGAGTCCCGGGCCCTTCATGGCACCGCTAGGCTATCCGCAACTCGACCCGGCATCAGGAGGTTCCAAAAGACGAAGGAGCCCCGAGGGTCCGCCTTACGAAACGAGTAGACGCAGACACTTCGAGCCACCGCCAGATCCGTACGAGCACCCACATTCCAGACGATAGCCTTCTTGAGAGGGGACAAAAACGTTTCATTGTAAAGATTGGGGGTGGAAAGACGAGGAAGAACTAGACCGCGATAAAGACGAGAATGATTTGGGTTTGGGAGGCGTTCACGAGGCCGGGGAAACAGGGGCGAGGCGTCCAATTCCCTGCATGGAACAACAGCACCGGCATACATCACCTACATTTCTCGCCCTGCAGATACCGACACAACCTCGCACATCACATTACGGCGTTAAACCCGCGTCTACTATACACTTCGGCGCGTTCTCTGAGATTGGGATAACTACAAGGGCGATAAAACACGAGGAGCCTAGGATTCTGCATCGGACCGGAGTAAACATTCTACTACACATGGGGTCATTATTACAACAGCACCAGCGACTAGGGATGGGGGCCAGAATGGCGAAGAACGACGAGGCTTCTATCGGAAATTGTGCGCGAAGAGCAGAACCTCCGTTTCACGCCATACCTTTACGAGAAGAGATTCATGGTTCACGTTTTCCTCTGTTGCGATTTTTGGTTTGGATTTTGTTTTTTTTGGGTTTGTCATTGCAGTCGACTGCGCCTGCATTCAACACCCTTCCACGCAGCGACAGACCTGCAGCTTGCAGACAACAACGGCGGACGCCAGGGAAAAGAACAAAGAACAAAGAAATAAACCCGAAAGAAAAAAGGAAAAAACAAGGAAAAATAGCAAAGCCTCAGTTATTGCATAAATTGGGTTTTTTTTTTGGAATTTTGGAATTTTTGGGTTTTTTCTTGGGTTTAACTCTCGGGGAGTCTAAGGATGGTGGGCTGGTGGTTGGGGGAAACATTTGGATTGGGGTGTCATGCAGCAAGCTGATGACAAGGGGTGTGGCTTGTTTTTTTGGGCGTCATCAGGCATCGAGGGGAAGCCCGGCAATATGGTCGTGTTTACCATACTACATCACATCACATTCAGGGACCCGGAGAAAAAAAAATCTCTTTGCAATTATTGGGAACCATGGAAGCGAGTTGAGTTGAAACTTGCTTGGCACTTTCGATCTCCCCCCTCTCCCCCTCTTCCCTCTTACCATTTGTCTGTCTTCTTCATTTCCGGGTTCTTACTTGATTGTGATAGACTCTAAGGCGTTTCTTGCTTAAGCGTAATGAGTTTTGGCTGGGAAGGATTTTCTAGGGGGTGTGTCGTTACACGGAGCAGGTCAATGGAAGAAGGGGGACAGGGAACGGGGAAATATGTACATTAATATCAAGTCAAGCAAATATTCAGAGATACGATTCGCTTGTTCTTTCCGAGAGACGCTCCCTTCTTCGTCTTCTCTGTCTTTAGTCCCTGCGTGAAGGCCTAAACTTGCGCATGTAAGATCTAAGGATCTACCGTACAGCACATGGTGGTATACAGGTATATGTCTGCCCCTGTCGGAAACACTACCTCGACTCCTTCGGCCGGGAAATCCGAGATTGTCGTCTGTCTGCCTACGACGTTGCCGCCGCGTGACCCCCTATGACCCACCAATTATCCTTCTCGTACCCGCTCTCTATGACCCTGCCCCCGGCCGCGCGCATGTCCTCTTCGAGCTCGCCCTCGCGGTACAGGTGATAGAACCTCTCATACGTCGCGTCGACGCCCTCCTCCTCCTCCTCCTCCTCCTCCTCCCCACCACCACCACCAGCACCCCCCTCGCCACCGCCGCTGCCCCTGTCCTGCTTCTTCTTCTTGTTGTTGTTCTGGTTGGCCTTGGTGACCCAGGGCACGAGCTGGTCCTGGTCCGAGTTCACGTCCCAGCCCCGCCGGCTGGAGCTCTGCTCAAGCGCCCACACGTAGACGAGCACCTGGCCCTGGCCCTGGCCCTGGCCCTGCCCTGGCTCTCGCCCTCGCCCCCCGCCCTCTCCCGTGACCACGACGCACTCCAGCAGGTTCCGGAGTGCGTCGACGCGCCTCTCGCGCGTCGACAGGTGGTGGATGACGGCGATGCAGAGCACGAAGTCGGCGCAGCCGCGACGGAAGGGCAGGGCGAGGCCGTCGGCGACGGCGACGTCGACCGAGAAGCCGCGGCCGCGGCCGCGGCCGCGCGCGATGCGCGCGAGCGAGGGGCTCCGGTCCGACCCCACGATGTGCACGTCGCCGCCCCCGCGCACGCCCAGGTACTTCCCGTTGCCGCAGCCGACGTCGAGCCCCACGGACCCGGGCGCCACGCGCTCGCGCAGGAACGACGCGACGAAGGGCCACGGCTTGTGCCGCGTCGCGCTGAAGTGGCCCGCGATCGACTCGTACACGCTGTGCACGTGCTCGTCCTCGTACGCCTCGGGCGACTGCGCCGCGGCGTCGCGGATGGAGTTTGGTTTTGTGCTAGTGGTAGGAGTAGTAGTAGTAGCAGTAGTAGTAGTTGTGGTGATAGTGGTGGTGGTGGGCGATAGCTCTATCTTCGCATCGGCCGCAGCCGTGTCATGCGAACCTGTGGGACACGACATGCTTCCTTGCTGCACGTCGTCGCACAGGTTCCCACAGAGTAGAGTAGAGTAGACAGACAGACGGCCTTTCGTGACCGGTCGGTCACACTTGGGTCTGGTCACCTAGAGATGGTATTCCACGCGCCGCATACACAGCACTTTCACACCGAGTTCGCCTACGTCCCCCCTCGTCGCTTACCGGCACGGGCTACGCGGCCCGGGCGCAAAAAAAAACTGGGAATATGCCTGCGCAACTGTGTCACCCTTGTCGAATATCGAATCTCACTTGTATTACCCCTGTAAATGGGTAGGTACGCGGAGACAACGTAGTCGCTGTGTTGTTGCGGTCGAGATAAGGTTGTATTTTTTTGCCCCTCTCTCTCGTAAGTCAAATTCGGAGATCTGATCCCTGAATCACTCCCCCGTCTTTAGGTCCAAGATTGGTAATTGCCACCGGGCCTTCCCGTCATGTAAAATTAGGACCCAGGGTCGCAAAAAAACAAGTGCAATTCGGTACGTATATCGTATTCCTCGTCTATCTCCCAATTCCAGGGTCGCGGGCCTATGACCGAAACAGGATGCTTGGTACGGTATCTCTTACCGGGCCGGGGAACGGGAACACCCCCCTCCCCAAGACCAGGGATCAAGAGGCGATCCGGTGTAATGGGCCGCGGGTGTAATGGCTTGGCCAGATGACTGTCTGACTAACCACGGCAGCTATAGGCACTTGGAGGCGAGTTGGGCAACACCGCAGTCCCAAGTCCAAGGTTTCAATCGCGGTCGAGCGTGTGTGTGGCTTGCGTCGTCAGATCTGCGAAGCAGCAGCAGCAGCAGCAGTACCCCCCCATTCGCCAAGGGGGCTGGCGATCGGGCTTCGATCAGCTTCGATGGCGACGTCCGTCGGCGTGTTGTCTCAGGTAGCGATCGCGCGACCACACCTCAGAACGTCTCGTCCCAGGTTTCCGGAATCGACCTGCTCCCACCAATTATAGCCCGGGCTGCGATGCTTTTCTTGGCTCGGCTAACAGGTGTTGCTGTGCTGCGTGATGGGTGTTATGTACGTGGCTGAAACGGGACACTCGAGCGCTGTCTGGGGAAATGTTGGCGAGCGGCTCTGCATGCGATCCCCGTGGTAGTATGATGCTTGTGAGATTTATGCGAGATGGGGCCGATTAGGTTCGTTCGGTGGATGCATTGTGTGTGGGTGTCGTGGTGATGGGGCTTCGATTTTGTGGAGGCGCATCTCATTGGTGTACAACAGCGTGTCATTGCAACCTCTCCCCGTGTTTAAGAGAATAGTGATAGTCTCACGCTGAAACCTATAAAATGGAAATCCATAATGCGCTGGAAATAAGATAAAATAATACGAACGTACGGCAAATCAGGCCAGTAGCAAGTTGACTTCGAATGACACTGAACTGCCTCAAATCGCAAGTATTCGACTTGGTAGTCAAGTCATCAATGACGAAACACTGCATCTGACCTTTACCGAGGAATTCCTTGATTACAGATTACTACATACATACTTGTGTGACTCTTAATGTCACCATGTCTCCTCCGCATTGAAGATAACTATTCCGATTCTCCAATCAGGGCTTTGAACTCGTCGCGACATGCGACCCAGGTAGCTCGGCCATTCTCACTCTGTGCGAACCCATTCACAATCTCGGTCACCTTGAGGTCCTCGGCCATGTGCTCCTCGCTCTTGGTACCGTCCAATATGGTGGTCCCCTCCAGACCGAGCACGAGAGCGTACAGGGCGACCGGTGCGCTGATGGCAGCGGCCTCAGCAAGTTTCTGCACCGGGGCGCTGCGCAGTAGCTCGGGGTTCCCGCTCAAAGTCCAGAACGCCTGGAACGCGATGCGCTGGATGCGGCAGTACTCCCGCAGATCGACCTCCCATCGCGTCGCGGGGTAGAAACGATTCTGCACCACCGCTGGACGGACGCTGACATCGGGACTGGCACAAAGCCTGCTGACGACGTGTAGGTCTGTATTGGAGATCCCTAGCTGCCTGATTCGATGTGGCACGTAAGTCTCGAGGGCTTTCCATACCTTCAGCAGGTCCGAAAAATGGTTGGAGGGTGGTGAGTGCAACACAAGGCTGTCGACATAGGCAGTCGCCGAGTCGTCAATTGTGAAATTAGCAAGCGAGGAAGACACAGAGGCATGCACCTGTTCCTCCAGGGGTGCTTTCCGATCGTATGGCATATTGTGCAGGTCCTGTCCGCCGACAGGCGTGAATTTCGTTTGGATCTGAGAGCGTATCGTCAGCATCTCAGCTCAGCACAGAGCGGCAATGCAGTCACACACGAAAAGGTCTTCTCGCTTCATAATGCCCTTGGAGATGGCCTCCCTGACGCCAGCACCAACCAGGGCCTCGTTGTAGTGACGCGGCTGGGCGGCCGTGTCAACGCCTCGGAATCCTGCTTTCAATGCCTTGAAGACCAGGTCACCCGTGGCTTCTTTCTTCCAAGCCGTGCCGTATAAAAGTCTTGGCATAGCCATGTTGGACTTTCTTTATTGTATGAAGCTAGAGAAGCTCAGTGCGACTACATAGTAAGGTAGTCGTGCATAGTAGTCGTGGGGTGGAAACGTCATCGTGGATCGTACCCAGTGTTACAACAACATTGAACCCTGAATCATGCCAATAGCGGTGCTTGGGTTGATAGAATGCATGCAAGAGCGTATACAATAAAGACAGATTATTCATATATTGGATTATATTGCACAAATGAGGCCCGTAACATTTCCTGGACCTGCATGTACCCCATCCACCTACCTAGGTACCTACAGTCGTGAGTCCTCTCAGCTTTATAGTTTCATGTACATTTAAGACGTGAAAGTTATGTACCTATATATTAAGCTTATCACAAGGTTCAAGGTTGGTGTGGTAATGATCTCAATTGCCAACTCCTGGACTTCCGTCCTTGTCTTCTGTAATGGGGTTTCTAATCAAGCCTCCCCTGGTTTGCGAACCTGACTTCTGATACTTAGGGCTTACGGATTACGGCTTACCCATTCTCGCGCAGAAAACCTACGAATGATATAGTACCTAGGTAGGCCACTTGCGCTTGTTCTGACTATCTTTGATCAATTGAAATCTGACCAGTACGTAGTGTCTACCTGAAGCTATTATCAAACGTCAAGGCCGTATAGAGCTGCCGATACCAGGTATATTAGCTAACTCGGCTCCAATCACAAAGACGGGAGACACTATGTTGTGATGCTATCTTGCCGGCAGCTCTTCTTTCGAAGCCCCCTTGCCGGCAGCCCCTTTTAAGTATAGTTTAGCCGTTTCAAACTAACACCCACCTCAGGTCATGGGACGCCAAGACCGGGAATCTGGTTTATGCAGACTGTGGTTCTGGCCAAGTGGGTAAAATGTAAAATGGCCCCTGACATCTGGGCTTACTTTGAACCCCTCATGAACCCCTCACCGCATTGGAATACTGACCAGCTAAAATAGGACCGCAACCCAAATATAAGACCTGGATGCCATATCCAAATGAACAGCGGGCCCGGCATCTTGTAAATTCGCTGAAGGATTACTAATAACGGCTATTAATAACATTCTAATCGCTAAACAGTAAGCTGTCCAGATAGATAGCGTGTCCCTAGTTTCGAGGCCAAGTTGTTTGTTGCTACTAGCTACAGTACTAGGAATAGTAGTAGGATTCTGTACTCGTATATACATATAGTATGCCACGCTGTTTACCCCGCCTTCTCGTTGTATCAGCAAGCCGACAACATCTAGACCTTCACGACCTCTTCTTTCTGCCAAACAATTGATCTGTGCTGTTCTCGAGATATACATACAAGTCTCTCGAACCAAGAAACGCCCAAGTCAAGACCCAATCCCCTCAATCTGTAACCACAAACTCACGATGGCGCAATCACCGCACACCGTCCGGTGGGGTATCTTGGCCACGGGATTCATCGCGCAGAGTAAGTCTCCCCACCCAGCCCATCAGCTTATGGCGATTCTGTGCGACCACACCTGCTCACCACGAGGCCCGCGCCCGCAGTGTTCGTCCGAGATCTGCTCTGCAGCCCCGCGACCCGTGACGTGACGGACGTCGCGCACAAGGTCGTGGCCGTGGCGTCGTCGCGCTCCAGGGAGAGCGCCGCGGGCTTCCTCGACAAGGTGAACCTGGCGCCCGAGGGCGTCCAGCTCTACGGCTCGTACGACGAGCTCGTCCACGACCCGGACGTCGACTGCGTCTACGTCGCCACCCCGCACAGCCACCACTTCCAGAACGCCATGCTGGCCCTGCGCGCCGGCAAGAACGTCCTGTGCGAGAAGGCCTTCACCGTCACCGCCTCGCAGGCCCGGAAGCTCGTCGAGGCCGCCAGGGAGAACAACGTCTTCTTGATGGAGGCCGTCTGGACGAGGCATTTCCCCCTCAGCATCAAGATCAGAGAGCTGGTCAAGTCCGGTGCCATCGGCACTGTTTACAGAGTTATCGGTGAGTTGACTCCCCGTGCGATCACGAGCTTTTATTTCTGGGACATTCTCAAACGAAATGTTATGTTATTTGCTAACACCATTACTACAGCCGATAACTCCGTCGGATGCGACGGGCCTGACGGCACCCTGAGCTACCCCGACGAGAACCGCATGGTCAACATCGACCTCGCAGGTGGCGCGTTGCTCGACATGGGCATCTACTCTCTGACGTGGCTGTTCCAGATCCTCTACCACCTGCAGCCCGAGGCCGAGAAGGAGGTCCCCAAGACCGTGGCCGCGGTCCAGCGGTACAAGACGGGCGCCGACGAGTCCACCAGCATCTTCGTCTCGTTCCCGAACCACAAGACCACGGGCGTGGCCCTGTCGTCCCTGCGCGTCGCCACGAACACGGACGGCAAGAACAGCGGCGGGCCCGCCATCAAGATCCAAGGCACGCTCGGCGAGATCCAGGTCATGGGCCCGGCCTACCGCCCCACGCAGTACAAGGTCGTCAGGAAGGACGGCGACGGCCAGGTCGAGGTCGTCGACTGCCCCATCCCCGTGGACCGGGAGCGCCGCTTCGGCATGGGCATGTTCTGGGAGGCCGACGAGGTCGCGAGGTGTCTGCGCGACGGCAGGAAGGAGAGCGCCACGCTCCCGCTCGCCGAGAGCATCGTGATCATGGAGGTCATGGAGGAGGCGCTGAAGCAGGGAGGCGTCGAATACCCGGACGTCATCACGACCGATGTCTTTGACCCCAAGAGCCCGCAGAACACGGGTGCCCGGTAAAAGCCAGATGCGGAGTCTAGGAGGAGAGGACGGCTGAGTCTTGGTACCTTGCGGCTGAAAGAATTGTTTGTGGGGGAACTATAGATAAAAACGTGCCAGCTATGCACTGCCCACGTATAAATATTACAACATTGACTGGCTCAGCCGAGCCAGTCATAGCACATAGAAGAGAGAAATGCCAAGATCAGGGTCTTCCAAACGTGGCTGGGGATCGTCATGGCCGACATAAGTGTATCATTGACGGATCGTGACCTATGTGTCGCTCAAAGGGATAATAACTACGAGAGCGAGGAAATCGCTAACTCCGACACATGCCAGGGGTTAAGTCTTCATATAGGTTCATTCTAGGAGAAGGTGTGATGATACCCTAAGTAGATATGCTCGTCTCACAATCATGCTAGCTGTCTACTATCTATTTCTTATATCAGAAATCAGAGGAAAGCTCTCGTATTTGATATATCCCCTCAGATAGTGCATTTAATAAACGTATGGTGATCGCTATGGCTTCTCGAAGCACATGATCGCATATCGGAAAGTTCCGTTAGCATAGCCCCGTCGCATGGCGCGGAAGGCCTGGAGGAACGCAAGCCCGTCTCGTCCTTGGGAAATGGCAAACAACCAGAGGGACGGCGATGAGACCAAGGCCCAAGAGATATCCCTAACTAATGGTCAGCAACACAGGGTGAGGGCCGACGGAAAAGCTGATAGGGCGAAGCTACGCACCAAGTCTTAGCGACATCACTGCTGATGTCAATCGGGCCCCGGCAGACCCTGAGACCGGCGTTCCGGGCCATCTCGACATATTGGTCTGCCGTGCGGAGTTGCGGCAGCAGCATCCCGTCCTCGATGGGCCGGATGTCCTCCCTTTCCTGCTCGGGGGTGAGTTGCGGTGCCTTGAACCAGTCGGCAATCACGAGACGCGAGGACTTGCCAGACACCAGCAGCTCAGACGCCGACCTAAAGAAGAGAGGCTTGTCAGGGAAGTGAGAGAGCGCCTCCGAGATCCAGACGGCGTCGAATTGTGCGGTGGTTGTGTTGGTGGGCTTGCCGTCGGCGGCGGAGAAGTATTCCAGCATTTTCTCCGCGTCGAGCTCGACGAAGCGACAACTGCCTCCTGACGGACGATACGTATCCGCAGGGCCATCTGCGGACTGCTGACCGGCACCGCCAGGCGAGGCATCGGCCTGGGTGAGCTTCTTGGCGATCTCAACCTGGCGCCCGCTGATGGTGATGCCCGTCACGCTGCACGCGTGTTCTTTAGCCAGGAAGCGCGACGTCCCGCCGATGCCGCACCCGACGTCGAGAACATTGGCCCCCTGTGGGAGATCTGAGATCTCTAGGAGGTATTTGATCAGGTTTACCTGAGCTTCCTCTTTGGTTTCCGTGGGAGATTTAAAATAGCCATGGTGAATGTGCTGACCCCTGCAGGTATTACGCTTTAGCAACCAGGCCCAGAATCGATAGAGATAGAACACCCGCAAGAGTCTCATACCAGAGGGAATAGTAGTAGTCAGAGGCAATCTCATAATGTTTTTTTATCCTCTCCTTCAATGACGTAGGAGACTCGTGTGCCTCGAATTCTGGTATTTCGTGCGTGTCGCCGGGGTGAGATTCAACAGTTGTAGTCATGATGTATATTTCAGTGAGACAGTCCGGCAGCGATAATGTAACAAGGGGCTTTGCAGTCTCCGACAATGTTGAAGGTTATATTTAAGTCTAATGACAAGGAAGCAATAAAATAGAGTTCACGTCGTATCGCAACGTGTTTCGTCTCTTAGTCACGCCCAGAAGATCGGTTCCAGTTTCACTTAGGTTTAGACCATGCAGTCTCCCCATATTGGGCCGAGCTACGCTGCATGGACGGTTCCATCTTCGTTGCCTACTGATAGCGAAAGATGTCACCGCACTGACAAGAATACAGAATAGTCATGTCGATTTTTAGAGTACAGATAGAGAACAACAGACGGCTATTAACGGCCATTAAAGCACATTCACGGCGACAACAGTTTCGTCCTTGTTTTACACAGCACACGAGACTGGTCCGTGCTTGCCGTTTGTGGGGGACACGGGTAAAAGCGGGGGTCGTTGCATTCCAAGTACATAGTAAGTACGAAAGCGTGACAAGGGTATATGATGTCATGACATCATATATGCTGACAATACCCAAGCCCAGCTTACTCTCTGTGTCCTGTCCGTGGTAGATAAGGTCCAGGCAACAGCATTGCTTTCAACTTCTACCAGAATTGGCTTGTTCTCTTAACGCTTTGGGCTCTCGAGCAAGGACATCGGCCTGGATCCTAAATCTCCGAGATCACTGCAACATTAACATTGACATTAACATACATCGTATCAACACGACGAATCCAGCAACAATGCTCCATAACGTCTTCTACCCCCTCCTCCAGCTTTGCCTGGCTACCTGGGCCCTCGCGGCTCCCCTCGCCGACGAAGCCATAACGACCACCAGCACTACCCCGTGGCAATACGGAGCTGGTGGTGGGATTGCCGGCTTCATTGTTTTGGTTTTAGATCTGATCGTCTTTAGTGCGTCCATGCCGTTGTTCCCTCTACAGCGTAATGCTAGATTGATGCTAACAACAGCAACAATAACAACAGTCGAAGTCCTGAAGTCCAACCGTCCCGCCACCGACAAGCTGCTGTGGTGTCTTGTCGTCTTCCTGTTCCCGATTGTCGGCATGATCGTATACTTCTTGTTCTCCAACCGAAAGGCACATAACACGTACGAGCCGTTGCCTTAGAAGTGTTGCAAGCGGTGAGCTGCGGTTGGATGCGGGAGACCTGTGATATCCGAAACGAGGTGTCGACCTAGTTGATTGGCGGCTTTGTCAGTTTACGGATTGGTGGTTTGCGCGAGACTTGTCTCGGAGTCGGTAGTTAGACGCAACCACAGGGACAACGAATAACAAAAGAGCCGTATTCGCTAGTTGTTCTTAGCATCATATTATGATTATGGCACAAGAAAAATATAATTCATAAAATCCACTTCGTACTTGAGAAATCTTCAAACGAGGGCTTGTTTGAGGTTGGAACTAACTAATAGACATTAGCATAGACGCGTTGAACTACTCTCTATGTAACACTTGCTCATCTACTCTCAGACGAAGAGATGATGAGGTAACCCGTTCAGACATCCCGTCGAAGAATAAATACTCCAAATACGTACCTGCGTACGGAGTACATTAGATCACAGAGGGTTAATCCAACAAGCCGGGCCGTAGAATTTGTAAAGTAAGATAGTCCCCTATCTCAACCTGTTCTATGACCTCGCGGCTCTCCTGCCACACACGTTAAATGCTGTCCGTCCTTGGGGTACCGATCACTCTCCGCTCTCACTTCCATAACCTTGTTCATTGGCATTGAGCTTAGCTGTCACACGGTCTGAGACGAAAGTCATGAATACACTCACATGAGGTCTTCAGATTTGAGCTCCTCTTTGTTCTCCTGATCTCCTATGGCCTCTCGAGACAGCTATACGAGGCCGAAGTAGGCAACCCGAAGCGAGGCTATTCAGGCATACAAGCGGTAGATCTCCTGTGTGGGTTGAAAAGGGGTTTAAGGCCTTCAAGGTTCCCTTGACTCCGTAGAAGATTACCAGCTTGATGTGAATATTCCCCCAAGCCCTGGTTAGAATAACCTAGACTGTTTCATCGGCCTGCGCCTGCCTGCGCATGCTTGTTAGATTCACCATGTCTATACGCTTTCCTGAAGCAAGCCTAAAAGGAGGAGAACCCCATAGTTGGTAGTTCTCGCGCGCACAAATGCAGGCAAACACACGGCCATGGCGAGAATCCGTAGTTGCGTAACACCGCCTAGGATCAGCATGTTCTCGGGGTCAGCGCAGCGAACGGCGCCATCGACTTCGGCCCCCTTTCTCGGCGAGAGAATATACACACGTAGCGCCCGCAGAGAATATTGGATTACAACTCATTCGAGCCGCATTCAAAATTTTTTGGTAAGCAGCTTGAAGACGTGATAAACGAAAACTGCACTAAATGCGTACGATCTCGAACATACGCACGGTCTGCCCGACGAGGAATCGGGATAACAACACCGACGGCTATGCGTGCATGGCGCTGGATTCATCGCCAGCAAACTTTCGCGCTGACGACGTGCTCTAAATATATGATGGGGTTTTCATAGAGGGCCCGCCTGCGCGGCGGACTATAGGCATAGAAACGATGGTGACAATAACGATTGCGGATGGGAGTATGAAGAAGATAGATCAGGTTTCTTTTAGACATATCCTATTCCGGCAAGTGCGCCAATGCGTAGCATCAACTCAATTGCTCCTACACTAATCAAATTCGTCTAAGGCCGTTCTCGCCGCCCTATCTATAACATACTTAAGGTAAATACCATTGCCATCAAATCCATTTTACATTATGCTAGTAGTATTGATTCAACGGTTAGATCCGAAGTCGTGACGACTACGATTCTTCGGATCATGGCTGGGTAGCTTTAAAAGGTTATTGTTCATACTTAGGAGGATGTATAAAGCATTGTACGTAGCTGGAGCGAGACATAATTATAATCAAGACCAGTGATACGTCGTATTCGCATATACCCTTTTCTTGATCCTCAGACTCTCTTCCGATATCGACGTGAGAATTCCTTAAAAAGGTCACTTTATTCGTCAATGTTTCACTCGAGAATGAGCAAACCAAGCTCCGCGAGGGCGCAACATCAGAGATCGGCCTCATAGTTCAGAATGAAACCGGCGAACCGCCTATACAAGACGTGGACGTGAACAACCTCCCTGACCTTACGCTCTACGAGAAGAAATGCCTCCTCATTAACCGCGAGAGGCTGCGGTGTGAGGCATCTAGTGTTGTCTAGGATAGAGAAGGCAGTTCCCGCGGTGGGTAGGTATAACATACTGTTCAATGGTTGGCAAGTGGCGGGGCTCGCGGTATTGACTTGGTTGACCTATATATTTGATGTTTGGGATTTTACTGTCGGAAGCAAGCCTGTTGTCTCATCTCCATCTCTTACCTTGCGCCGCTGACACCCTCCAGGCGGCTGCCTTCCTCAGATCCTCGCCCGCAAGAATTGTTTCGTCTCCCAATCTTTCTAGTTCACTTACGCCTCTTAAATTTATACCTACGCCCTGGCGTCGTTTGTGTTCTCCTGGGCACAGTTATGCACCGTATTCCCTCCATCGGGCGCAAGTGGACCATGACGCTTTCCTCGGCACCAATGGTTACCTCGACCATCCTCTTCGCGATAGTCGAGGACGTTTCTAAAAACCTTGGGATTGTTCACCTTGGAGTACTTCTTCCAGAGCATGTTCAATACCGTTCTGTATGGCTGGACACATGAAGCGTTTCCTATGCCAATACACGACAGCGCGTGCGGGCTGGCGAGCTTCTGGGTTTGCTTATTTAGCATTGTCAGCCCGCTTATTGCACAGAGCCTGTATGCTTCTTCGAAGTATGGTGGTAGTTATTTCAGGGGTGGGAACATCAATGTTTCTTTGCTCTCTCTCCCGAAGTACTTGACCTCCTAATATAGTTAACTCCGAGAGCCTCATCGGTTCTATTACTCTTCGAGCAAGCTAGGCTGGATGGCGTTAAAAGAACCGGATTAGATGAGTTCGACTTCAAGCTGAGCCAGGGCGATAGCGGTTCCTAATGATGATTTGGGAATGATACACCAGATAAGGCATTAGGACAACGGCAGGTACGAGCTAGTGACCGAGCCACCTTGACCGCATGTTGCGGGATAATGACGACTATCGCTCTCTTGGGTGGACTTGTGCGTTTTGTAAATATTCCCTATTTTAGTTCTTTGTAACCCATCTACAGTGGTTAGCAAAAAAGGTAAGGTTTAGGGGTAACGAAGGCGTCTAGAATATCCTCAGCTCCTGTGCTGTGGATGTTAGATGGTCGATCAGTAACATCGGCTTCTGTTAAAATCGTGAGTCGTTGAGAAATTTTTTTCACCTTCGCACTTGAAGATTCCGTGGGTATTTCACAAGGATGCAGATCCGTCATCAGTAATTTACGCATAGCGCCTTCTTCTCCGCAATCGCGCTCGGTTTAAGCTATCACCCAGCCGCGGCTCCGGACAAGCCCAGGCCTTAATGGTGTAGTTGGTTACTTCATCCCACACACCGGCCCCATCTACGACATGAGGACGGCTTACAGTAGGTACCGCAAGAATTCTTACCTAGAAAGCGGATTTGGTAGCCAATGGTTCCTGGTCAACATAGCGTAATACCACCGCATTTTGAAACCAGGATACTCCCATTACTCGTACGCCGGTCCTGGTACCGACCCTACGCGTTGAAGTCAGAGTCCTTCACATACCAACGCCACATCAATGAGGCTCAACTAGCAACGCCGAGCGATCTACGTCGAGTAGAAGGTTCAACGGTTGCCCCGGCAGCAGAACCGGCATATTTGGGGGGCCAGACTCTCCGGTCTTTTGAGGGGAGATAGGACTGTGGTACAGACAACCAAAACGGGAATAGTTAGATAGTGTGGACGTCGGGGCTCGGTACGTGATCAGTAGTTCGGGGCTAATCTGACTCGTAATATAGAAGACTTGTTCAGACTCATTTAGACTCGACATCGCCCTAGAAGCCATTTGGGCTTACATGGTAGGGCCAACGTCTAAGCGGCTCATGATGACTACGGTTCTTGTCTGGCGCTCTCTTAAGTAGATGAGGGCCGTCATATTAGATGTAGGTGGAGGTGCTTTCAACTTATGATGATCTACCAATTCAAGAGGCACCACTCCTCCTGGGGAATATGTGTATATCTCGTATCTTGCGTATCTTGAATGTGAATGAGCCCCGTATTATTAGTCGTATGATCAAGTAGTCAACACGGCTGCTAGTGCGTAAGCGATGTAACCGGACTTGATTAAATTGAAAAAGCGATGCCGAGTCGTATCATAACTACAGTACTGTATGCGGCACAAAAAAAAAGAAGCGGAAGGTCGGGAAGAGCGGTAAGGCTGTCGACGTCCTATCAGGTTGCGTCATAGCGCAGAATCCTTCGCTGATCCGCTGCCCAGGAGAACTTCGTCTGCATCGGAGCCTTGCGAGAGATGGTCCTCGTGAGCGGCACTGCCGCGTAACAATAAATTGACCGACTGGTGGACCTGATAAGGCATAATATTTTATGCTGGTAATAGTAACGTATATTTCACGGATCACGTACTGGCTGAGTGGGGGGCTTGGAAGATGCAAAAATGGGGAGGCTACGAAGGTCCACGGGTGTAAGGCGACTGCGAATAAACCCCACAACTGGAGTACGTTACTCCAAATCCTTTGTTGGGGGTGGGGTATGTTTTGCAGGTGTTCGGCAAATCCCCATATACAGTGCCGTCTTGGAAATATGCCGATAGCCGTCGAGGCGTTGTAGAAAGATGATGGGCATCTCAGGTTGGAATAATTAGAACATAGAACGTGAATGCCACGTGCAATTGATACGGTTAGATTTGAATGTAACCGTGGGTATTCTGGCAGTACAAGGTAAAAGAACGAGAGTTGCATGGTGTACTGTACTAAGTAATAGCAGCATAATTAAGTAATTAACCATGACACTAAGCCAGATTGGGCATATACGATACTAAATCAGCAAGGCTGACTGTGCTGATTGTGGACATCGCACTGTCCCACTACGTCACTCAGTATTTGTGTGTTCTCTCGCTTTTGTACACTTACAGTAGACAACCTTAGTCCAACACTCAGACTCACTCTATATCTCCTAATTGGATGGTCCGTATGTTCCACAAAGGGGTCCTTTGCCTCCTCGGCCTCCTCGGTGTCGGCGCCGTCGTAAAATGACGTCAAAATGCGGTGTCCTGCAGCTTCAGCCATGCGCCCACTGTGTCTAACTGTGCACGCATGCGTCCGAGTAGTATGTATGGTGCCTCATCTGATGATCAACGCTCCATGCGCAAATAGAAACAGAGAAGAGCGGCCGTAGCAGTATGGGGTGAGATGACGCCGCAACATCTAACCATCCCAGGAACCAAGATTTGTAAATAGGTGGTGTGGCCGAGCGCGTGGCCGTCAGGTCGGCTCCTTCTTCGACATCGAGGCGGTTGAGATATTAGTAGCTTTTCTCCACGTTTGAATCTTTATTAATCCGCCTCTCCCTAGATTCATTCCTTTCTCCTTGTCCTATCCCACATTTCCCCCCCAAAACCTGACTGGAGGGTTGACCCTATCTAAACCCTATCTTGACCCTCACTAATGGTCCGAAATATACGGTAGTCTCCGTTATCTTGTGGATCATCCAACTCGACTCGCTGCTGCATAAGTTGAGTACCTAATATCGGCACTGCAGCCATGTCTACCAACAAGGCCGACTCCCTGAATCCAGGGGATACCGCGGGAGAGAAGTCCGCCATTAGGAAACACTCTGACCACTCTGACGTTTCCCGTACCGAAGTTGAGGACAGCTGTCTCACTCAAGACACGGCCCTCGACGAAGGCCAAAGGAAGCGCCTGGAGGCATCCGCGAAACTAGAAAATCCCTTAGCCGGCCTCTCGCCAGAGCAGCTCGCCGAGCGAGGTGAAGAGTTCTGCAGGCAGCATGGCCTCACCGATGAAGAAGACGTCCGGGCTTTCCGGCTCGGAGCCATGATTGCCGGTAACATGAACAAATAGTAAGTACTTTAGAGCCATATATTTCCCGGGACGGCAAAAGCTCGCTTCCACGCGCATACACAGACCCTCCATGCGCTCGAAACCCCTTTCTTTAGATTGGACCCAACTCTTGACGGCTCAACTTCTTACTCTTCATTTCTTATAGCGACACTATCAAGGATCTTACCCCCCGTGAGAGGGAAGTACTTGATAGGGAAATCACCCACAAGTGGTCAAACCCTGGGATGCTATACGCCGTCATCACCATTTGCTCTCTTTGTGCCGCAGTGCAAGGCATGGACGAGACCGTCGTCAACGGAGCCCAAATATTCTATAGGGATCAATTCGGCATTGGCGACCCAAACTCGCAGCGAGGTAAGCTAAATTCTCCTCAATCGCTGATTCCTCATATGACTAACATATATCTTTCAGACTCATGGCTCGTTGGTTTAGTCAACGGTAAGTTCAACTTCTACCAACGGGTATCTAAATCGCATGATCACTGAGGTTCCCCAAGCTGCGCCCTATATCAGCTGTGCATTAGTCGGCTGTTGGTTGACTGAGCCCTTAAACAAGAGGTTCGGACGCCGTGGCACTGTCTTTATTTCATGCTTCATCTCTGCCGCTGCTTGTTTCTGGCAAGCTTTTACGAACACTTGGTGGCATATGTTCATTGCTCGTTTCGCCCTCGGTTTTGGCATCGGCCCCAAATCAGCCACAACCCGTGAGTTCTTGTCTTAACTCTTTGCAGTAACACCGAACTGACCCCTTTCAAAGCCATCTTAGCCGCGGAGTGCTCTCCACCAAAGCTGCGAGGTGCTCTCGTGATGCAATGGCAGATGTGGACGGCGTTCGGCATTCTAATCGGTTATGTAGCCGATCTCGCATTTTATGGAGTGCCAGATCGTGGTATTGACGGGTTGAACTGGCGTTTAATGATGGGTTCCGCCCTAATTCCCGCTGTGATCGTCGTCGCTCTTGTGTTTTTCACGCCTGAGGTTCGTTCAAGATGGCCATCATGAGTTGAGTGGGAATTCTAACGTTGGTTTTGCAGTCACCTCGATGGTACTTGACTAAGGACAGACACGGAGATGCTTATAAGTCTATTCTTCAACTTCGTTATGAGAAGGTTCAAGCCGCGCGTGATCTCTTCTATATGGATGTGCTTCTCCAGGTTGAGAAAGAAACAATGGTAATCGAACAAAACAAGTTCAAGGAAATTTTTACCATCCGCCGAAACCGCAATGCTGCGATCGCCTCAGAAATTGTCATGTACATGCAGCAATTTTGTGGTGTCAACGCCATCGCATACTACTCTACACAGATCTTCATCGACAGCGACTTTAGTGTGAAGGCTGCTTTAGCTGCATCTCTCGGGTTCGGTGCCGTCAACTTCCTCTTCGCTATTCCGGCCTTCTACACCATCGATACCTTTGGTCGACGAAAACTCCTTTTGACGACCTTCCCTGTGAGTATTGCTTGTCTTCTAACTGATTGCCTTACTAATGCGTGAACAGTTGATGTCTCTCTTCCTCTTTTACACTGGCTTCAGTTTCTACATTCCAGAAGGTAAAGCCCGCGTTGCCAATGTCGCCCTGGGAATCTATCTGTTTGGTGTCGTCTATTCACCCGGTGAAGGTCCGGTACCATTCACGTACAGTGCCGAAGCCTATCCCCTATATATTCGTCCTTTCGGCATGTCTTTAGCGACAGCCACGACCTGGTTCTTCAATGCTGTTGTTTCAATCACCTGGCCGGCTCTAGTGCAGTCCTGGTCCAATGCAGGCGCGTTCTCCTGGTACGCAGCGTGGAATCTCGTGGGTTGGGTCGCCGTACTCCTATTCCTGCCTGAGACCAAGGAGAAGACATTAGAAGAACTGGACGCTGTCTTCGACGTCCCGTTGCACAGCATTGTGCACTACGGCATTGCGCAGGCCGGCTACTTCTGGGGCCATATCATTCTACGCCGAGATATGCAACCACCCAAGGTCCCCACGTCAGCCAACACTATCGAGTATACCAAGGCGCAGTTCACGAAGGAGAAGCATCACAATGCAACCGCGCGGGTTTAAAATGCTTTTCTCGTGCCTTTTTAATGCCCTATTGCATAAAGGACGGGTATGGCGGTCGGCGACTATGAATAACTTGTCGATACGGCGTAAGGGCCTACTGTTTTAGCTTCACTCGCACTCGCGAGTTGGAACCTCGTCACTCTTTCAGTTTATAAGGATACCCCTCTAGGCAGGCTCAAATGATAATCGTTACCTAGTTAAATTTTTACAAGTCGCACAGTTTATCATATCAGTGATAAATCTCATGTCAGATTCCGCTATCGAAAGGAATGGTCATAAGACTTCGTAACCCATAATATGTGCATTGCCATTTGACACCCAGACAACAAATAGTACTGGCCATGCTCCGAACGTCCTATTGAACTGGACATCTGTTCCGTCCCTGAAATGCCCGTCCCCGGAAACTCGACACAGATATTCTTAGAAGGTCATGCTCATCCGTTCTCAATGTGCCGTGGTCCATACCATACTACCAACCCCAACCAACCAACCTCCCCCCCCTCCCTTCCCCGGCCCCCCCAGATGCGTTGATCGGCTAAGAACACAGACAATAAGGAGAGAAAGGAAACGAGGATTGAGATACGGGTAGATACGGGTAGATAAGAGAGAAAAGAGAATGATGACCAGTAAAACCCAGAAAAAGGGGATCCTCCTAGTACAATCTCCCACAATTCCCTCACCTACGCTTTCAGTCTCACATAACACACAAAATAGCACAATACCCCCACCCCCATAACGTAAACTAGCGTGGGTCGCACACCCACGATAAAATGTCAAGGAGCGTACCCGCGGTCCCTGTCGTCGTAGAAAGAGACGGCCTTGGTCTTCCCCTGTTGCTGCTGTTGCTGTTGCTGTTGTTGCTGTTGTTGTTGTTGTTGGGCCCGGATGACCTCGGACCACGTCGGCCCGCGCTCGTCGTGATGCGGCGCGGCGACGACGAGGGCCCCGCCGCCATTCCTGTCGCTACCAGCCCCGGACGTATTCCCCGCAGCGCTGCCCGAGCGTGTCATCGTCGGAGAAGATGGCGTCGGGCTGGCTGTGCCGGGGACGGCGGTAGTGGTGGTGGCGGCGGCGTTGCTTCGTCGACGTTCGCTGAATCGGCGTGGGGCCGGGGCCGGACGTCTGTCGTAGCTTTTATTTAGCTCTCGCTCTCTTTCGCGGTCTCTATCTCTATCTCGGTCTCTATCTCTGTCTCTATCTCTCTCCCGCTCCCTCTCTTTCTCGCGATCCCCGTCCCGTTCCCGGTCTCTACGCGGGAACCACCATCTGTTTCGCTCCCTGGCCCTCTCCCTCTCCCTCTCTCTCTCTCGTTCCCTCTCCCTCTCTCGTTCCCGCTCACGCTCACGCTCGCGATCAGGCTCGCTTCCATGATAACTGCTCCGTCTATCCGCCCTCGTCGGGCGAGGTGTGACGGTGGCGACGGTAGTAACGGTGTCCGAGCTAGCGGAATCGCCATCGACGTCCTCGTCCGCGTCCACGTCCCCGAGCTCAAAGCGCGTCGGGTGATTCTTAGACCTCAAGGCTACTACCGCTGATGATGGCGGCCCTTGCTGCGGCTGCTGTGGCCTTTGCGGTTGGATGACGACTTCAGCCGGTCCGTACTGCCGATGCTCGTGGTAAGAGTGGCGGATATGTTGTTGGTAATGAGGTCTGTGGCCCACGAGTGCCAACGACGATGAATCTGAATTGAAGCCATCTCGGACCCCGCCAGTGGGGTTCGCAGAATACGAAGTAGTCTGGAACTTGGCCAACGATCCGGCAGATGAAGACGATGGTAGTGGTTTTGGCGCGGACGGTCCACTGCTATTACTCTTACCCACACCGCCACCAATATGAACGGGAGCGGTAGCGGTTCGAGGCAGAGGCACAGGAGGAGGCGGTAACTGCGGCGTCTTGTTGCTCCAGCCCGGGTCTAACTTCAAGGTCGAGTTCGTCGGGACATTAGCAAACGACCATCGTCTATTCTGCTCAGCCAGCTGGAGCGCCGATACCGAAGACGCGGGCGTCTGCGTGGCGGATACTAGGGAATTAGAACCTGGCGACGAAGGAGTAAGGTTCAAATCACACAAGAGATCCTCCACGGCGGCCGCTAGGAGTTTTCGTGATTTCGCGTCCGGTTTCACGGGGAAGAGATTGCGGACAAACTGCCGCGGGAGCCGATCGCCTCGGCCTGCATTAGCCCCCGAGACGAGGCCTGTGGGAAAGTATGAAGTTGGCGATGGGCGCTGCACGGAAGATGAAGTAGCGGCGAGGGGGTTAGTCGGTGTAGTAGGCGTACCATTGCCAGAAAGCACCACTGCACTACCCGACCCCACGTTCGCGAACAGCGCCATCTCGCCGGCGATTTTATTTAGACGCCTTGCTTCCTCGTCCGGGTGCGCGAGGATACATATCGTGAGGAACTGGGCGAAACCCGCCGGTGTCAGGGCAGGGACGCACGGCCGAGCAGAGCGCGGGCGCGAGCGCAAGGACTTCGGCGCATTTGGGTTCGGCGCTGGATTTGTGACTGGATCCAAGCTCGAGTACGAGCTCGAACGCGGAAATACAGGTGACGACGGACTGGCCATCGCCGCTGCCGAGGAAGAGGAGGAGACAGACAATGCCGAGGGAGACCTCGTCAGAAAAGCCGTCTCGGTAGTAGACGGGGGCACGAGATAGTACTCGCAGTCGAGGTCTGCAAAGAAATCACTGATTCTGTCGTGGTAGGTGGTTAACCTGTTGCTGCTGCTAGTTGTGGTCATGATAGCACTGCTTTCCCGCCGTGGGAAGACGTGGAAGATATCTATACGGCGATATAATGAGCAACCCGGGCAAGTGAGTACCACTTCACGCGTCCAAAGGGATGCTCACCCTCAAACGGATGCACCTCGCCCTCGATCCTGAATCGCGAATACAACAATCCCAGCTTCTCAGGCGTGACGACCACTCCGCCCCGAGGTGAGAGTTCTTCCGCCTGGACATCACACACGCGTTAGGTCAGTCTCCATCTGTAATCCCAAAATACGATGTGGGGTTTGACCAAAGAGGGTGGAAAGAAGACGCCAAAATCATACCAAACAATGTGCTAACCCCCGGAGTACTTGTCCCAGCCTGGCGGTTGCAAAGCCATTTCCATCAAATAACACTCCCCATTCAGACACAGGCTCGCCGCCCGAGCTTGACACGCGGCGATACATAGACCAAGGGGCCTTCTTTGCTGGCGCTGAGGCCGGTCCGGAAAGAGGATTACGAACGAGCATCACATTATCGCTGAACCTGACCCCGGGTCTCGGAGGCTCAGGTTTCGCAGCCGTAGTGGGAGGCACCAAAGAGAGCGGTGGCGCAGAGGCGGTAGATGAAGGAGAGGGAGAGGGCGTAGGCGTACGTGTGGTGGAGGTGCGGTCCGAGCCGCTACCCGGCACCGTCGTTGGCGAGTACGATCCGTCGTCACTCCCGCCGTGCGCTGACGTGGCGGTTGTGTCGGGATGCGACGGTCCCTTCTCCTGGCCGCTAGTTCCGGCGTTAGTGCTCATACGGATAACGCCACCGTCGTCACTCGCAGGCTTCCGGGAGTGATCTTTGGATGTGTAGGCACCGAGAACTATATCCGGCATGTCAGTTCACCGTCGGAAGACGATATGGTGATGCTGAGCCTATACTCTCTCGGTGAGCCAGGTAGGTACTTACATTCCTGTCTTATAACTTTTCTAATCTCGTCCATGAGATCAGTGGAAAACTCCCCGGCGCCTAAGGATGGTCGCATATTAGGAATCTGCACCGAGACAGCCGTGTCAGTCTGTTTTTCAATTTTATGAGCCTGCGATGGCCCATTCTGTATAGGATGATTAGGGTTTTCAGCGATAGATGAGGCCGGCGAACTAGTTGACGGGCTACCGGATGCGGCGGCGTTTTCCATGCGAGTCTCAGAGGAGTTGGGTAGAGCTCCCGACCCCAACTGAACTTGGTGTTGAGACTGTCCGTCAGTCATTTCGTATCTCCGTTAAATTAAATAAAACGACTTCCATGTCACGATGATATGTCTGCACAGAATCGACTTTAGCAAATTAACTCCTTTAAATGGCTTAAAGCATTAATGACGACCGGCTTTTGTTTACGAACTACAGTCTGGGCAGCAATGTATCGGCGGATGACCCCATGGTAGCATAATAAGCCATCGACGACTTCAGGCAGCATCTCCCTTCCAGTAGCACAAAACTTGACATTAGCGCAACGGCTGTAGCCCGAGATGGGCGAATGGCATGACCTCTGTGACATCGTTGCTACACCTATCAGCCCGTGGTAAGTAGCAGCCGGGCGATGGAGATGCCCTGTCCGGCTGCAAGCGGCCGTCTTGCAGGAACATAATCCCTGCTTTTCCAGCTTGTGTTGCCGGGAAAGGCTGCATCTACCCTCAAACCCTTACCTTACGGCCCAAGATTTTTACTTATCGGAGCAGCAACTCCAATATGCAATCTGACATACCAGCATCGCCCAGCCTATAGGTAATTTGGTATCCCTCTAGAACACCATCGGCCTGCATTGCAGCGTACAGGAAATGACTTTAGGCTTCAGTGAAACTCGGAGGAGCATATCTGTCGCCACACTTTTTCGGTATGATCGCATTTCATTGTCAGCAAAGCTATCGCTACGTGGCTGGCCCGATCCGGAAAAAACTTGCGAGCAACCATCAGGTCATAGCGACAAACCCAGATCCTTCATCAAGTCCCATGACCCGTCCAGCATCATCCCCGTAAACATCAAGACAGTCTATCAGAATAGATAGTGACGGAGCAATTGTGTTGGACAACGCGCCTGGGGCAATCTCAAGAAATTGTTTAGTGATGATGCCTTGAGATCCATTTACTGTAGGTGTAGCCGATGTTCCCGCTGGACAGTGATGCCAGGGGCGCTCACTGCAGATCAATGCTCGTCCACCTAGTCGAGATTGGGTTGTCCCCCGCCTTACATCTCATCAGGACTGTCAGAATCATGAGCAGCTTCTGTTCCATCTTCAAGCCTGTCTGCAAAGGATTTCTTGTTGCCAGGAAACACTTTGCGGTTGTCCTTAATTAATGTTAGCTTATCGTACCAATAGGAAGTCTTCAGAGGTGCTTACTCCCTTATACCACTTCTTATTATTCCCCTTTTCAGGCCTTTGATTTTCGTTGGTTTGTTTGCAACCATTTGACTTGGTAGGTCTCATGGGTTTCTGCGCAGGAGCGAAAGGCCTTCCTCCAACTCCGTCCTCGCTCATTTGGATGCCAAGCCCGGAGGCCAGTCGGGTGAGATGGGCAACTTCACCTGGCATAGCGGCCACCGATAGAGACTGCGTGCCAATTACAGTTGCAGCTGATTTGCCATAACCAGCATCACTCCTGCCATCATTGGTATCGCCATTCCAGCAAGAAATCCCCATACTATAAGATGTGGTCAACACTGCATCCGTTGTGATGTCCTATACAATATCGTCAGCTAACGGTAAGATAATTTTACCGTGTGGCTACTTACTTCACCGGCAGCTTCATCGCCGTACCCTTCGAGACGATCAACGGCACTTGAAACAATGGTTGGGCGATCATAGGGGCTGGCTCCGTCATCGAAGTCGTCGTCGTCATCATCTTCCTCATCATCGGACAATGCGGAGAAGGGTTCTTGTACGAATTCTTCATTGTCTCTGATGCCGTCATCCCCATGGCGCACGAGGGGGCCGTTCGGCAAGTCGTCGGGGACCTCCGTGCCGTCGAAACTCAGTCTCCATTCGGTACAAGTAATGCACCACTGGATCAACGTAGTCAGTTACCATGTCTTGTGTCGTGGACCACAACAGTATGCTCGCTTACTGGCTCCGGATTGTTACGTTGGTTCTTGCTAAATTGCCCCACGACTTTGACGCGGTCGCAAGGGCCGTGACATCGTATCTCTCGTTCATCGCTGTTGTGGTCTTTGCAAGATAGACCAATGCTTTCGGGGGTAACCTTGTTTTCCCGGTCGTTCCTCTTCTTGTTATACCACTTCTGTAGCTGGCTCTTGGAATATGCAGCTGGTCCCTTGTTCTGCCCACATACTCTGCATCGAAAGCTAATAAAGAGGTGAGTATTAGTCATGTCTAGAATAGAGAGCATACTTACGTGCGCGGTAGAGGGGCTCCACCAGTGGGGAGTCGGAAAGCCATCTTCTGGGTCGTCAGCGTTGTCTAAGGAAACACCGAACTATTAGCATTTGTTAGAGCAGCAAATCGACTTCAACGCGCGTAATAGAGGGTGCGGCCTTGGGTGAAAGAGTTCTGATAGATTCAAGAAAAGATCATCCGACCGGTACGTGGATGACACCAAAGAGCAAATATCAATCGGAGTTGATGGGGAACAGAAGGTTAAAGGACTCGATGGGCGCGAAACTGCAATCCGAGAGCAGGAGACTTACCTCTTCTAGGACAACCGTAAACGGAGTTGATTGGTATTGGTGTATATGCGGAGGGCAGAGGTTACTCTGTCGGTGAGTCGCGTCTGTGGGTCAGACGACCTTGTTCGTCGGGCGGTAGTCAATCTAGATATGTCAACGCAGGAGAACGTATACCTTAAGCGTTGCCTTACTGCCGCGAGGCTGTGGTGTTGCCAGAGACGGCAGGTCAAGCGGTGACCTGAGGCAGCGACCCCAAACAGTTCGACGATATGGAAATTGTAGGAACTGGGAGCGCCGGCCGCAAGGAAGAATACATAGGTGGGGATACGAGTTTGGGACTTGTTCAAGCGATAGAGGATAGGTATGGGCCAATGCTCGCTGACGATGTACCTACAGCTGTTGGTGTTGAGGGAGGAAAGCGAACGGGGACGAATTGGGAAGTTGGTCGACAGAGGAGGATATGCCTACCTGCCAGGTCGAAAAGATTGCCAATTTGCAATTTTCTGCGCCTTAGGTAGCTCTACGGGTCGAGACTGCCCTAGGGATACCGTGTTGAGAAAAGAGTGTTTCTGCGTGCTTGCATGTTTGTGCGTTGATGTTGTGGGAAAGACCTCGAGACAGACGTAGAAGGGAAGGCGCTCATGTAGTGCTTGCCAAACCCAAATTATGGCAGGTACTATCAACGCCGGGCACGCGTTTGTTGTCGGGGGAAGCGAACTTGATGTCGAATTTAAATATCGGATCAAGTACGAACATTTGATTCAATGCTGTAGGTGTAACTGCAAATAACATTGAAGGTACCTCGGCGGTAGGGAGGTAGCCTGAGTTCTAAATGTCGCAGGCACCTGCCTACCTTATGTACCTATCTAATAACTTGGAGATATGCCTGAATGAAGACAGGAACACGTCTACCACCAGGCAGACCGAACATAGAACTTGAGGAATAGGCAAGGTAGCCGCCCTCGAACAAAGGTACGTTGAGCTGCTTGCCGTCTCACCTGCCTGCCCTCCCGATAGGTAGTCCGGTTTATAAAGCTTGCGGCTGCAAAAACCGCAATCGCTAAAAAACAAACAAACGTGAATCTAAGTATCTGATAATATTGTATTCAGTTTGCTTTCAATCTCCAGCCTAGCTTAAATGAACTTGTCAGCCTTTAGATCTGAATAATTTCCATGATTGTCTGCTTGTAAATGCAACATGACTTCATTCAAACCTGGACAGGCTTGAAAATACTGCTTTATCTCCATTCGGTAATGGAGCGCGCTGTTCTCTTCTGCCAGCATTTACTGGTTGTCAAGAACTTTCCCATCTTCTCTTCTCTTCGGTTTTCCTCTCCTATGTTATCATGTAGCAATCCTGCCGCACAAATAGAAGCGAAACCCAACTTGAAAAAATCTAGCAAATCCGTGTTACCGATGTCTTAAGTACTTAGACAGTAGCTTATGACAGCACTAGGCAGAAACGACTGATTGTTCATGGTACAGACATCATCAGTTTGGCTGGCTTAAAGCAATTGCAAATGCACAGCATGATAGAAGGTGATCTAAGTCCTTAAGAGCTATGTATCGCGTTTGAACAATCTACAAATTTGTTAGCCACCAAGTCTTGCCAGATTTCGTCCCAAGTATGACGAGAGACGTGCTATCAAGGTCTCTCTATAATATCCAACCGGATAACACATATCCTTGTGGTAACCTGAGGCTCTTGCGTATAAGACCGAAACCCCTTACTTTTAAGGTGTTGTTGGTAAGGCGCATGAGACACCGCACCAACGTGGGCAAGTGACAAAGCACCTGGCAGCGGTTTGGAGCAGGTCATACACCCGAACATTCTGCCCGGACCGACTGCACACGGTTGAGATCATGTATTAACAGATTCTGAGTTGCTAAGTCCACCAGGCGAGTCAGGTCTTGGGGTGCCTTCCACCACAACATCTGAACCAAGTCATCCTAGGCACTCATTAGCGAGTCAGCAATATGCGAGAGAACGAAATCCTTCTTTTGCCGTTACTTGTTCAGCTGTTCTCCCCGCTTATTTCGCCATCAGTATTTGCACCGGGCCGGCCTGTGCGGGCTGTTTCACACTTGACCCACAAGGTAGCTAGATGCCGGATTTATAGAAGGGAGAAGCCCAAGCGTCTCAAAACCATGCTTGGGTGGTTTTCTAGAAGCCTGCTTCTGTAGGTAGCAAGCTCAGGAGCGGATGGTTGGTTTCATGGGTCAAGTTGGAGAGACCTACACTGCGTAGTGTAGGAGGTGAGATTCATGCAAACAGTAACCCCCCGCAATCTGCCAGTCCTAGCCTTAGGTATATACCCAACGGGTCGGGCTGCTATGCCATCTTAAGTGAACGGATTATAATCGGGCGCCGAACCAGTATAGTGGGTTTGTAGTCATGCGCAACCAATTATCCAAAGCGATGCATAGTGTAATCTAGTCAGGACCATTTCCCAGTTCATGCGCGCGAGACGCGGTTCCTTAGCAGGAGGCCTGCTGTTTCGCATTTTGGAATAGATGTCCCTGCTTTAATCATTTCGACCACTTAGACTAATTTGTTCGGGAACTAATATTTGCCTACTGTTGAGCGGGTAGCAAAACATACTGTAGATGGCTGTGGAGGAGAGGCTACCTGGTGCACAGTACTTACGTAATAATACTAGGAGGGGATAGGAAGACGAGCTAGCAAGTTCAATAGTTTTCACGGAACGCGTGCTGTGCTTACTAATATAGCGTCTACCTACGGGCTCGGGGGGATAAATACACATCGCAGAGCTCCAGATGTCGAGATTGATGCCTACCACCTGCCTACCGTACATGTGTACTGTATATCGCTGGCTATGTTGTAATAATAACACATTGCAACTAGTATACATGGCTACCTTGTCGAATTAGCGCTGATGTGTTAGAGCTAGAGTACTGATTAAAGAAGGGTGATTCTGAGGATGAGAGTTAATTGGATGTGAGAGATGCTGTATCGTATAGAAGATAAACATAAACCTTAGGTAAGGTCTGGGGACTTGGAGTTACTACATCATTAGTATGTACTTAGTAGACTTCCCTTGAGATCAGCACGGCTCCGTACGAGCCCTCATGCAAGGCCCAGGTACACCCGTTTGAAAGGCGTTAATCTCGATTTGGCAGCGAACTTGGTGTGTCTTTACTACTGGTATGTAGCCTTGTTCGTACAGCACAAGGTCGGGACACTAAATACTGATGCCCTACTGTACTGTAAGAGTCATCAACTTCTGTCCTTTTCCTGGAGAACCAACGTTCCCTGTACCCTACATATGTACCTAAGTAGGTAGGTAGGTATCCTGATGTCCAGTCTGCAGCCTGACCCCATGGTCTCACCACGTCACCACCGGCGGTCAATGGTAACTTCCGTGAAGGGGAAGCGTTTCCGACAAATTCCTCATCAACCAAAGAGCGTCCTTGCTGCTCTGCAGGTATCTGCATCTTAAGAAAACTTGACGGGATGCAGCACTAGATCTATTCAGCTTGTTGAGACCTAGACTACTATGTAGATTTTGCGTCTTCACCGTAGTGACATGACATGCCTAATCCCTTAGTCCCACATTAAGTAAAATGTACGAATCAATTAAGCGTGTCACACGGTTCACGGACCGCCCCCTTTTCTATCTCGAATGTCCGTTGTTCGCTCATTGGATGTTCCAAAGATAAGGGGTCATTCTGAGGAATGCAACCGCTTTATATAGGTTCTTGAGATATGCCTATGCAATGGATCGGATGATTATAAGAGGTCAAGTTTTGAGCGAATTCGTGCAACTGCACGGCACGGGCAACACGACCACTCATCTTTCTCCTAGAAGAGGCGTCAGATTCGCCAAGATACGCTCGCCACAAGTCAGCAATCATCGGATTACGATGAAAAGAAAAAGCACGACCTCGCTCGTCTGGCGGGTGTTCATTCGGTCTCTGTCCCCAAGTCTTCGTCCCAGTCCTAGGATTACGGTAATTCGGTTTTGTACTGATGCTCCCCTTGCCAACTTGTGTGCCGGAATGGTTAGACCCTGTCCTCACGCTTAATAAGAAGAAAATCCATCACCCGTCGACCCGTGATTCGTCGGGCTAGCATGTCGCGGATACGCGGTACTGCAAGTCGCTTGAGCTGACGCACTCTGGGGCCGTCGCATTGGTAGAATCGCCACTTGCATGTGTTGGCATTGACGAAACGGGACGATCCACACCAAGCTTGAACCCCAAACGGGCAACGCGTATGTTTATGTTTCTCCTTATTGATGTGTCGGTAGGCATTCGGCTCACCCGACTTGTCAGAGTGGCAGTAAGAAACCTGATCTCCATGCCACTTGACGCGGTTTGGTTACCTACACTACAGTAGATACGATGGTCAGAATCAACAAAACCGCGAAGCGAGAATTCGCGCGACGGGTTATTTTCCGCAAAGCGGCAACTGCCTCGTCAACGAGGAGTTGGTTGATGTTGATGGACGTCAACCCTTACTGGCTCTCCCAAAATAGTTCTCTTGTCGGAATCCGATGGGCGAAGTACTCACAGTACACAATTGCATAGTATACTGTAGTCATATCCAGCGGCTACTCCGGACAATTAGTACTGTCGTACACCAGCCTCCCATCACGACCCTGAGTCACCATCAGCCAACTTTGTCTAAAACGTGGGTTGTTGTACAAATTCCATCAATAGCAAACCAACCTTTCAACATTCATCTGTCTGCAAGGAATCTACCAGCTGTAAGGGTTGTTACAAGCCCCAGAATGGCTTGGCTAAGAAGATGGGCTGTTATCTAGTTAAATATGCGAGGTTTGTTTTCGCAACATTTAGGCACGCGAAATGGGAACCTTATTACCTTAGCAGCGAGAATGGATGCATGATATCCATATGCTGTAGGGTTGGGGAGACAAATGCCACCAGCCCCCTGGCCCAAGCACCTCTGGGCGAGAATAGGTACGATTGGGCGACCGTTAGTACTGTACAGAACACGCACATGTGCACTGGCTACCGCACGATGGCGCACGATGACCCCAGTGGCTTGGATGATACGTATTTGATCATGCCCTGATTCCACCTACATGGAACCATTCCACCCGCCCGCTAAAATTAATATAGGAGTTAAGTATGTAGGCGCCGTAGGTACAGAGTTACTGTCTCCGAGCTACGCTGTACCTGAAGATCCGCAGGAGAGATATGCGGATCTGTTGTACCAGCAGAGGTCTCGGGGACATCACCTCGACTAAAGCTACCCAAACCAAGCCCGCAGGCACTACCACTGAAGCTATTCGCGTTGCCTGTTCCGCGATAGTGTTCTGTAATTGTTAATCAGTCTAATAATTGATTTGATCCCTCCAAGCTCGTTCTACCTGGGTACCTAGTACTAACCTCTGTACCTGCTTTGATGCTTTAGCATACCCAAGTGCTACAGCATACTGGGTAGCTACCTAGTGTACCCTGCCCATAGTACCTGCTTTGTGTGTACCCACAGCATCCCTCATTCTCCCTACCAACCTACCCTTAGTGCACGGTTTTCACACGCCCTCCGCTCTCTTCGATGTTCCCGTCTCGTCGTCTCATCTCATCTTTCCCCAATCCGAATTGATTCCCACGCGCTCGATCACGGAGCTGGACCAACGAACGCCTTGGTATCTCTTCGCTGCCCAGTCTCCGAATAGAATTCCTGGTCCACTCCAGAGTTGTTGTGAGCATGCACTTTGCCCCTTTCTTCTTTTTATACTTGTTCATTTGAAACTCGACGCTACTGTCATCAGACAAGGGCTGTTTTCCCTTTGCCCACCTACCGCGCACTAGCACACCCAGCATACCCAGCATACCGGGCGGACAGACAGACAGACATCCACCGCGCGCATGAGCGACAAGAACATAAATAATTTCCCGCCATAATCATTCAACGCAAGCAGAGCAAAGCACGCGCTACATCCTTACAGTGCACTACTTACACTACAGGCATTACTAGTCTAGCCTTCCGCTCCTTTCCCCCCTCGTGGCACAATTTCTTTCTGTCCCGCTAGATGAAATTCAGTCATTCCCTTTTCGACCAGCATCTAATAGGCTAGTGGGCAAGGCCTTCATTTCCAGCACTCGAGGCAATCTGCCAGCTCCCCTTAGACCCGCTCCCCAACTCGTTGGTTCTATCGCTCCCTGCCCCTTCATTATAGCCCAGCTTTCAATCCGCTCCTTGGTCGTGGCCTGTTTCTTCAATCTCTATTCTCGATTTTGCCGTGCCTTGCTTGTTTCTGATATCCTCTCGTGTTGGCCTCACTCTTCCGTCGGCCCGTACCGTCTCTACAAACTCCCTGCGTCGAATCAAGGACCATCCCTGGCAACAACCAACCTGGTGAACGCTCTCTATACCAGCACCCATCTGAATGAACCAGCACAACTCCATGGCTCTAGTATAGAGCAAGTTGATTTAAATTTGGAACTGTGTCGGAGGAACTAGCTGCGTATAATACGCAGGCACAAGGTCGATTATCGCATCTCAAAACCGTGCAGTCTGGTAACCGCGCTTTTGCATCTAATTGAAAATGACTGTCGCACACGATCTGGCCCATAGGCGGTCTTCGACTCCCCAGGGGACTGCACCAATGGCTCTCGGAGACCGCTTTGAAGTGTTAAAAGACATTGGCGATGGCAGCTTTGGGAGTGTTTGTCTGGCAAGAGTACGGACAGCGGGTGCCAACGTTGCCCGCCGCGGGACTGTGGTAGGTATTGAGCCTAGTGTTCGAACTGGTTGTGACTGACCAATGTGCATTAGATTGCTATCAAGACGATGAAGAAAACGTTCGAATCCTTCGCGCCTTGTCTGGAATTGCGAGAGGTTGTATTTCTACGGACACTACCGCCTCATAGCCACCTGGTTCCCGCGTTGGACATATTTCTCGACCCCTACACTAAGAAACTTCACATATGCATGGAGTACATGGAAGGAAATTTGTATCAACTCATGAAAGCTCGCGACCACAAATGTCTGGACAACGCGAGTGTCAAGAGTATACTATTCCAGATCATGCAAGGCCTGGAACACATCCATGCTCACCACTTTTTCCATCGCGATATCAAACCTGAAAACATCCTCGTAACTACATCCGGCCACCAGGACTCGAGTAATTCATTTAGGCGATACTCGGCACTCATGACACCGCCCTCAACACCACCGACTTACACAGTGAAGATTGCGGATTTTGGTCTGGCGCGTGAGACGCATTCGAAGTTACCTTACACAACATACGTATCAACCCGATGGTACCGTGCTCCAGAGGTCCTACTGCGTGCTGGCGAATACTCGGCCCCAGTGGATATATGGGCTGTGGGTGCTATGGCTGTTGAAGTAGCTACATTAAAGCCTTTGTTCCCAGGAGGCAACGAGGTTGACCAAGTCTGGAGAGTTTGTGAAATCATGGGCAGCCCCGGCAACTGGTATAACAAGACGGGCGCTCGTGTAGGCGGAGGAGACTGGAAAGAGGGAACTCGGCTTGCCAGCAAACTCGGATTCTCATTCCCAAAAATGGCTCCTCACTCTATGGATACAATTCTTCAATCGCCGCAGTGGCCAGCTTCACTCAGTCAATTCGTTACCTGGTGCCTGATGTGGGATCCGAAGCACCGGCCGACATCAACTCAAGCATTGGCTCATGAATACTTCGTTGATGCGGTTGACCCTCTAAGGCCAAAGTCCTCCGCATCGAAGATTCTCGGTCGAAAGCACTCTGATATCGCGCGATCCAAGGACTCTAGCTCGTCCAATCCCACATCAAAACCTTCCTGGTTTAGGAAGTCGTTAATTGGCCGATCTGAGGTGATAGAGGTGCCGAACGAGATTACCGTTAAGAGTGTGGTAGGCCCACGGCCATTGCCTGCTCAAGTCTCGGCTGTCCCGGAAACGCCTGCAACTAAAGCTCGCCCCAGTGCAAGCAAACGCACTACATGGACTAATGGACCATCAAACGTAGCGCCTATGCCAATTCTGCCGACAATTCGACCTATTTCGCCGCTTTCCGATGCAGTCACTGCACAGGCATCAACCCATACGCCCGGATACAGTCATCCATATGCCAATACAAGTCAACGCTCGATTGCAACCGAGAAGACGAGCAAAAAGATCAGTCGTCAGTTATCTGTGGCATCAAGCACAAATCATTACGCCGAAATGCATCGTCAGCAGGCAGAACGGGCTCTCAATGGTACAGGGTTAGCCTCACCACCAAGCGCACAAAAAGAGAGCTTTTTCTCCCATCTGAGGAAACGTGCGAGGAGATTCTCTGGCAGGCATCAGACTCCCGTTTCACCTTCATTCGATGATATTGAAGCGCAGGCAGGGTGTGGACCATGGGGAAGCAACAGATCATCATTTATCGTCGAACAGAATCAGACTTCAAGGGTGGACACGTACGATTCGCTTGACAAAACTATCCGCGATGTGCCAAACTTTCCCGACACCAATGCCCCGACACCTCCAATCCACAATGCCGCTTCCAGTGGCAACTTAAAGCGACACCATTCACTCCCACACCAGCAACCTCGATCGGTCGATAATCTCATCGGCGCTGCCCGCACTACTGGCCCAATTTCCAGTAGGACACGGAGAGCGCAAGGCGTCCAGGGAGACGCGCTAGATGAAGAAGAGGAACTCCTTGATGAAGTTCTGCACTCGACTCATCGAGCAATGAAGCGCCTCGAGAAGGATGGGAAATACAACCTCAGACAATCTGCTAGTAATCTGGGACTTACAAATCCCTATCCAACCCCTTCTCCTTCAGCAAGTGGTAATATGGTCTTATTTGGAGACGCGCACGAGCCAATCACTCCAAAGCCACTGGATTTGAAGAAGCAAGCAGGGAGAGATGCGGAACAAAAATGGCCTACGCCACCATATGACGGGAGTGAATGGGCATCTTCCGCACATGCGAGCATCTGGGCGGCTGGGAACCGGTTGTAAGAGGCCCGGCTTGTCTCAATATCGGAATTCAACCACGATCGAAATGCAGAAGCATGATTACATCGTTTTGTCATTAGGTGGTGTTCGGAGCTTCCGTTGTCGTTATTTCGGGCACTGTGGCGTAACTGGCGGACATTGCTCAATTCACTCCTTAACGAACTTATCGATCTCGAGTTGATCTCAGAAAGCTAACCTAATGTCGCATTTCATCGACCTACACTTTATTCGATTCTTTCGCAATCTCAAAACAATACCCCGATTACTCTCTGGGCCAGCATAACTTGCAATCAACACTGCTTTTCCACATACTACTCGATAATACCCACTATAGACTTGCTTTTTGAGGACGGAAAACGGGCTCGGACTCGATTAGGTGATTTCTTTTGTCAGAATTGGGGTGGCTCGGGGCTATGGACCTCATCTTACCCCTGATTTATATGGTTATTCATGGATTGTCCGCTGAAGATAGTCTAAGACACAGCCTGCGACATTCCTCTACCTACAACAATTGTACCAAAAGCTGCATACCCCATCTGGAGATGTTTACAGGGGAAACTATACCCGCGAGAGAGAAGAAGTACATATTTATTATATATGGCATCAATTTGACCTACGGGGCGCAACCCGCGAATCATATATATCTTAACTTACAACAATCGCTTGTACTTATGATAGAGATATTGAGCATACTAGATGCGCTAATCTGGCGATAATGGAAAGGGCCATATGAAGCCCTCTTTGCCATTTAAACATTGCTCGCAACACGCAAATGCGCGAGTGATTTGCTGAAGGAAGTTCCGCAAATGTTAGATGAACTGTTGCTAGTAAATCCTCTCAAGAGTCATCTATTTCGGGTGACGTCTCGTTTGCAGCTGTATGCCATAGGCAATGACGTACAGCGGGCCGACAGGGGGGGTAACCCGCCAATTGTCATTGTGTGCATAGAGGGGCCTAGGTACCTATCTAACCTACCGCCCACTCGCAGGCAGCAGAATAACTAGGTAGGTAGGTAAATTGGCGGCCTGGCCGCTCTAGGCAACTAACACTGACCAGAACCAGGGTGTTTGCGAGAACAGTATTTATTCATAGATGTATGTCAGGATGCAGCGCCTTCCACCCATATCATGGATATATGACTTGGTCGACTCTGTATTTTCCTTCTGCATACATTTTTAGAAGCACATGCGAAACAAGATCGGTCAGCTCAATGGCAGTGCAGGGCTGAGTTGAGTACAGCGCTCCACTAATACCACCACTAATCACCAAGTAATCCATCTTGTCCAACTCTGAAGGTTCTCCTCATCGCCGACAGCTGCTGTCAGTCAGTCACATTAACCTTGTCGCCAATCGTCCTAATTTTAGACTTCTGAGTGAGCGTATCAAATACCGTCTTAAATCGGCGGCGCGAGCGGTACCTTACCGGCACGCTCAGACAGACGAGGGCTCGGTGATGAATAGACCCTGAAAGATCACAGCGGCCCAAGAAAGTGGCAGCACGGCATGATGAACCTCAATCTGCCCATTCGGTCGTCACCGAGTCAGAGGAACCAGGCGAGTAGGAACTACTTCACCAATTACACCCCGCCGCCCTCGACCGAAGCCATCAATGGCCCTCTGCGCGAGCCGGCTCGCGAGCTGATGGTGGCCAACGACCGGCTCATCGTTGGCGTCGACTTCGGCACCACCTTCTCAGGGTAGGTCACACCCACCCCATGTCGTGACCGGTGGCGAGAGTCACAATCACTCTTCGCACGCGCTAACCGCGGACCAGGGTCGCTGCCGTATATACGTCGACTCCCGACGACGTTGAAATCATCAAGACATGGCCCGGGGGGAACGGCATAACATCTGATAAGGTGCCTACCGAAATCTCATACGTCTCCCCCCCTGACGCCACTCCCGACACGAAGCCTAATGTCAAATGGGGCTTCCAATTCAAACCCGAGGAGTCGCGGCTGCGATGCATCAAGCTGTTCCTCGACCGCACTCAAAAACTACCATTCTATGTCAGCCCTCAAGAGACGGCCACGCAGCTCAAGACGTTCAATAAGACCGTCATTGACGCGGTAAGTGACTATCTCACCGAGATATATAAACACACCATGGATACCCTCACGCGGAGATACGGCGAGTCGTTCATGGCATCGACCAAGGTTGACTTCGTCCTAACGTGTCCCGCGGTGTGGTCGGACGCTGCCAAAAACACCACACTACAGGCCGCCGAACGGGCCGGCATGGGCTCCAAGTCAGAGATACAAATGATCAGCGAGCCCGAGGCAGCGGCGGTGTATACACTCAAAGCAATCCAGCCTAATCACCTCAATGTGGGAGATAACTTCGTTGTGTGTGATGCGGGTGGAGGAACGGTCGAGTGAGTAGCCGCTGCTTACCGCAATGGTTGTTTGCAAGTGAGCTGACAAATGGACAGCTTGATCGCTTACAAGGTCATATCATTAAAACCATTGAGGGTAGAGGAGTCGGCTGTGGGAACCGGCGGTTTGTGTGGCAGCGCGTTTCTGAACTACAGATTCGAGGAGCACGTCCGCAGCCGGCTTGGACACGCACGTTTCGACGAGATGAAGTTGAAGAAGGCGAAGACGTGGCAGATGGGGCTTAAGTATTTTGAGGAATTCGTGAAACGGAATTTCAACGAAGAGGAACATCAGGAAGTGAACGTTCCGTAAGTATCATCTGCAAAGAAACGAATCACCGTTGAGCGCTCTATCTAACCGTGTTTCATCTTTACCACAGATTCCCTGGATTGCCCGATGACGAGGACGCACGCCTTGACTCTGGTTTCCTGATCCTGACGGCTGCGGAAATCAAGGACATATTCGAGCCCGTCGTCAAGGAGGTCGCAGACCTCGTGCAGGGTCAGGTCGATGGCCTGCGCAACAAGGGCGGTATCGTCTCGGGTATCGTGCTCGTAGGCGGCTTCGGGCAGAGCGAGTACCTCTACAAGCGCCTAAAGGGTCACTTCACGAGTGGAGCGCCGCCCCCCTATTCTGAGCGCCCGACTCACGCCATGGCCCGCGCGATCGGCGAGAATGGTTCCATCGAAGTCATGCAGCCGCTGTACGCCTGGACAGCCGTCGTACGCGGTGCAGTTTTGCGTGGGCTCGAGGGAAACATGGTCATTAGTAGGAAGGCAAGGATGCATTACGGCACGTCCTATGCTACGGTATACGATGAGGACAAACACAGTGTTAGTGAGAGATACTGGAGTCCACTATGGGAACGGTGGATGGTGAGCGACCGTATGCAGTGGCATATTGCCAAGGTAAGCAAATCGCGTAAATCTTCACATAGCACATTGCCAACATTGTGCTCTACCCGTGACCCTACATGTTGGAGTCTCGGGGCTTGTGGCTCCGGCTCAACCTATGCCGCACACGAAATCAAAGCGAGCATCACACACTAACCTAAATGCCTTCATAGGGCGAGGCCATCTCCCCTCTCTCACCCATCGCGTTCCACTACACACGCAATTTCCGGCCCGGCCAGTCCCTCGTCGTGACGGACGACCTGATCGCGTGCGACGCCGACGAGCCGCCCGTGGCCTACAGCCGCGACCTCTTGCACGTGTGCACACTGACGACAGACCTCAGTGCCGTCCCGCGGTCCCTGTTCACCCGGCTCACGACTACACGCGGCGTCGAGTTCGACAACCTCGACTTCACCCTCGAGATGATTGTCGACAGCGCCGGGCTCGGCTTCGAGCTCAAGGTCGACGGCGTCCGGTACGGGCGCGTAGAAGCGGAGTTCCATTGATAACCTACCCCTTTCTCGAACTTGGCGGACTGAGGGGCTTGGTAGGGTGTTGGCTTTAATCCGGGGGTATGTACAAGATAGTCGAGCGGTATCTAGCGGTTCCCCTGCATGTGATGATTGACGACGACAGTGTGGATAATTTTCTGCGAGCAAGGCATTCATTCAAGCATCACGAGAACCTGATTTTGAGGACAGACACCGAGATTACTCGTCTTTGAAGCAAGTCACAGAGACATATATTTTCTGTATAGGTATACAGAGATAGCCCGCCTTGGGTACAGAATTTTGAGCTGTCTATATAGGAGCGTAACCGAGGCAGTCCGAGACTTCAAATGAAATTTAAGAGAGATGGGATTTCCCTTGGACCCGTGAAGACGCCTCGACATGAACATGGGTCATATTATACCTTTGGAGGCATGCTGGAGAGCGACAGTGAAATAAATAGACTCGATGTTGTTAGCCGGCCTCATATGTTCAGTCATGCAGCATATATGCCGATGATCCGACCAGCAGGTTTACCCCATCAACCTACTAACCTTAACCTAACCTTGGGTAGTTGGTCGGCGGGATGAACGTTTGAAAGCATATCTAGTTGGGAGAGTTATCTAGATAAATGCCGAGGAACAATAAAGTGAGTAAGTTCCACGCCAAATCAGCGAAAGGAACTTGATCTGCTTTGCCAGTTCCCTACATACCGTGCCTATCAATTCCCCACCTCGTCCAATAAGACGACCAAGAAGGGGAAGAAAAAAAAAAAAAGGGTTTCCGCTGCTGCCTGGAGTGAGTATACAAGTATACAGCCCCATACCAAAAGCGCAGAAATCTACATATGTAGGTACTTACCTACTTACTACAGTACAGTACGTATACATAAGTAACAACCGCCGCACGAATTCATGGGGGTGCGGTGCGGTGCGGGGTGTGTCTGTCAAGAAACAAGGCAACCAAAGTGAGGCTGAGAATTTCCAAAAGGCGCGAACCACGGCGTCCCACCACCCCTACCTTACCTAAGTATAAGGAAATGAAAAGAAGCGAACCTTGCTTATACCATACATACGTACATGAAAAAGGCCCTGCCTCGTACATACACACACAGGTACGCCGTATGTGATTTATGTAGGTAGGTTCGTCTAATCTATGCCCGTGCATTTCGACGCAACGTCGGGGAACCAACCAACCAACTAGGTAGGTAGGTCAGGTAGGTACTGTAGATAGATAGGTAGTCTAAACAACTACTGTGCCTACTCACCTACCTGGGTACCTATCCTATCTCACAGACACTTCTTTCTTTTCTCGTTTTCTTCGCGCGTTTATCTTCTGATTTCCTGAATCTCCACCCACACTACCTACCTACCTACGTACTTATAGTGTATGGTTATTTGTATATAAACCTCCTTACATATGTAGGTACCTACCAATGGCCCAGAAAAAGCGGCGCTGGGAAAGTCAGTAGTATCCGTAGAATAGAATAGATAGATAGATAGATAGATAGATAGACAGACAGACACTCTTATGTACTGCACTATGTAAGAGATGTCCAGGTAGGTAGGTAGGTAGGTAGGTGGAGCGAGTCAGTGAGGTAAGCAAGCAAGTATGCGCCCTCTGGTGGAAGTATTGTAAGGCGACGACGGGATGTCCAATTAGCAACCCTCCAACTCTATCTATGTAAATGGGACAGTTAGTCTAACCAATTGGATAGTTTAACTATTACCTAGTCTATTGCCTTAGGTACTTTTAATTGACTGGTAATATACCTAGTATAGTTTGTCCCCGCGAAAGGGGGGGGGGGGGGCTGTGCCTGACCGGTACAGATAGAGAGAGAAGGAAAAAAAAAAAAAAAAAAAAGGAAGGCGACAATGCTACTTTTTGCCTCTTTCCAATGCAAGCAAGCAAGTTTACCAGCCCACCCATATATCACACAACAACACATAATATCGCCGGGGTTCGAAAAATTTCTGTTAAAAACCCCCCCCCCCCTCAAGATTATTCTGTATTCTACGTTTTCTGAATTATTTCCAAAAAAGAAAAAGAAAAAAAGAAGTAGCAATCATTTTATGCGGTTTTGTTTACAAAAGTGCACCGTCGTATTCGCCGAGACACCTTGGAGCTTGGTGCCAAGCCCATCTCACTTATACGCAATCAAGCAAAGCCCGGGCTTCGCCACCTAGGCAGCCGACAAACAACACCGATAGCAGAACAGGACTTGCGGTGAGGTGGTGGAGGAGGAGGAGGAGGAGGAGAGAGACGTTTGCATTTGTTCATTCATTTCAATCTGGAGAGTGGTATCACAATCTTCCCATCCCATCCATCCTATTATGTACTTTCCCGCCGTCTTTTTCGGCAAAACCTGTGGCATCATCATCATCATCATCATCGTCATTATCATGACACATCAAAGTAAAAGGGTCATAGAGTCGTCAACGTCAGGCTATCACGGAACTCCTCAACCCAAGAAGAAAAAAGGTGACCCCCGAGAGATCTGGTATCGTCCGCAATTCCCCCCGGAAAAAGCCGAACCCTTCCTCCCTAGCCAATGATCTTCAAGAGAAATAAGACTGGCCCGTATCATTATTCGACTGAAAAGAGAAGCAATAGGCTATTCCAAAGCGGACCTCAGGTGGTCGACGATGCTCGTGACCAACTTCAACCAAATGCTTACACCGATCCCGATGTAGGGGAGTGGGGCCGGGGAGGGCGTAAGTGCCGCGTTCAGGCATGCGAAAGTGCAGATTCCCATCCCAGGATCGAGGCAACCAGCCTCCTGCATCCGCGCGTGGTTGCGTCCGCGACCCAACAGGTGACTGGATTGAGGCTGAGTCTGCCTCGCCGATCCACCAGACATCATTGGGTATAATAGCATTTCGAACATATCCCTGTTGCCCACCCGAAACGTTATATGCGACTGCCCGGGGCAACCCTTTCGACAAAAATGCTCAATGTACTTGGATATGACAAAGTTGCGTGTGCGAGGCACCGACAAAGAGAATGAAAAGAAGAGCGAAGGAAAATCGAGAGCAGCAGAGCACTATATCAGTCGATACCCGATAGGCTCCCGACACGGTATGAGCTGAAAACGTAATGTGTCGTCCAACACGCCAATTACCAACCTCTTCATTGCCCAGTCAATCATTACTTCCGCCCATTGTGTGCTAACGTTGGCATAGCAGCCGGCCCAACCGCCAGTAAACCACATCGCCCTTGTATCACTCGCGACTCTTCCCGGATTTGTGCCGGTGCTTTCGATGTTTCCTCTCCTCCTCGAGGGGGTTGTTATACACGTAATCTCCACGGGAGTTCTTCTCCTCCCACTCCGCCGGGAAAGCGTCGTGGGGAAGTATGCAACTCGGCTGGGGAAACTCGGTGTATCTTCGTACAACGTGATACGCATGTTCTGGTACCAACCTGTATTTCTGAAGATGCGTGTTGAGAAAATGATCAGGGCGCATATTGTGGACAGTCAATCCTTCTTCTAGGATATGGCTACGGATGTGCCACATTCGATTCTCGAAATTCGCACGACGATCTTCGGCATTCTTATAATCGAAGATCCAGTCGTCACAGAACCAGCAGACAACTTTCTTGGGTAAATTCTCTTGGAGATGCTCGGAAATGATGTGTTCGATCCAACTATTCACGTCATCCAGTGCAAAGGTCTGATCACAGCCGCCATATCCCACGAACTCGCAAGGCAAATTGCCGGCTGTAAACTGAGCTATATGTGTATCCGGCAAGCTTGCCGACGTTGACGCAGACGTGGTGGAATCATGAGAGAAGATGGAAGTTCCATTGCTGCCCGCGGAAGAAAAGCTGGATCTATGAGAAGGCATGATGCCGATGCGATAGAGAAACAGTTGAGACGTCAAGGGTGTATATTGGTTTGTCAAATATGTCGTCACGTCACTAACTGCCAACTGCTATTTGTCAATAGTGGTCGAGTGATCCGAGAGGACTTCGAAATATAGGGTGTGGAGTATTAATTGCCGGCTCCTAAGGCGACAACCAGTTGTACGGGTTAGGGGCCGAAAATGTGGTGAACGGGACTCGGCCAGGTATATCGGTGCTGTCGCAGCTCAGGTTTATTGATGCGATGCCGGCAAATCGGTCCTGGACCAACGATGCGACGACTGATAATCCGTCTTTACGAAGCGGCGCAAACATGCACGACCAGCTTCCGGAGCTACTCAGCGACAGACAGAGCGGGAGTGACTTGGTTACACAGCTCTTGGCTGCAGTCTATGAACCGAATAGGTCCTGGTTTGAGATGAGACGAACAGGATTCCTTTCAAACGAAACGAATTGAAAATTATGGAGGAACTTTGGGAATTGCCCAGTCCTCTCCCCATTTGGGAATTTGGGCCTTTTTGTCAAATGACAAGCCGAAGACGTTCACGTTCGAGAGGATGATAGACGAGCAGTGAGAGGGGTCAAAGATGACCAAAGACCAACCAACGTCCCTGGGGATTCCAGTGCAGGGGTCTCACAGCCATGGGAGTTTGCCGCCAGCGGGTACCAAAAATTCCTGGGACAACCCGGAACGCAGACACTGCCGATTTCCCTTCCCTACCCAGGGCAGACCCAGGGATCATGTCATCGATCACGCCAGTTCTAGATGTATATTGGTGTCCATTAAGTTGCATATGGGGAGGTCGTCCAGGTGTGTGTCCATAGGCTGGAACTTTCATGTGAGATTCGCATCTACTTCTCAACTTGGGTTGAAGGGCCAACATGCTCTCCGGACTGTTGACACCAATGCGTTAGAAACACGACACGCAATCATGCATCCACACTATCAGGGGCTTGGCGCGTATGTGGAGAGAGCATCCCGTTCACCCATTGCTTCCTCCATGGCTTTTTGAAGCCCGCAACCTACCATACGCTTCCCGGTGCGGTGTCGGAGTCATCGAGTGGCCTTCCCCGAATTCTGGGCATTCCAAATTCAATGCCAGTGGAGCGACACGCCATGTGAAAGGGAGAGCCTCAAACCCTCGAGAAGAAGACAAATCTCGTCTGACTACAGGAGGTACCACTGCCGCTAGGTTAAACAAGTGCAACACAACGCAAGTCAGCCAACCTGCTGGGATGGAGCGTTGCACATCTCGCGACCACCTGCACAACCCCAAGAAGTTGACAAAAGCAAATATGTGCTCGGTTTGAACCTGCGGTCCCTTAACGACGACAGGGCACTGCTTATCGTACTGTACGCCATAGCCGCATCACCCTGATTATCTCGCGCTTCTAGGCTCTTCTGAGAAGCTTGCCTAGACGACTTAGCCAGGCGTTTCGAGTTCTTAAGCCGATACAGATTGCCGTTCGAGGCCTGTTGTGTTGGGATAATAAGGATGCGAGCAAGAGTATCCGCTTGAAAAAGGTCACACGTTGCTTCCACGGACAACATAATGGCCCATTACTCTCGAACAAGACTTTAGTTACCTCGATTTCGCTGTGCCGGTATCTGCAAGATTGTAGCAAATAAAGCCTTTACTGTGTAGGGTACATATTCTAATAATATCTGTCTAGTCGCGGTTTGATACCCGGGTTGATAGTCATGATGCCGATCATTCGTTCATCCCAGTGTTGCTTGCATGGTGACGACTCGGAATTCGAACTCTATTACTTCCGTCAATAGCCGGTGGCTTCTCAGCTTAAGCGAAGATGCATAGGGCGGAAAGAGAACTGCCGTCACAAGTTGTTCATCATCAAGCTGTTGATCGATGCGGTCTGAGTTCCCCGACAAACCGGAGAAGGCTATTCAGATTCACTAGTAGAAGGTGTTGTTACAATAATCCTCTGGATCAGCATGTAGCATGGGATTGGTAGGATAGCAGGGAAGCTGTACGACTCATTGGCTCATGCATCGGTTAAGCTGCATGAGATGCCACGACCACCCCCAAGATCTCTGTGGAGAGGGTGTGTGGCGCTCGTAGAGGGAATAATCGCCGATGGTTCAAAGCAGAGCCGCAGTTTCCCCAACACCTTCGAGCGCCCACATCCTGTTGTGGTGCTCGTGGTCAGCGTTGCTTTAGCTGTTCGGGGAGTGCATAGCTCTCGCCCACAACGGTGGCGAACGGGTCCAGAAGAGTAGAGGTTGTGATTGGATAACACCACACCTAGGTGCTGGTGATCCGACTACCTCGATTCCGCGATCCCGGATTCAATCCGTCTAATACAACACTGTTTTAGCCCCCAAATAGAAGAGACATTTTCATACTAGCTTCATTCCGGACTGCAAAGGACTGTTGCTTTGGCAATTACATTTCGGTATTGGAGGTGTTTACCGTTTTCATCGCCAGTCTTAATAATCCCTGGAAATGTGACGCAGCGTATTTCGCGGGATGTGAGACTGTCTTCGTCTTCTTCGCCAATGTGATCCATCGTGTCAGCTTCAAACAATACCCTTTGGTAGGGTAGTATTTTTGGCATTGTCAGCTTAAACAAAGCTTTCTGCGCAACCAACAATCTTGCTAAGCTGATGGAGTTGGTTACCAGCACCCCCAGAGCCTGATCTCGTACATCCGTTTCTTTTGCATCTGTTATGTTATTTAGGATGCGATTAATTCTCGACACGACATTCCGTGTTACGGCGTCGGTTTCTTGCTGCATCTTAGGGACACACTCTTTTCGAAGCATAGATAAAGTCATTGCCCTCCATTCGTTCACAGCTTCAGTCGAACCTGCAACTCAGGTCAGAAACTTGCTAGACAAGCCAAACATTATACGTACTGAGATCCACCAAATACTGTTCTATCTGGCCGAGTTGAGTTGCCTGTTCCTCGGGGAGGCCAACGAAGTATGCATTGAAGATCATCTCCACCAGGATGCTCGAGACAATAGACTGCAAAAACGCTGCTTTGGTCTCGCTAATGGCAAGCTCCTCGTACATGGGCACCAGTTTGCTAAGGTCGTCTATGATAGTCTGATCCGCATTACTCAGGTCTACGGCGGGTTAGCATGGTTCCCGCGATGCACACAAAAGAACGGGCTTCATACCAAAAGATGACTTTCTGAAGTGCGAAACGGCCCAATTCTGGAGGCCATTCCGGAGCTTTGCAATGGTCTCTCCGAACTCTTCATCACTTGTCTGGTCACTCTTCTTGGTGTTTGTGCTTACCCACTGCTTGAGCCCACTGATCTGAGACCGCAGCGAACGAATCTCGTTGTCCCGTTCACTCAAATTTCTCTGCAGAAGTTCCCACTCCTCACGAAGCTCTGTCTTTTCGGCCTCCCTCACATCGACTTCCGTGCGCAGCACCCGAAGCTCGGTGTCGACGCGGAGAAATTGCTGGTTCAGATTCGAATATTTGGTTTGCCAGTAGCCTGCCGTCTCGCTTTCGTTCTGGGACAACCGATCAAGTGCACGGGTAAACTCGGCCTCGTTGGCGGCGAGTTCGCGTTTCAACTCTCCAATCTTGTCTTGCAGGGTCTTCTCCCGCTCCTTTGCCGCCTGTGCTCCGCCATCCTTGCTGGCAGACTCGGTCCGTTCATGTGCAGCGTCGTTCTCGCCCGGAGGCGGCGTCGACGTCAAAGCCGGACGGATGAACTGTGCGCGGGGAGGGGCTGCAATTATATTGCTACTTCGCGATGAGACCGAGGCGCGAATGGGGTGGGTGGCGCTTTTCCGCTTGTCTGACACGTTCATGGTGTCGAGGTGGTGAGTCTGCTACGGACAGGTGGCAGCGAGATCGAGGTTGAGGTATACGGTAGGGACTGATGCATGCTTCCGGCGATCTCAGGCTATGTAGCTCGTTGGTGCCTGTTCGGGAACCCGCCGTATGTTAAGGGCATGAAGACGGAACGGAAGAAGGACATGATTTAGAAGCAGGCAGAGGGCCGATGTCAGAGCCATCCACTGTACTGCACTGTACCTACTGTAGATACCTAATGGGTGGCTTAGCCCTTCGTTTCGGTGTAGGGGGTTTACGGTAGGACTCGCGGGGCTCGGGCCAATTGCAGGTAAGCCGAGCCCCTGTTATTCAAGTACCTACCACCTATGCAGGTATCTGTTAAGTGGTACGGTAGCTGGGTACTTCAAGTGAACTACCCTTTCGATGATGCCCGTACAACAATAAAAATCCCAAAAGTTGATTGATCTTTGGTCCGATAAACCAGTATAGTAAAAACCCAGGATCCATGCACTGGTAGTTTGTATAACCCACACAACAGTCGAACACAGTTGATGTTTCTGACCTGGTTCGTAGACAGGTTCAGACCATATCGATCTCAGCCTCGACCTCGTAGGCTTCATCCCCGTCTTCTTGTTTCTTCGCGCCCATTTTGCAGATCGCAATCTTCTCTATAGGCACATCCTCCATCCATAGGTAGTCGTCATATCTGTCCAGGATCTGACGGGCGTCGATTGTGAGCTTTTCGCGGCTCTTTCCTTTTCCGCCCCGAGAGGCGTTTCCTCCTTTGACGTAAATCGTATTCAGAATCGTAGCATGCAGAAGCAAAGGTCGGCTATCCTCTATCATGAGCCCAGCTTCTCGGAAGGTCGACCGCAGCTTCTCACAGAACTTGGTCAAGACGCCGTCCTTGTCAAGTGGTGGCGCGTACAACATCGAAGCTTTAGCCGCCGACTGCGACCGTATTGTACGCAAGCTCTTGAGAGTCACTGATAGCGGGTGACCTCTTGCTTCTACTCCTTGTTTGGATGGCGCTGACGCAGCAATATCCGACAGCATTTGTTGCGGTATCAACGTTTTGAGCAGTGCTATAGCCTTCTCGAGGCCCTCGTTTCTAGGGAAACTCATCACGCCTAGCGTTAGATGAAGAGTTCCGACGGGCCGGACTACAGGATTCAGGGTTAGCAATAGCCATCGTGGGGTTACTATACGGGTTCTCGGAATCCAAGACCCCCTTTGGGGCATGATTATTAAAGGCTAAGCAGGCGCCTTTCTCTCCTAAAAATGATTCTGGGGACTACTTGCTGGCTTCATCTGGGACACCGAAACTATCTGGACTGGTAACATCTGCCCTGAAAGAAGAGAGGCTGGCGGAAAGCTGTCGACGGGATGCTGCAGTAACTAATGGTATGCACAAAAAGTGCGTGGGGAACGGTCGTGGTGGCATGTTCAACAAGGTTATGAAAACAATACTGCAATTGGTCTGGTACCTAACTTGCAGTTATTAGCCTAGATGATTATCTACCCAGCCACATCACCTCGTGCAGACGCAGTGACCCGTAGACACCTGATTGGAAGTGGTGTGTTACAAATGAACTCTGTCAATTAGTACCAAGCCGCAAGGCAGGTTAATTTTCGGATCCAAGATACCTACCTAGGTAGGCTTTAGCCTGGTGCAGGTGGTATGCTAATGTTGCACAAGGCAGGGATTTGAGTACTAACTTGGAAACTGGCAAACACTCTTCACAGGCAACCTTGAACCTTGAGGTCAAGGCCCCAAAGGCATCTAATGTAGGGTTTGATATTCGGCGATAACTCATCGAAAGCTTCACCTACTAACTTTGGTCCTTAGATCCAGGCAGGCCATGCTTCAATTCTTGGCATTTATCTTCGTCGTCGTCATCAAGTTTTATACAGCATGCATAACTAAGAGAGACACAAAGGTAACACGAGCTTGTTCCAAGCAGGGGGCAGTTTCTGCAGGCGACGTCATATGTCGTCACAGGGCTAGGACAGCCCATACCTATAGCAAAAGCGTCATGATAGCGGGCGAAGGGCATTTCGTGAGAAGTAAATACCAATCCACGTTGCGTTAAAGAGTGCAATTCGTCGTCATCATCCCCAACAGCATCTTATTCACCTCTCAAGACCATACAACTCCCTATGTCGCAACCCCGTGTAGCAAAATCGAGCGCCTGCAATGCTGCCACATCGCCTTTGCAAGACGTGATGTGGACACTAAACGACCTCTATACGATAAAGGTAGCGGCGGAAAGGCGCCGGTGTCAGGGACACTCGAAGGCCGGATGGAAGGACCGGTCGTCAACCTGCTGCTCAACATCTCGAACAACCTTCATTTCTCGTGATGTTCGAGCGAGTCTTATAGCTTAAGAAGAGTATGGGTGCACATGGCAATCCGTAAGGGCTGTAGCGACTCGGCCCTCATCCTTCCACTCGATGTTTTAGGTAGAATTAAAGAACTTCTTCAATGTCTTCTCCGCATCCGCATACTCGGATTTCACGGTGCTGAGAGTCGTCTTGATACGCGACAGGCAAAGATCCTCGTCAGGTTCGGGGGTGCCGTCAACGTTTTCTTTCTTGCCGTACCGTTGTATCTTCTCACAACTGTCCTTAACTTTGGTTAAACCAACTGTGGCTGATGAACCCTTCAAGAAATGCCCAAGACGGTACAGCTCATCTAAATCTCTTGATTTCCTGCAAAATTTGCATAGATTAGCGCTTGCCGGAAACGCGGTATGTTGTTAAATATATCCGCGGCGGATTCCGAGACGACGAAAGAGTTAAGGGGTGGGCGAGTCAATTTCGGCTGTGGTTGAAAGTAAGCTTACAGAGCTGTATCCATCTTCTCAAACGTCTCCTCGGCCTGCTCGAAGAAACCGTAGACAATGGATTTGCTAAACTCTCGGTCCTCTTCGCTATCATCCATTTCTAGAATCTGACTGAATGTGAGGATATCAATGGCATCGCCCAGGTCAAGCATGTTTTTGTCATGACTATCGTCGTTCTTCCAGCACGTTAGTTGCGGCTTGGCCACAAAGATATTCACGGAGATTGTACTCAGTATCACATACCTGGTCTTTGTTGGCCATTTTTGTGCCGGCTGAAGAAGAACAAGCGCTGGTAAAATAGATTAAATTAGAGAGTGGACAGAAAAAGGTGGGTTGGGCTAGGTAAACCACCTGCGAACCCCAGGCGCGTGCGAACAACAGGGTGGGGGATGTAGACACGACTTACGGGATTATAGGCAGAAAGGCAGCCAGAGCAGCAAGGAAGAGGTCGGGGTGATTTTTAAGAGGGGGGGGGGGGGGGGGGGGGGGGGGAGGTGAGGGGGGGGGGGGGGGGGTGGGGTTGGCAAATGGGGCAAAAATTTTGAAGGGGGGGATTAGGGTAAATGATGTGGGGCCACG
>MU383133.1:40924-163036 GCA_022495125.1 Xylaria acuta | reverse complement strand
GCCCCGCCCCCCGCCCCCCGCCCCCCCGCCCCCCCCCCCGCCGCCCCCCCCCCCCCCCCCCCGCCGGTTGATGAAGAATAGTGTCGTGTGGGTGGTTTCGAAAATGCTGACAACTTTGATCAGTCAGGCATGCTGTAAAATAGTGATGATCCAAGAGCGCCTGGTGATGTAGTGAAGTGGGGTTTGTTAAACTACTCACATCTACTTAGGTAAGGTAGGTATGTGTATGGCCAGGTAGGATGTACCTCGTTGTTTTAGGCCGTAGTAAACGGTGAGGAGAGAAGCGAAGACAGCAGAGGAGCAGAGATAGCAGAGGTAGCAGAGGTAGCAGTAGTAGTGGGATTCTCGCAGCCGGTACCTATGTTGACGGTCCAGGCATGCCGATGGGGACGGTTGTGGACGAGCATGCACACAGTGTCGTTGGCCCGTACTTAAATCCCAAGGGTCGCTTGTCGGCGCGAATGCCCGAGAAAACAAAGCCGTGCCTCAATGGTTAGTACCTTACGGATGGAGGCAAGTGGTGGAGTTGTCGTGGTGACAGGAGGGGTGATGGAGGATGGCCGACAGGACCAGACAAAAAACTGTGAAAGGCTCGGCCTCGAGTGCCTGATTGCCCCAGCAGCAGGTCCAAGGTAGCCACGGCAGCGTCAAAGAGGTTCTACGTGGTCTCTCGACGGACAATAAAGAGGAATACACAAAAAGTCAAGGGTCCTGGGATGGCATAACCTACCATGCCTCCCATGTTGGCATTGTAAAGTGTACGGATGTACGCTTAGACCAAAGCGCAAAGGAGGAATTAGCTCGGCAGCCATCCTGTACTAGGTATTGCTATTTGTGTGCTCTAAGCGCACAACTACGTCACTGGTCCCTAGGAGCTGGGGCTCTTTGGTACATAGACTACCAGTACAAATGGAGGCATCTTCAAGAGGTAGCACAACAAGCAGTCGATGCAACTTGGCATACTTTGTTCCTTCCTACCTTATTGACATTGGGTACCTTTTCAGATGAGACCACGCGACCGATAGACGTCTAGCTGAAATTTGACATCTTTATGACGGGAGATCTCATGGCATTGGCCCTGCGAAAGAAGCGGCTGCGCTGAGATCGACGGCAGTGACTTGCCAGGCAGGGGCGGTAATGTACCGTCCCCATTTCTTGTTGGATCTCGCCGTCTCTCGCATGACCCTCTGCCCGTCACAGTCGCATGGCGCGGTGGGCTGGCGGGGTACCGGGGACATTAGGTAGTATGATCCCTTCAACCATTGCGTAGGTATTGGGAAGACTTGGTGCTATGTAGGTTTAACTCCGACTATAAACCACCATTCACGGCCCAACAGTCTTCGATTGTTTCCACAAGTTTCAATTGCTGTGTCATACTGCTCGCTGGTAGTCTCGATGCACGTCGCTTGTTCATCATGTGGTGGTATCTAGTGGGCAACTCGGGTCTTTCTGAACACCTCCGTCACTTCACTAATTCTCTCTGCTCCAGCCCTTGCCAGCTTTGCAACGCTATGGTTATGGTTTGGGCCCACAGAGAATTTATTGAACATTAGTCAAGAGTTTCCCAGAGTTGCTGCCCGAAACGATAAAGTTCCTCTGCTGGTCCCTGTCCACTGCTATGATGCCAACATATTAAAAGGGCAGTTCATTTCATCGTCCCAAGGTTACCTAGATCACAAGAGGGATGATCGACGGTCAAGGCATCTTTTTTAGCCTTGTGCGCCTACAAAATCAGATGAAGAATCGGTCCCAACAAGCGGCCGACCACCCGCACAGCCGTTTACCCAGTCCGCTCATAAGAAAACCGAGTTGCCAACTCGGTAGGATACAAGCGGTCGATGGGTTGTTGCAACAGTTGGTATGCCATTGCTCCACGAACAGAGGCAAACCGCTAAACTGACTCAACGACTCGAACTAAATACGATACGAAGGCACCACCTCGGGCTAACAGCCCACGAAAACTACATTAGATGCCCGCCGGTTCTCCTCTTGTTAGGGTTGAAAAGCGACCCGTCAGGGCTTTCAACTAGTTGTGACGGTCCAGTCGCGGTTACCTTTGCACCGCTGGTGGCCAATCATTTTCAAAAAGGACAGGGATAGTTTCTACGCGCGATGACACCCAACCACCCAGTCCAGTCTACTTAGCCCATCTACAGCCCACGCACTGAATGCAGGGACCTCTTGCCCGGAAGAGGCAATTCCACACTTAACCCTCACGAGACATCTCGCTGTCTTCGCATCTTTATCTATGGATGATGTCTAGACTACCAACACAGTACACATGTAGATGCTTCTATGTGTCACTCACTGATAACGGATTTTGTTTGAATCTTAGCTGAACTGAAGAATCTAGAATCATAGACGCCGACCGCCGTGACATGTCATCCCACCTGGGCATGTTCAATGTGGGGGTATTAGGTCCTGTGTGAGGCCTACGTCATTGTTGGTGGGATGTTGTTATTCTCAACACGGGTTTGGAGCGGGGTAGATATCACCGAATCCTGGCCGATCCATGGGTGATTCAATTCGCGAACGGGAAATAACGTGTACGCTAGCCAACCCGGATAGTGGAAGTGAGTTACGGCACCTGTTCGCTACAGAGAAGTAGGTTGTACTTATATTAAGACTACATGCTGCTGATCACGTTAGACGCAACATCTACTGAGCTACTGCCAACGCTAGGGACATCGAGCACCGGTTATCGGCAATTCAGGGGTGATCCTCTGGGTGGCTGACTTGTTGGCCCGCCCGGACTATCTCACAGCTGGATCTGCACCTGATGTTGGGTTCTAGAAACAGCCTATACGTTTCAGCTTCGCCGGAAAGGATACCATTGTGGTATCCGTACCACAATGAACCCCCAGCTCACGCCGGGGTCATCTGACAATCCGATAGTTCGGTCAGAGAACCCCGAGCAGGACGAGAGGCCTTGAGGAGGACCGCTTCGTGGCCACGAGGGAAACCTGCTGCAGCTGCGGAGAGCACTGCATAATCAAGATGGAAACCCTGTTCGCGGGCTGCATTGTCGACCAGTAGCACCAACGCCTCCGTGCCAACTATAGCCTACCGATACGCTGCACCATGGCAGAAACGGGGAAATGGACACCCTTGCCCCACAACATGTCTGCAGCGAGAAGGCCTCGAGCTTTCGGTAAGTGGACCTCCATACGCGGAACACCCTCACATTGGCCTACACTGTTCTGGCCTCACGTCAGTGGTGGCAGGAGACGACTCAAATCTGATATATTGTAAGATCTCGGATAATTAGCTAACGTTGGTAAGACCGTCTCGAATTATTTTGATTATTTTGATTAATACTCTAGTTTTAGCGCCTACCAAAAACTAGAATCCCAAAATCCAGACGTATAGAACCCTCATATTACTTAGACAAAAGCCCCGCCAACCAGAAGCTGATATGCATGTATCTACGGCTGGCTGCACGACCGTCGCGTGGCTTCCACACATAGGCATGGTGGCCTTCGTGTGGTAACGGTAATCTGTCGGGACGATATGTTTATCCCAGCGACCGAGCCGTGCCACTGTATGCTGTACCAGTATGTCAGATTTTCCCATCTCATCCCGAGTCTTACAAAAGCACCTTAGAGGCCACGCTTAGGAGCCATGCGGCATCTTGCCAGCCAGTGCCCTCTTCCGCTTTCGGCGGTGGGAGGTGTGACTCGGGGTGACTCGAGAAACCTTCAAAGTCGATAGTACTTGCACTGCGCGGAACTTGGTTCTCTGTTTCACCATCTGTCATATCACCATCGGCGGTGTCGGAGTCTTCGTCATTTTCCTCGACAGAGAAGAGGGACCACATCCAGGCGCCCACGCCACTACTTCGTCTCATGACCAGCCTCCGAATGGTGGCCTCATCCGCTTTGCTTGTGTCCAGCTCAATTGCCTCCAGCTTCTCGTCTAGTCCCACAAAATCTGGCCCCGGTATGTTCTGTTCGGCAAGTTCCTGGCTGAAGTAGCCGTCCTGAGCAACACGCTCTAGCGGTGTTCTCATTCGGCTCCTGCTCCCGACTCTGCTGTGTGAACGACTGCCGTACCGACTTCCTGGCGACACAAGGTCCTCGTCGAACCCAACCGCACTGCCCCGTCGGCTATTCCGCAAGCAGGCGAGCTCCTTCTCCCGAGCGAGCTCCCGTTCGTATGCCTCCTCATCGGGGTCCCGTATTCCGGTGAGACTGGTTGAGCTGGCTCTCGACACAAGCCATGCCTGGCCTTTAGATTCGCGAGTTTCCGAACTAATCAGGGCTCCGGTCCGCAGCATCCAATCGCCATCCCCTCGTTCGTCCTCGCCATGACGACGCCGCACGAGAGGCGAGAGACCGTCCACAGCATGGCGGCTCCCCTTTCGCCCGTGAAGATGGGTTGTAGACTTGCTTTTCGCCAAGGCACTTGCGGCATCGGAAATGGATGCTCGTCGGTGAGGTGAGTTAGGTCGCGTTTGAGAAGGTGACTGAAGAAGTCGAGGCGTTGCCGGCGCAGACTTGCCCTGAAGGTAGGACGGATTATGGTGGAGGGGAGGGGCGATGAAGTCGGGGAGATGTTCGGTGTCGGTCAGAGGCATCTTGGTCGTTAGAGGAGCGAGGGAGAGGTGATTGAGGTTGCTAGACGACCGATTCTTCCTTCGCGCGTGGCTGGCATGCTGCTTGTAGGCGACGTCCATTTTGCCGGAATGCAAATCTAAATTAAAGTAAAAAGCTCAATGTTATACTCTGACCGTAATGCGAAATGGAAATGGAAATGAGAAATAGAGACCGTTTAACAGAATGTCGTGCGTGGGGTTGTGCTGCCAAACCGTTCAGAAAACCCGGGGCAGTCTGCGATTTTTGACGGGGAAATGGAGTGCAGATCATCGAACAAGGATCAGCAGAGGTGGTTGAAGCTACAGTAGGTTCTGGCCGCGGTAGCGAGCTTCGTCCACTGAGAGTTCAAGTTTGCTTTCCTCCCTTTCCCAAGACCGAGGTTCAACGACTGGCCATGTCCGGTCATCAACTAAAATACACCCGGGTTGTTCCTGTTAGCAAACTAAAGCTGCAGAGGAGGCGTTAGTTGGATGATAGAGATCAAGCGCCAACAGCCAGACCAGCCAAGTCCTGCTGGCAATGTGTGCACAGTATAAGGTATCTGTACCTATACACTATGGTAGGTTACAAAGAGCCATGAGGGGTTCGGCGTACAGTGTGTATAAATTACAGGTCTGATGGCACTGTTTTCCAACTACACCACTGTACCTACATACCTGCCCACCCAATCTCAGGCGTTTGGCCCTAATGACTTTACCCACCGAGTAACTTCGTAGGCAAGTGACGTAGAAAAACACCTCCAGAGTATTAGAGATGCACTGAACACCGCCATATGACCGAGGAAACGTGACGCTTGAGCGCGAAAATGCGGAACATTCGGAACATCCGATACAATGTGTGGAATAGCAGCACAAGCTACGACGACAGCGCCATAACGTCAACTTGCTGGGATCCGGCGAAAGACGAACTTTTATGCACCCTGGGCCCAGACACCATAGACGGTCGCATCCGGCTCCTGAGGATTGTAGAGCATGTGAGAGCATCCTCGGTAGATGTGTGAGTAGATTTCTTTCGTTCCCCACGAGTAAAATTAGCATGGACATATCTCACGGGTGCAAAAACTTACTAGCTCACAGTGAGTGCCAAGAAGTCGCCTCATGGGATGCTCCAAGTCCAAACCCGGACCTCGCTGTCGATAGGGTAGTGAGTCTGCATCATTTCGCCGACAGCTTGACAACATGTCTCGTCTTGGAAGGCGGCGACATTGTCGTCGTCAAAGAGTCGGAAATCCCATCTCCACCAGAGGGCGTGCACATCGAAATCATGGGTTCCGTTGATGAGGGCATCGCCGCTGCAAGCTGGTCGCCTGACGAAGAGCTTCTGGCCATCGCCACCAAGACCAATACTGTGATTTTTATGAGTCGCACATTTGATGGAGTCACCGACATGACTATGACTGCGGAAGACCTGAAAGCCTCGAAGCATGTATCCGTAGGCTGGGGTAAGAAGGAAACACAGTTCCAGGGAAGGGGCGCCAAAGCGCTCAGAGACCCGACGATACCGGAGAAAGTAGACCAAGGTGTCATAAGTCCCACAGACGATGGTAAAACTTCCATCAGCTGGAGAGGAGATGGTGCGTACGTCGCCATCAGCGCCATTGAGGATGGCATTCGCAGAGTTATACGAGTGTATTCTCGAGATGGTGTACTCGACAGCGCTAGCGAGCCCGTTGATTACATGGAGAGTGCACTAAGTTGGCGTCCGGCCGGAAATTTGATGGCAAGTATTCAACGTCTTGAGGACAGGGTGGATGTCATTTTCTTTGAGAGAAATGGCCTGAGGCATGGCCAATTCTCGTTAAGATCTCCCGAAGGCAGGACACTAACCAAGGACGAGATACATTTGTCATGGAATGCTGATTCAACTGTGCTGGCGGTCACGCTGGATGACCGAATTCAACTCTGGACCATGGGAAATTACCATTGGTACTTAAAGCAGGAAACACTTGTCGAGAGCCAGCTAAGGAAAATTGCGTGGCACCCTGAAAAGCCACTCCGTTTCGGTGCCGTTGCCGCAGGTAAGTTAACTGGGAACAACTTGGGAGATATTCGATTCTAAAGCGAGTTATAGGTAAACTTATGCAAGCGGAATACATATTTGAAGTAGCTCATGGCTCTCTCACGCCACCATACGATCATGGCGCTGTTGCTGTCATTGATGGTCAAACACTGAAGGTTACCCCCTTCCGAACAGCCAATGTGCCGCCTCCTATGGCCATGTTCGAGCTTCCTATTTCCTCACCGGCCCTCGATGTGGCTTTCTCGCCAGCCAACACCTTTATGGCTGTCCTCCACCAGACTGGCGTCGATCTGTATGAGTGGACAACCAAGCAACAAAGACCCTTGTCTCCACATCTTCTCGGAACCACCAAGTTCACCAGAGAACATCCAGGAGAATATCTCTTGCCACTTCAAATATCCGTAACTGAAACGCCTTCTATTTACTGCTTATGTTTCGGAAGAGATGGTCCCTTGATATATTCTCAACGCTTTGATTCATCAAGCGGTGAATTCTCACCAGATAATACCATGTATGCTGGGTCCATGTTTGGCTTCTCCCGCTTGACACAAGCCATTTCCGAAGACGTGGTCACTCAAGACGCACATGGTAGGTTTCATGGAGTTGCCAGCTTGGCTGACGAGTTGTACTCAGTACGCCATAGCTCTCAGCTTCCCTGGAGCGAGATTATAGATCTCGCCGGCAATGTCATTGCCATAGGACTCTCTCGCAATGGACATCTTTATGCGAATACCCGTCTCCTAGTCAAAAACTGCACTTCCTTCCTAGTTACACCAGCCCATCTAATCATTACAACTACAAACCAGCTTCTAAAATTCATCCATTTGACGGATGTAGACTGTAGGTACTCAATGCCCATCGTTCTTGGTTGCCGCTGACGAGTATTAGCTTTGGAGGTACCGCTAGATGATCCTGAAACAGACGAAAGATGCCGGAGTATCGAGAGAGGCGCCAGGCTCGTCACAGCTATGCCTACCAATATGAGTTTAGTCTTGCAAATGCCTCGAGGCAATCTAGAGACGATATTCCCTCGAGCCATGGTCATTGCGGGGATCAGGAAACTTATAGAAGCTCTTGATTACGAGAGAGCCTTCGCTTTCTGTAGGACCCAACGTGTGGACATGAATATTCTCTACGACCATAAGCCAGACCAATTTCTGGCTAGTGTCGGTGTTTTTCTGGAGCAGGTTGGTGACGTAGCGAACATAGATCTATTTCTCTCATCTCTACGGTAAGCACTTGACTCAAAGAATAAGATGGGCATTCATTGACGAGGAACTAAAGCGACGAGGATGTCACCCAAACCATGTACCGAGATACGAAGGCGTCGAAAGATCTAACGTCAACTGAAGAATCATCTCAACCAAGCACCGCCGGTGAAGGCTCTTGTAAGGTCAACATCGTCTGTGACGCAGTACGTTCTCACCTCCAAGCACGAAAGACTAAGGACCATGGAACGCTCCAGAATATCATAACGGCCTATATCTGCAAGACACCATCCGCCTTTGAGGATGGCCTTCGAGTAGTTGCCACCCTAATGAAAGGAGATGAGCAGCTGGCCGAGAAAGCCATCGAACACATCTGTTTCTTAGCAGATGTGAACACATTATACGATGAAGCCCTAGGTCTTTACCACCTAGAGCTAGCTCTCTTGGTGGCGCAACAAGGGCAGAGAGATCCCCGAGAATATCTCCCCTTCATGCAGAATCTACACCAACTCCCAAAATTGCGAATGAAATTCGCCATCGACGATCATCTCAATAGGCATGTAAAGGCTCTAGCCCATCTAAAGGACCTACATTTGCACAAAGAAGCGCAAGACTATACGGTCAAACACTCACTTTATTCCGAAGCCTTGGCACTATACCGGTACGACGTTGCGAACCTTGCTATCGTCAGGGGCCTGTACGCAATACACCTAGAATCTCGGTCAAAATATCGAGAAGCAGGCCTCACCTACGAGTCATTACACGACTACCCAGCCGCCACGCGCTGTTACCGCGCAGCCGGCGTCTTCTGCTGGCGCGAATGTCTCTTCACCGCACATCAGCAGACGCCCCCTCTCTCCTCTGACGCCCTAACCGAGCTCGCCACCACGCTCGCGGAGGCTGTCTACGAAGCCAAAGACTACGCCGCGGCAGCGACAATCCACCTAGAGCACCTGGGCTCCCTCGAGGCCGCCATTCCCTGTCTGTGCAAAGGGTACTTCTTCGCAGACGCCATGCGGCTCTGCATCCAACACCACAAGCCAGAGCTCCTCTCGACCCTCGTGGACACGGGTCTCGCGGACTCGCTGGGTAGCAGCACCGAGTTTCTCGCAGACTGCAAGTCCCAACTACTGGCGCAGGTTCCGCGGATCGCGGAGCTGCGACGCAAGGCGGCGGAGGACCCCCTGGGGTTCTACGAAGGGGAGCGGGCCGGGGGTGCCGACGTGCCGGACGACGTGTCGGTGGCGGCGTCGTCGCGCGTGACGGCGGGGGGCGCGAGCCTGTTCACGCGGTACACGGGGAAGAACAGCGCCGGCACGCTGGGGACGGGCGTCTCGCGCGCCACGAGCAAGAACCGCCGCCGCGAGGAGAAGAAGCGCGCCCGCGGCCGGAAGGACACCGTCTACGAGGAGGAGTACCTCGTCAACAGCGTGCGGCGCCTCGTCGACCGCGTCGAGGCCGCCCGCCCCGACGTCGACCGCCTCGCGGCCGGCCTCGTGCGCCGCGACATGGTCGACCGCGCCCGCGCGCTCGAGACGCTCGCCGCCGAGGTCGTGGACGCGTGTGTAAAGGCCGTGAAAGACGTGTTCCCGGGTGCTGGGAAGGCGGAGAAGAAGAAAGACATAGGGGCAGCAGGAGAGCGGCAGGGAGATGGAGGCGAGGAGGAGCAGTGGACGCCTGTTGGCGCTGATGCCGTCCTCGCCGAGACGCTGGAGGCTGCGTGGCGGAAGCAGGAGCCGCCTGTCATTGCGGCCTTTGAGAGGTTGTCGTTGCTGGGTTGAAAAAAAAATTTTTTTTTTTTTCGCGCGGAGTGATGGATGCATTGGTAGGTAGGCAGGTAGTCGGGAATGGGGGGATACGGTACGAATGAGACAAAATGGGTTCGGAGGCCGGGAGGTCGGGGGTGAGTTTCAGGGGCAACGAACAAAGTCGACGAACATAAACTCAATCAATAAAAGCAGTACATTTTCACAAAATCATTTCGAGTACAGTTTCTATATTTCTCTTCTTCCTCATCGCCCTTTCTTGCAAGTGATCAATTGCCCGGGTGATATGACGGTATATACATGTATGATACAGATCTTTAATAGGGGGTTGATAATCACATGCTTAATAGTAAAGTACGGATATTCTACAATTGGCCAGAGTCGGCCTGGCGACCACGACAATATCTCCGCCCCGTATTCTCGCTCTATGCTGATGGCGGGGGAGCCGAAGATTCCGTATTCGCGCTTGTGGGAGGCGGCACATTTGGCGAAGAAGTCCTGGACGGTGGCGGCACGTCGGACACGCCGGCGGCGTTTAGCGACCTCTCGCGGTTCTTGGCGATGACCTCGCCAATCTTCTCCAGCATCTCCATGGTGAGGCGCGGCTTGCCCTTCTTCTTCTTCTTCTCGCGCTCGGCGCGGTGGAACTCCTGCAGGGGGGTGCGCATGCTGTCCATGAGCTGGGCGCGGTCCTTCTTGGCCTGCTCCGCGGCCTCGATGCGCGCGATGTACTCGGGCTCGTGCCGCGTGCGGAACCGACCGTACCTGTTGCGCAGTTCGTCGACGATGGCCTCGGGCATAGGCGGGCGGAGGAGCGTGGGGACGAACGTCTTCTCCTCGACGTCGATACGCAGGGTGTCAACCTTGTAGTCGGGGATGTCGGGCTCGTCCTTCACGGGCCACGGGATCGAGATGTTGAGGCCTGGCACCACACGATCCCAGCGCCGCTTGCCGGTTTGCCGGTCCGTCACTAGCCCTCTGTGCACGAGCTGGTTGATGATGACATCCCGCGTTGTGCCGGTCGTGGGGTCGGTTATAGGGTGGACAAGGCGCACAGCGGAGATGGACAGTGGAACCTCGAAATTCACGGCTGCTGGGGTATTTTCGTCTTTCATATACTCCATGACTCGGATATTTGTCTATTCCCAGCTCCCAGGTCAGCGTAATAGTTCCCTGCATGATTTGCAATCTTTATTCGACTCGATTCCAACACGAAGGCGGGATTGAGATGCGCACCTTGTTCAATTCCTTGACTGTGACCTCGGCTCCCTCGTGGTTGATCTCGGCAACCTCTCCAATACGTCCCTTGTCCGGGCCATCGAGCAAGACGACGCGGTCCCCCGCGGCCAGGCTGAGATAGTGGGCGCCGCCGGCCCATTGACAGCGGGCATTTCGCTTGGCGAGCGTCAACCCGCGGCTCGAGAACCGGTGTTGGGTAATGGAGCCAAGGGCGTCGTGGAACTCGCCGATATCTTTCCGCGGCGACTGTGCGCCCATGGCCCAGTCGTCCCGGATCGCCTGCTTTGCGCCCTTCACCTCATTCGCCGCCTCCCGAATTTGGGCGACACTCTGCTTGGACTCCGTCTTCTTCTCATGCTTGTGGAACCGGATGTTCTTGGTCTTCTGGCGTTTGGCGGCCACCCGCTCGGCGGTGGCCACGCGGCGGGCGATCTTCTGCATCGTCTCTTAGGCTCGTCTGCGGAATTGCTCGGGCTGGGAGAAGGCGTATGTGGCGGTATGTAGGAGGACGTGCCACGAGATCATGGCGAGTCGCGAGGCAGTCGGTAGTGCAGTCGGTGTCTGGTTCGTCCATGCGGATCGTTTCGCTGGGCTAAATTTTTGGAAGCTCTGCTGCAGGTGGTCAACAGGTGGCCAGGACTCAACTGGCACGCGCGAGCCACTAAACCAGATTTGGCCAACCAATTGTCTGTGTCCCCAATAGGTACATACCTAGGTAGGTATAGGCTGCCAAGCTAATTTGGCAGGAGAATTAATAGCCCTGTAAGTATAGGTGCCCTTTGCTTTCCAAGCCACAGATCCCTCAGCCACTTTCACATGCCACACTACCTAAAGGTACCATCCGTACCTGCCAGAGAAGTTCCACACCCCGAACTACTGTACAAACTGCAGGCGCATGTGCTCGCACTGGACGTGCTGCCGGTCGGCTGTCGGCGATATGACACGGTGCAGCAATGGATACCTACAGTACCTACCTAAATCCACTATACGGGCAAATCTACAGTCCAGCTGAGCAACACTAAGAAGATGGTGGCCGGCGTTAACGAATGTCGTGGCTACCTCCTTTGTTTGCCATTGGATGTATCAGCGTCCACGAAATATTAGCATCGTTCAACATGTTTACTCGCTTAAGCTCTTTGCTGATATTTCGGATGCATCCTAATGCTCTAACCTAACTGCGGTTGCAGCTTAGGTAAGTAAGGCCAGGAACACATGGCAAAGGTATCTACAGTAGGTAGCTAGGGAGCCTATGAAACGTAGCTTCGGCCTACCTGCCTCATGTCTCAAAGCTATTATCAAGATACCGCTGAGAATGAGACAGAGAGAGAACCAATGCTTTGTTCACTCCAACGGCCGTTTCAATGTGTAAGACGACGAATTGCTGTGATTTTTGCGTTGTCCGGTTTGACTGGGATTTCACCTGGTGGAAAGGGTCTTTTGAGGTGGAAGACACAGGTGCTGACGTATGCGACAGCTCATTTACTATTACCCCCACAACAGTATACGAAAGTTGGTCCGGGCCTTCAAACAAAGGCAGACCGTCGGAGCTTGTGGAGAGGCTGAGCCGTGGATCATCAGCTGAGACGATGGAAAGATTCTTCCCTGGCCTGATTCGGAGCACTACCCGGGGAAAGGCGCAAAATCATGCCAGGTAAAGGAGATGGGCCAAGTAAGATGCTGTCCAGCACAGATGAGCCATTCAATAGAACAACGACTGGAGGCTGGTTGTCGTAAGAGTAAGCCGTCACAGTTGGTTTGGGAGGCCGGGAATTGAATGTACCTTCGGCCGGTACAGTGCCGGGTAACTCCGCCAACAGGGGATCTGCTGTTGGATATGTTAGATAGTGCGGATTCTAGTCGCGGCACGGTGCTTGGTTGCCTCACCCAGCAGACCAGGCATTTATGGAGCACATGATAGACGCAGGGGCCACGCAACGAGAACAAAGGACTGTTAGGATGCACTAGAACCAGAACTGCTGCCCAACACCTGTCAAACCGTAGGACTTTCGGAACCAGTGAATGGCCCTACCTACCTAAAGCACTAACAGTTCGAGACCTGCGAGGGCCTGTGATAGGAGAGTGCAGTGCCCTGTGGCTTGCCCATCGCTGCGCCTAGCAACGTACCTACCTAAGTACATCCCTCACTGCACTGTACCAGCCTCTCTCTCTCTCTCTCTCGCTTGCCTGCCTACTACCGACTGCCTACCTGCCTACCTTAGTACTTACCTATGTACCCAGCACCTAGGCCGTTCTGGTTGTACCGTACCGTTCCCTTCCCAGCGCCCTTCATTCAATTGAACAACAACCTTCCTCTTCTTCCATCCACCGCTCAATCTTCCCCATCTCTACTTCACTACCTCTCCTCCATCATCCGACCGCGGGAGAGACCAACCCATCGTCGTCCACCTGGAACAACGCTTCAACGCTTCATCGGCCCTCTTCCACCCGCGTTTTTCTCATCGTATAACCTCTGAATCCGCCAGAGCCGCCTGCCTGCCTGCCTTCGGTTACCCCTAATCCTCCTACAGCAGCCAACCTTACCACCACACTCAATCTATCAACCATCACCATGGCTGAGATCCGCCGAAAGCTTGTGATCGTCGGTGACGGTGCCTGCGGTAAAACCTGTTTGTTGATGTTCGTCGCCCCCTGTCTGTCTCTGCATCGTTCGCTTGCGCTGACTGTGTCTTCGCAGTGTCTTCTCCAAGGGTACTTTCCCCGAGGTAAGATAACACCCTCGTCATCGTTATCTGTCGTTGCACTTTGCTGCGGTGCCAAGTCGAGAATGGCCGCGTCACGCCAATAACACGATCCCAACCCCGTCCGCCAGCCTGCCGCTTTGCGCCCATCGCGGCCACCGCTGCGTGCATCGCGTCCTTTCTGTGCCTCAATATTGAAACGCTGACCTCTTCGTGTCTAGGTCTATGTCCCTACCGTCTTTGAGAACTACGTCGCCGATGTCGAGGTCGATGGCAAGCATGTCGAGTTAGCCCTGTGGGATACGGCTGGCCAAGAAGACTACGACCGTCTCCGACCTCTATCCTACCCCGACTCTCACGTTATCCTCATCTGCTTTGCTATTGACTCTCCGGATTCTCTGGACAACGTGCAAGAGAAGGTTAGACAAACTCCCCCACACGCCATCCCCGCCCCTATCGACATAGGACAATTCACGACTGACACGTGCTCGACTCATAGTGGATTTCCGAAGTTCTTCATTTCTGCCAGGGCCTTCCCATCATTCTCGTTGGCTGCAAAAAGGATCTGCGCTATGACCCCAAGACCATTGAAGAGCTTCGCAAGACCAGCCAGAAGCCCGTCTCTCCTGAGGAGGTAAGTCATCGCCGAGCTTTTTGGGTGGATAGTCATCAGACCCTCCATACCCCTGCGATGAGCTCGTTTCGCTTGTTCATTAAATGATGCACGGCTAATATCTGATCGATAGGGTGAGGATATTCGCAAGAAGATTGGTGCCTACAAGTACCTAGAGTGCTCGGCCAAGACCAACGAGGGTGTCAGGGAAGTTTTCGAGCACGCCACCCGTGCTGCTCTTCTCTCGCGCTCCCGCCCAAAGAAGCACTCCAAGTGCTTGATCCTCTAAATCAATCTAAATACCCATTGATGATACCTTTGATATCCCAGCCTGATTCAGCATTGTCTTCAAATCTCACTTGCGGGCAGCGAACCCGGATGATCAGGACGTAAACGGGTGGAAGAATTGAAGCGGTTCTGCATCATGGTTTTCGGCTGGAGTTCGATCCGTCTGCTCTCGCATCTACTTCTTCGGCGGGCGTGCAACTCAGGTTGGCTTTCACACACCTTGTAGTTATAACTGCAAGAATAATAGTGACGGGCAGTAGTTCTCGGGGCGGTCGATAAACGAAGGCCCGAGGATGTACACAAACTGCTATTCGAGGAAGCAGGGGCTGTGAGAGTGGCATGGGGTGGAATGTGTGCGCCTTGTGCGTCTCTGTGTGGTTGTGTCAAGTCTGGCGAGTCAGCCCCAGAGAATACGGCTATATCATAAATCTTTCTCCTTTTTACTGCTCTCGACTGTTCCGTGTTAAATCAACCGGAGATGGGTGCTTGTTCCTAGGGTTACTCTTTCTATCTGTCCTTTCTCCCTCCAGTATGGTTTGGTAATGCACATGGCTTGGTTTCTTAACCGGATGGTGTTTGACATGCTTCCTCGCTCTCGATTACACTGATCCAGACAAGACTTCCCCTTCTTCCGTACATGCGTACTATGCTTAGACTATAAGTTACCAAGGGCTCTAGTCGGCGATATGTCCCTTAGTTCGGCCAAGGCTGCTAGAACATGAAAGGTTAGTCACCGGACTTCTGACGAGAACAGTCATGTGCTACATATCCCACGAGTGTCTATAGCGGATTACTCGAATGACTGTTACTATTATTCTACTACCACAACAGATTTCCGTATCCTTGCCTTTCAGTGCCACCGAGTTCGAGACGGCGTGGGTATTACTTGAAGGATGTAGAACTGCCTGGATAAAGGGGTGCACTGCGTTACTTGATTGAGGACTTGACGACACCTGCCTGATTATAATGTAATGAATAAGATGATGTTGACTACTGGTAGGAGGGAGGTTCGAAGATTCATGCTTGCCTGCTAGATGATGGGAGCGATATGAAGATGGCCAGGAAACATTAGCTCGTATTATGTACGTGATGGATTGCTATGAATGTTTCTCTTGGCTGGCTGGCTACCACCTATCTAACCTGCTAACTTTCCCCTTTTTCTTCATTCCCTTACTATATATAATAATAGGAGCTCGCTTACTTGGCCCGTGGTTGGTGGGTGTCTTATACATCTAATCATTTCACAATGTTACGGAAAGAAAATGAATCAATAAATAAATAAATAAAGCAGAGTGATTGACTGACTGACTGACTGACTGATTGGGTCGACTACCATATATGGAGTGAGTGACTAAGTAGTATCTGAAGGCAGCTGCAACTGACTGACTGCCATGACAATGAAGACGACAAAGCGAACTCTTTCTGTGTTTTCTGTGTCTCCGTAGTTTCTGTGGTCTCTGGGTTCTCCGTGTTTCTCCGTGTTTCTCTGTGGTCTCCGTGACTCTCTCGGCTCTTCACCAGTCTTGACTTCTGGGTTTTCTAGGGTATATTTACAACGACCACCCGGGCCTGGCGGGGGGTCCCATTATCGATCGCATAGCACAGGAAGTGAAAGGGGCTTTCGGGTGGGGAAATAAATAGGTACACTTTGGTGTTTATTGTTGTTTCCCGTACGGCAAATCAACCCTTCCGTCCGTTATTAGAAGCCCCCCCCCTCCCCCCTTTGGCATTATGTCCTCGTGGTGGAACATCCCGTCTAGTTGGGGCAGGTCTTTTGTGGACGTCGGCGTTAGTCTTTGTTCTTTGTTGCGTTAAGAAAGAAAGAAAGCTTTCATCATGTTCGGCATGGTTTATAGATAACGAGGTAAGAAATGGATATTAAAAGGCGCAAAGAGGAGAGGGAACTTACAGCACCGCAAGAGCCGCAGGTCTTGCTCTCGCCGGCGAATGAGGCACCACACTTGGGGCAGGATGAGCTATGCATTATGCAGGTTGGTGGTGGGCTGAGTGAGTGAAGAGATATTGGTCGTGTTAGATCGTGTATCTGTTTTTTCTAGGCTTTAGTAGAATGTTCTTGAATACCTGTCTGACCCGGAGCGTATAGTGCTAAGTGATAGGTAGGTACGTTGATGTTGGACTGTTGATGAGAGAGATGGATCCCTGTTGTGGAGGAATAGCAGAACCCGTTCCGGTTACTCGGATCTATCCCGCCGTCCTTGCATCTACAGGTACGTTGGATACAAAACAAATATGCAGCGGGTGCCCTCTATCTCTATCTCTCACCTATCTACGTACCCAGTGGTGAGAGAAGCTGGGTGAGGGAGAGAGGTACGAACAACGGCTGGAGTAGAAGCAAGAAGACAAGAGCTTACCAGTGGACAGTGTAGTTTTGCTAGATCCAGCAGATGATGACAACAGGTAGTAGTAGTAGCAGGTAAAACCGGAAATTTATTCACGTCTTCACTCCTCACTTATATATATAGCTAGCTACCTTACCTATCCACGCATTCATCTACACCTTTCCCCCCCTCCACTCTCGCCCCCATTTTCGACCGGGAAGCGGGGTTTTCGGGGGAGGCATCAAATCGCCTTGCTCCGTCTTGTGATACGACGGCTACGTGCACTTTTACTCGCATCGTATTGGACAGGGAGGAAGGTAAGGGAAAAGACTAGCCTGTCACTCTCTCCGCAGACCAGGTGGGCTGAGGAGGAGGAGGAGGTGTAGGCGTCTAAAACATCAGATGCCCTGATGCGGGCGGCGGCGTGGGCGAATAAGCTACCTACCTACCGCCTGGGTAACCGGTCATTTGATCGCTCCGTGTGTGTGGGAGGCCGCCTGCCTGCCTGCTACGTATTCTAGTTCAAGACACCGTAGATAGAGATAAAGGCTCTTTACGGTATCCCGTGACTCCGCGGATGCCGGCGCGTTCCTCTCGTGTAAGTACAGTACAGTACAGTAGGTACTTCATTGTGTGTAAAGTAGGTATGTGTGTAGGTTATCCAAAAGCCGGTCTTTCCTGCACGAAGGGACCACGGTACCTCTGCGTATTAAATACTGCAATACTACAGTACCTACACTTAACATTGATAACTATAGGACCTATAAGCCCGTTGCTATTAGGTAACATCATCGAGTACTGTACCGTATGAATGCGCCCCATAGGGTAGATCTCGTGAAAAAGACCCGAAAGATCAGTGCCAAGCCATGCCAAGCCATCTATAACCCCCCACCACCACCACCACTTATACCAAATACAGTACATACTTATACATGCTAACTGCCTTACCTACCGACTTAGGGATAGGTATCTCGAGCCAATCATTCTGGGTTATCACTTCCATGGCCATCTTGGGGATAAGCAGCCACGGACCCAGGCCCCGGAAGTTTCGTCAATCGATCAGAGGTGCATTATCAACACGTAGCACTCACATGGGGTCTGTAGTATTGGGTGGATCGTTGCTTTACAGTAATGTACTCGGGCACAGGTAGTTAGTCAGCTTACAGTAGGGTGGTGTCCTCTACCCGCATTGTACAGTAGATAGGTATGTAGGTATGTATGTGGTGGGCATGTGAGACCTACAGTAGGGCCGGGGATCCATCTGTTAACGACTTTATCGCTTAGCGCGGCGTTTGGGATTAGATAGATAGGTAGGTAGGTACCTGGGTGCATGTGAAGTGGAATTGTTTCATTGTTCATCTTGGAGTTTACTTAAGAGAATACATCGGAGTATGATTTGTTTTATGTGTTTACCTATCATGTTACGGACATTGCGTGAGGGGCGGATTGGAGGAAGTTAAGGCATATGATACATCTATGTAGGTCTATGTATTTCGGGGTCAGATGGACAGGACTTACAGTACTTATCTACCAACTGGCACGTCACAGCTCTCGTCCAGAGACCGTAGAGTAGTCTAGGACCGCCAATCCCCGATGAAGGGGACCTATGCTACCTACCACGTGCTATCCTGTCCAGTCCGTAGGACTCTCGCGTGTGTCATGCGTGCGTTGGGATTTCTATCTAGTCGAAAAGAGGCGAGACAGGCAGACAAACAGATAGTATGTGATCGCAAAGAGTGTATAAAATATCATTCGTGTAGAATCCTAGCTCTATCGGGCTTCCAGTTTATTCTAATTCTTTCCCAAGATAGAGATACTCTTACAAGCCTGTCCGTTCCAGGGTCCTATACGATTATCTTGTAACAATATGCCATGAACGTCGATATTCTGGCCGAATACACATAGCCTGGTCCTTTCCCAGGATTCTAAATAAACCGCTTGTAATCCTGGCCAGATGTGGACACAAAAGATGCTTAAATGCTACAAATATACATACGTATTGGGTTTGAAAAAGCCGTTTACACGCATTTAGCGGGCTCGCCTCCGCCTGTGAAAGAAAAGTCAGCGTCACGGATGCCAAATAAGTCTGGAATTGAGTCTAATAAGAAGGGATGCCTTACCTTTGATTATCCTAGCCCCGGTCTGAAGGACGCTGATGAACATGATAGCGCACCCGAATACTACGATGGCCATGGCGACGTACGTCCTCCAGGACCTGGAGCTCAGCTTGATGTAGCAGAGGGGCGGCAATATATACGCCAGCGCGGCCGCGCTCGTGGCGCCGACGAGTTCGAAGACGATGCCCAGGTCGCACGTGAACAGGCTGAGCACCATGGCCGAGACGACGAGGGTCGAGCTGTAGATGAGGTGCAAATTCATGTTGAAGGGTTCGTCGGGGAACCAGTAGTTGAGCATGACCTCGCGGCAGACGAAGGCTTCGAGGGGCAGCGTCGTGAGCATGTTCAGGCCAAAGCACAGCCGCGCGATCGTCACCATCGTGTTGTCGGCGGGGAAGTTGTTGAGCACGTTGCCCAAGGTCTTATCACCGAAGGTCAGGAACCCCGCCAGTGCCATGACTAGACACGCGACCATCGATACACCCGTAGAGTAATGAGTTACAGTTGTGAAGCGGTCTATCGTGGGAGTTTTGAGAGATCCGTATATCAGGAGGGAGTTATGTTGGCAAACGAAAGCTAGCGATAATAGTTAGCAATGTTCCAACACCGAGTTTCTTGCCCGATGTGTGGCAACGTTGTACATACCAAATGATATGACGCCGACAGCCTGGAATATGCCGTCGTTGATCGTAAGTAACGGGGTGGTGAAGGAACCCCTGGCTTCTAATGGAGTAAGGGCACCTTGTATGACAACGGTACTCACGATGATACCCATGCCAATGAGAGCGAGTGTGCTCGCCTTTGCCAACTGTATTGGCCCAATTAGCACATTGTGAACGGAAAACCTGGATCCGGGAGGAAGTACCTTGGCAATATCTCTATACAGTGTTAAGGGGTAGCTGATGCCCAATATGAAAACAACAATGACAAACTGCCTGTTGCCCAGGAGGCGGAGGACGGGGATCTCGTGGAGGTTGGGCCAGATGGCGCGGAAGACGGGGGGGATGGAGTCGCCGACGATGACGCCGAAGGCGACCATGCCGCCGAACGCGAAGGCCCACTGGGCGACGCTGATGGCGACGAGCCCCGTCTTGCCGAAGCAGTGCTCGACGGTGCCCTGGAAGCTGCTGGCGCCGCTGAGCTTGCTGTTGATGACGATGAGGCGGATGGTCCAGTCGATGACGACCGTCAGCCCCACGAGCAGCACGACGCCCGCCGCCAGCCCGGCGTCCCTGAACGCGTACGGCTGCCCGATGATGCCCGCCCCGATGATGCTGTTCGCCATGTTCATGAACGCCGACCGCAGGCCCGACTTGGGCCGCGACCGCTCGCGCTCCGCCCACGAGTGCACGTCGTCCGTCGACAGGCTGTTGGCCACCGTCACCGACGGCGCCTCGATGTCTGTCAGCAGCGGCCGCCGCGCCGTGCGCTCGCGTCCGAGGGGGTCCTCGGCGTCGAGGAAGTCGAACGAGTCGCGCTGCGACTCGGCGGCGATGGAGGAGTCGTGGGTGCCGTTGCCATTGGCGGTGGGGGGGATGTTGGTAGGTCGTAGATCGAAGCGGACGCGGTTGGGTGTCCTCGGGGTTCTGGGTCCGCGAGAGTCGTGATCAGCGTCGTGGTCGTGGCCGTGGCCGTGGTCGTGGTGGTAGTCGTGCTCGCCGCCGGGGTGCACTATGAAGCCATCCTCGTCGTGGTCGCCGTCGGACTCGTGGCCGGCGAGGAGGCCCTGGTGTTCTTCGTTCCGGGGCGGAGCGGCGTTGGGATGATGGGCGTTGTGGTCTGCGACGTCATCCGCCTGCTCGTGGTGGGAGCTGTGATTCGCGGCCTTGGCCATTGTGTGTGGGCTGTCTTATCGCGGAAGCATCTTGCGCAAGGCCGAGTCGTCTATAATCCGCAAGCTAGCAGCCGTAAGCTCGATTAGGTGGCAGCTGTTGTCCTAAACAAAATCCCATCTTACGGAAACGGTATTGGCAATCCCAGATGCCTTAGGTAAGGAATTGGAATTAACAGGTACCTACGTCTTATCGCCATGTGATAAGTGAGCCCCCCTTAAAAATGAGCCGCCTTAAGCCGTTCCGCAAGTTACCTAACATTAGGCTCCTTTTTATAGGCGTCGTAAAGCCCCAATTAATTGGCTTTTATATGCCAAATGATATGCAAGGTTAAGAGTGACAAGACATAGATAGGCTGGACCTATTCACACGACTTGAAGCTAAAACAAATGCAGTCCCGAAGCGAATGTTTCATTGCTTATTACATGTTCTCTAGATACAAAGAGCCAGCGACCAGTCCATATATATATGTACACCTCCCAGTGTAAGTCGCTGGCTCTATCTGCTGACTTTATATTTCTACGCAGATATCCGCTTCACTCCGCAGTTATCTTCAGCCTCCCCATGGGTATCAATTCGTCTCTAATCTCACAATCTTACAAGAACACGGCCTGGTGAATGTCCTCTGCGTCGATCCCAGGGACTGTTGCTTCCTGTAAATTAACACCATAGTATCGCATTTCTCGGGGCCCTGAATGTAGGGAAGCTTGTCCTGGAATTCCTTTTACATTCATGTCATGGTTCCACACCCAACTCGTCGTATAGCGGAGACAAAACATGTCGATGGCGCTGCATGTTCCAGCCGCCTTAGACGACCATTGCTATTGTCGAGAGTAACGACGCAAGCAACGCAATGGAGCATCCTGCACCAACTCTGCCTCCAGCTGAATCCGGGTTGGCGTCGTTTGTCGGCTCTTCTACAGGTACGCCCGTCGTGGACGGTGTCTCGTGTCCGTTTAGTCCCCCTGAAGCATCTGTCGGAACTGCGCTCGTCGAGGCTGAATCTGTCGACATGGTGGCAGGAGACGTTCCCGTAGGAACCGTGGTGGTCGTAGTGCTTGGTTGGGTAGTCTTTGGGACTGCCTTGGCGGCGAATCCTGTCGTTTATTAGCCGCAATGCATGGAAGAAAAATAGTATAGTCGCGCTGGTCTTTGATGGAACTTACCAATTTGCCCATTATCCACGTCGAAAACGCTGTAGACGTTCTTCAAGAACACGTCACCAAGTAACCACCCGCCGGGGACATACTCCATCCCATAAATGTTGCCTGTGCAGACGCCATCACCGTTGGGTGCAGACAGGAAGTCTTTGGAAGACACGTTCCAGCTCTGCCCTGAGAAGGTGAAAGCCACCTGGCTATCGGTGTCACAAGGGACGGAGTAACTTGAGCCGTCCTTCGTCGACGAACCGGGGATGAGCTTGTACATAGCCTCGACATCATCCGGCGGCCCAAACACAAAACTTGTGCCAGTGTCGATGTAAGCCGACCTCCCCGTGATAGCAGCTGACTCGCCGCTGATTGTGATGTCGTCCATAGGAATCGTCCAAGCACTATCCGACTTAACGGACGAATACGTGATGTCTCCCGTGTACTTATTCGGGTTCAGTGCGCCGAAGACGATCTCTCCATCATTCGTGCCGTCCGAGTTTCTCGACAAGCTGATGCCAAACACGTTGGAATCGATCAATTTGGCGTCCTTGACCGCGCTTAACCAGGTGTCGGAGCTAGTAGCAAGGCCCAAGATGCCATCGAACGGGAACTGGGTGAATTGGTCCGAGGTGGTGTTGGCAACTCCGAAAGGCAGAGTCACCGAGAGCCCGGCGAGAGACAAGCTGTCCTCGACTACGTGGCCACGGACGGAGCCAGTACCATACTCCACGGAATAGGTTTTGCCAGTGTCATTGAATGTTTTTGAATCGTCCGGTCCAAACGTGTTGTGCATGAGGCATGATTTGGATGTGCACGTCGAGCCCATAACCCATGTGGTGCTAGCACCCGTGTCGAGAAGCATGTAAAGCTGTTTGCCCTCCGATCCAAGCTCGACCTCGGCAAAGTATGAGTAGTCGGTACCATCTTGGTCGATACCAGCACTGTTCTTGAAAGTGGACTCGTCAGCCTTGACGATTTTGTATCCAAGCGCCCTGTCGGCGATGGCGAACGTCTCCCCCGTACCCTGTCCGGCACTGCGAGGGGCTCGTGGGGTGATAGCGACCCTAAATTTACCGGACTGTATTTGAATCATAGGTTAGTGGCAATTCGTCAAGTGATGATATCGAGAATACTGACAGTCGTAGCCTTCTTGACTAGCTTAAATGTAATAAATCCTTTGGAACTCGCGTCGGCATCTTGACTCCTAGTTTCAAATTGACTTCCCGGAGCACTCAGCACCAACGCGTATATGCTTGTGATCCATAATGAAAGCTGAAGAAAGATGAAGGCTCGATGCATCTTGAGGATAACCCAACACCAACTCAGCTGAGTATCTTACTCAGTTGAACTGCCTCTTTCTCCTGAACACCCCTCACACACGGAAACGGTCGGTGGATCGGATTCGGTTCGACCAAACGTGTCATAGACCTATCGTCTAAAGCGAGAGTATAGAGACCAAGGCGAGCAACTTCGCAACTGATCGATTCGCGTTAACGACGTCGAGATTCAGATATATATAACACTATATATAAAGCAGGCGACCGAGTGCCAGACTCCAAGTCTCGAAATTACGCGATGATGAAGCTGTCGGGCGGCATTGGTGAAATCGAAAACGAGAGAGCAGCTCTTTCAGCTACGAACACCGTCAAGCGAGGGTTAAAATAAAATAAAAAGCGAGAGTTTCGCGAACGTTATCCGACCACAAGGAATGCAGGGCCTCGATAGGTTGACTAAGAGCGAGGATCGCTAATCCAATATATGGCCGACTTGGATTCCAAGACAAGAGATGCGTACGCGTGGTGGATGTGAGACAAAGAGATAGATGGGTGTATATAAGGCGCCACACCCTCTCTATCCTCGAGTCAGTTGACAAAAGCGAGAGAAAGTATATAGTATAGAGAGAGATAGGTACAAAACAAAAAACAAGCAAGGCAGAGGGAAACGACTAATTAGTTGTTAAGGTATTAGTATGAACACATTAGTTAGTATCGAACAACACCAACAACGACAGGACTCGGGAGATGGAGGGACAGAGTACGTAGTCCAGAGAGGTGGTGGAGGGATAGATGGAGACGAGATAATCGAGATGGTTTGTCTGAATCGTGCTGTGTGGAGAGCTACATGTAGCCAAGAACGACTCAAAGGCCCCATACCATACGGTCCATACCCGACTCGACTCGTTTACAACCAGACCCGGTTCACAGTATTATCTACACTATACTCTGACATCGACGGGTGTAGAGCTTGGCGACCTGCGCCTTTGTTCAAAGATAGATAAACGCCATCTCCGACTTGCCCCTTGTGGCTGTAGCTGGCTGCGCAGGCCGGGGTTCTGCAGACTTGCTGGGGATGTTTTTGGCCGGTGCTCCCGCAGCAGAACCGAAGGAATCGATTGCTCGCAGCTGTTCTAACGCCTCATTGACCAAATGTCTAGTTCTGGCCCCAATGCCAGGGTCCAAGTCGGGGAGGCGTTCGTAATTGGGCCGCAAACCCCAGCCCCCCATAGTTTAGTTCGGTCTAAGTGTATACTTGGCGGGAACTTGAGTCTTCACGTACGTTAATTTGTCCCAACCTGGTATTCGATAAGTATAGACTAACCCGCTACGTAACTTGGTTGAATGTCACAATCTGCCGGCCCACTTGCTCCCATGTTCGACCCCTGTCTGTCGTCGATCTTACGATTAGCCTGCTATTATTCTCGACACTGCAGCATGCTTAAGGATATATGAGGAGCCGTGCTGTACATGATAACCATCACCATTATGCGATGCCTTATCTATATTAGAAAAGAAATGGCTTGGAATAGAACGAGTATTGCCACTGGCCTTAATAGCACTGCTATTACAGTCTAAAAGTGCAACGCATACTGTATACCATATCTAAACGCCAATTTCGTTGAATACTGCGCCGTTATTTAGCCTCGAACTTCAATCAACGGACAGCAGCCGGTGGGCGCTACTGCCCCTCATGACACCTGACAGATAACCTACTGTATGGGATTCTCTTTTAGATCAATTCTTCACAAAGTTTCCGCGGGGTCGCACCCCATATAGCACACTCTGGCATTTCCTAGTATAAACGTGGATACAGCGTCACAATGCCATGCACCTACTGTAGACGAGTTTGACTTATAAATCAGGAGGTATTGCGAGTGTCGCGTCATCCAGATGTTATTGTTGTTTTACGCTCTCTTTAACCCACTCATGAGGCAGTTGATAAGACAGTTGAGGCTGCGTCCGCACGGACGGTTCTAGGCAAACTCTCCCGATCTCTAGTGTACAGGGTAAGTATATCCGACTTACAGCCGTAGGCATTTCTATCCTTTTTTTTTCAGTCGCTCTCCAATTTCCACAAATGCAACCAACGTCGTATATGTGTCCTGCAAGAATTTTGGTTTAGACCATGTTTCAAGCCTGGAGCCTTGTACTCTTAAACACTCATGTCCAGCAAACCGGGAATTTTTGTCTCTGTTTCTTGAGGCTCTTTGTCTTGCCGATAGATTAACGGGTCGTCACAAATACAGTACCTGGCTACCAGGTTGATTTCATTCTGTGCCGATCCCAGTGGACCGTTTGTCCACAAGTGGCTGTTGGGTTAAGGGGGAAGACAGGGGTGCTCTCCACATCCGGTATCGTCCCTTTTTACCCATGCAAGGTTAAGACAGCCAAGTACCTATTCCGGCCGATTTGGATGAGACAAGTACCTACAGTAGTAGTCATTATCCACGCCACCGACAAGCAACTTCGGGTGAAGCTGTTGTTAGCCGCGCTCTTGCTTGATCCGAAATATGCGTTTAATATCGCGTCTTTCACTACGTACAGACCTTGGTCTCGTGGTCTAAAAGACTTGCCGTTGCAGTCGTGTATGCAACTCATGCAACAAGTCGGCGGTAGGGTATTCCCGGTATCATGGACACGTAATGCAGGCTAAGAACCAGGTTTGAATCGTCTTCCGATTACTTGAGCAATTCGTCTTATCGATTGAGTGCCCATGTATGTTTAGAGGCAAGAAGTGCCCAGAAGGCAAGGCCCTAGCATTTCGGCTATCGACATTTGCCTAGGCAGTCCAGTGTTTCAAGTACAAGGGCTAGCGTTCTGCATCTCTGGTTGATCATTCCGATATGACGACGGCAAGATTATGTACGGCCGGAATGCGACATTGCTGGAGATCGATCATGAAAATAATTATAGTCGTTTTGAACATGGGTAGTAGCCCCTCGGAATCTTCCTAACCTATCAGCTCTGCAGTTCAACATCGGCTGCGTATATGGTGTACCACTGCAGCAAGTTATATTTGCTATATGCTTTTTGAGGTTTGCTTGTACCTTCGGGTGTGGTGGTTGTCCAGGATCGGGTTCTCCGTTTTGTCTATCCAAACAAGTGAGGCAGCAGCTGTGCTGGCTGAGGAAAGTATACTTCATGAACGTCATTGTTCCATTAGTGACATTAAGATTTTTGTTTCCGTGTTGGTGTGACGCGTTCAGAAAGCCGCATGAATAATGTGTGGTCAGTCTCAATATATAAAACATCGTTGTCTTCTAGTTCAGCCGCAGCTGCCCGGGACGCAAGCCTTTCGGTACGATTCATGGTCCAAATGAATCATATCTGACAGGACTTTGACACGCGATATTTACTGCACCACTCCCGAGCCCGCTCCATAATTATCCACTGAGGAGTGCCAGGTGGCATTGTGATAGAGAGCTTGTCATTCGTAGCGATGAAACGATTGTAGTCTTGCTCACTGACGCACTCTCTCGCTACAACCGTGCGCAAAAACACCCAAACTGACTCATTTGTCCAACGAAATGACTCGGCCATAGAGAGAGCGTCCTCAAGGACCGATGAGCAGGCCAGTCTCCGAATTTCCTCATCCTGAATCCTGGTGATGCAGTCGGATAAGAAAACCCACCCCGAGATGTCAGAATGATTTCTCAAACAGAACTCCTTCACGTCCAAGGCAACAGTAGTCAATAGACTAGGGTCGCGATCTACCAAGAATCGAGCGTGTTGCCATGCCACATAATTACGAGGATGCCGTTCGCCGGCGACCATAACCACGTTGTGGATATCGTGCCGGATATCCCAGGGAATCCCTAGTGTCCAACAAGTAGTCACAAGCCAACGGCGATGTGACCAGAGAGTAGGTGATTTTGTGTGGCGATATAATCTAGCAGTGAGCAGCGCATCAACAAACTGCTTTTCTCTCCTCAGATTGGCCTGCGTGAGATTGCCAGGAATCGAGAGGGCACGTTTCCGTACATTGGCGGCCGTTAGATGTTCTGGGTCCATCAGTAAGAGTATAGCAGTTGCAGCTGTGACATCTTTAGTGATGGTTTCGCTGGCATGTTCAAGGTGTTTCTGGAGTATCTGGCGAGCAACAGAGAAGGCCTGTACGAGCCTCAGCTTCGGAATTGCTATGGCATTTCCATCTTGAAGGAAGTTGACACCCTGTTCCAACTGGTGACTCTGCCCAAGAAATTCGATTTCTAGTAAACTGGATTCAGGTAAACTTGCAAATAAACTTGATAGATCATCGTATGCTGGTCTTGGATCCTCTGATTTTAACTGGGACAGTAGGTTTTGGTCTAGAGACCTTGACATATTTGGCTGAAAGACTGTTAGGTGAGGTGAATCGCATTGAGCGAGATCTGAAACCGAAAGAGAAAGCTTAATGAGACTGAGTAGCGGATCTGCACGAATTCTCTTGAGCAATCTGAAGTCTCTTGGCGCTTCTGTCTCATGTTGTTCAATGCAAGACAGACCATTTTCTGCCTGGTAGAGTGCGGTTTCAAATGTCCCGGGTGGGATGGCGGGAGGTGCTGTCGTACGGGCATCCATGGTGGGGTTAAACTCCTCTACTTCAATATATGGCCTTTAATACATATCGATGCCGCCTTATCGGATCCACTATGATGTACATAGTAGAAACAGGCCACACACCAAAGCCTATGCCTCATTCTCGTCACAGGGCTTACCTAGACTAGGTACACTTTCTTCAAGCCCAACTCGCTCGCTGCGGCGCCTTCCTTCGTACACGAGGACAAGGTCCACGGACACCATGCCGTCCTTGCTTCTGGTAGTTCTCCTGGTCGAGGTGGCCGTTCACCTCGTGAACACCATCGGGGCCGCAACCATCAACAACATGGTGCGCTGGACGACGAGACCCAAGAACGTAGTGCTAACAAGCTAACCACGCTCGCGCAGCTATGGAATATCTACCTCGCCCTCCCAACCGAGGTTTCGAAACAGGCAGCCGAGAAAAACAAGCTTCAGAAAGAATACCTGGCGATCCGACGTGACCTGAATGCTACGAGCAGCCAGGACCAGTTCGCCAGGTGGGCGAAGCTCCGGCGACAACATGACAAGCAGCTGGAGCAGCTGGAGAAGCTGAGTGAGTACCTAACCTCATGCTCGCCCACGGTAGGAGCGCATTTATACTGATGTTCCTCGTTACCCCCATAATAGAAGCCTCACACGATGCCTCGAAAGCCAAGTTCGATCGTACCGCCGGAATCATACGTTGGTCTGCTACGTCGGGAGTCAAGTTTGTACTGCCCTGGATCTACGGAAAGGAGCCCATGTTCTGGCTACCAAGCGGCTGGTTCCCATACTACGTCGAATGGATACTGTCGTTTCCGCGAGCGCCTCTTGGCAGCATTAGCATAGTATCATGGCAAACGGCCTGCGCTGCAGCAGTCCTGCTCTTTAGTGACGCGATTAAGGGGGCATTAGCTACCGCTCTTGGGGCGAAATCGGCACAGAAACAACCTGCGACGGCCGAAAAGGACAAGAAAGAGTCATGAGTCAAGGTCACACCATCAATATGGGCAGAAGCGAGTACACGGGTGTTTCGGGCATGTCTCTCATCTATTTTGACGCAGAGTGTATCATGGCGCAAAGGCTAGGACTCTGTAACACGATTGAGATGACTCTTGGCAGAGTACTTTGAGTCGCTCTAGGCATGCTTTTTGACTTTGGCGACTACCGGGAAGAAAGATCGCCAAAGCTTCGAAAGTGCCAAAAATGGGGTTACAATCCTACCTGTACCGATGCCATGACATCTAGCTAGAGCCCGATCCGAGAAATAAGCAGCGGAAGGGACAGCCTGCAAAGCCGTCTTCCCCTAGCTAGACCAAGAATGCAGAGCTTAGAACGCGTAGGCGAGTAACACAACGTCTCCGATGGTTACATACTGTTTGTGAGAAGTGAAGAAGACAAAGAAATGGGAAGATAAAAATGCCGAGAGAATTTATGAAGGATAGGAAACCAGTAGTGGATACCGCTATCATGAGCCAATCAAGCGACGCGTTGCTATTAGAATAGTGCTACATTTTAGGGTGGTCCGGTGCGCATTAGCCCGCCGTTGGTGGGGTTCGCTGCTCCCTATGTTTGAGGGCGAGGCTGAGAGCAGTGAACGAACATCTGGCCTCACTTTCACTTTCAACAAAGCACCCATCATCCTCTTAGCGCAGGGCATAGAGGACGACCGTACTATAACAATACAATATGAGATAACGCGGGAAATCCTATCTACGATCTATCATGGTTTCCATTTCGTGGGGGACGTAAGTAAACGTCACGCTCTATTCTTTGTCTCTAAACCACATCGCATCACCTTTTGTGCCCCAGACGGTAGACTGACCGACACGACGTGCAGCATCAAGTCCCTCCTCCTCTTCTTCGGGCCCATTCTGCTCCCCAAGGCACTGGGTTACTACCAGCGTCTGCGCGCCTCGTCAAAAGCCGCAAACCAGCCGATCCGAGCCCTGCCCGCGTCCGCCCTCCGCGCCGTCTCGATCCTCTCCACCATATCCCTCGCGCTGCTCGTCCTCGCGCTCCCGCCCCTCTCGCCCGAGAACCTCTTCCGACTCACGTCCTCGCGTCTGCAGATCCCGACGGACGTGCTCTTCACGCGCCTGGCCTCCCTGCGGCCGGGCAACTCGCTCACGCAGAGCGACGCCGCCCTGCGCCTGAAGTTCGTCAACCTCGAGTCCCGCCTGCTGTACCTGCAGTTCGGCCCGGACGTGCTGGCCTCGTGCCCCTTCTGCGTCTCCGACGAGCCGAAGACGTACCTCTACTACGCCCTGCCGTCCCTGCTGGCGCCGCACCTGCTCAACCTCGTCGTCCTCAGCCTCGCCACGTCCGCCACGGTCGCCGGGAACGAGGCCGCGCGCTGGCGACGCAGCGCGGCCGTGGCGGGCGCCGTGGCAGCGGGTTTCGACGTGTGGAGCGTGAGCACGTACAACTACGGCGCCAACGCGCGCGCGGCGCGGCCCGCGGACGTAGACATGTTCTTCTGGACCTCTCGCTCGCTACGATACATCGTGCTTGGGGTGATTAACATGGGTATCGCCGCGCTGATCTACGTGTCGGCCACGAACCGGCTGTTCGCGGCGCCCCCGGACCCGGCGGCCCGCGTCGAGGCCGTCACGCGCCAGCTGCTGGCTACTAAGAGCCGGCTGAGCGCCGTGGGCATCGTCAAGAACACGAGCCTGCGCGACGAGGACCTACGCGCCCGCACGTCCGCCTACTGGACCCACGAGGGCCGCCTCATGCGCGAAGTCATGGAGGACCGCGACGTCGTGGAGGGTGTCAACGATGCCCTCGCCAACCGCATCAACATCCAGGACATCTCCCGCGACGCCGAGACTTATGCCCTCAACATGCTCCCGCAGCTGAGACCGCCTATACCCGAGGCTACGATCGTCGGATGAAGTGTATCTGTCTATATCCTGCCGCGGGCATTTGTTTTATGTAGCATGCATGACTGGAGTTTTGATTTGGCGTGGAGCTGGGATGGGGAACCGCATCGCTAGAATTTTACGCTAGATATATACTATACCATCCAATTGACTGATCGTTGAATTGGCCATGAGATTCAGACAGGATAACGTGCATGCATGCTCATTATGTAGTATCAAGAGGCGAAAAAGACGGTTTTCTCGAAAAGTCCCAGATACCCAAAATGTGTCTGGGGGGTTGTTACAGGTTCTCTAGAGGGGATGGATTGTTACAACACCGTTGCTAACAAGCACAGCCGAGGAGGTCCCGACTCGACTCGACTCGCCCTACGATGCAAGACTCACGCGACAAACGGCGCGGACTGTGAGTGCTAGAGAAAGAATAATAAACAGAAATACCCAGAAAAAAAAAACGTAACAGATCATGAAAAGCCCATCCGCTGTGAAATGATACCCTATGGTCTTCCCATCAATGTTTCCCTCGCCGTGAAAAACGCCATAATGATGAATGCTTTGCTGTTTGGCTGCTATAAATAATCCGTACATCGCAGACTTGCTCGCTATGCTGCGGAACCGACAGACTGGAAGACGGTGGATGGAGTGTGATTGATGTACATTTAGTTGTATTCCGGGTTTATTTTAGCCACCTCTCGTCTCCGGTCTGGTTATGCCTGGCACGCTTGACGTGCTAGCCTTCCTCGAGGGCCCCGGCTGGGAGCCCTCTTCCACGCTCCTTTCCAGGAAGCCGGCCCATAGGTCGGCGAGAGACTCCTTATTAGCGGAGGTGGGAGTGGGCTCAGAGAAGAACTCCGTGTTGAGAGACGGTGTACTAGGCGTCCTGTGGAACGGAGACGTGGGCAGACGGAGGGAGTTGTTGGAGGCCCCTGGACGCGCCAGCCCGGCCTGTTCCCGCTGCTCGTCTGTCCAGTTCAGTAAACCGGCGATGACTTGCAGAATTTGGAATTTCTTGGGATCCGAGCGGTCTAGCGCGAGGAACTGGAGGAAGTGGTTTGTAACGATTTGTCTGGATATTATTAGTCGTTTAGTCATACATAAAGTGTTCGACGGGGTTGGACAAACCTATCTATACTCTCCTCAGGTTTCGTCTTCTTGAGATACCGGAGGGCTTTCGTTAAATGATCATTGAGGACAATAGCCTCATGACGTAGTTTACCAATGAGGAGGTTCTTCTCCTTCACTTCCTTTTCGAAGGGCGCCGTACGCTCGAGTTCCTTCTGTAATGATGCTCTCGCCGTTTCGGCTTCTGACGCCCTCGTGTCGGCTTCCTGGACGAGCTTCTTCATCGCTTGGAGTTGCTCCTCGGAAGTCTCTACCATCTCTCGTAGTTCTTTCTTACGAGCTTCCTGAATCTCTTGGAGGGCTCTTTGTAGGCTATCGACGGCCTGCGACTGAGTGTCTCGCTCGGATGCCGCTCGCTCATAGTTCTCCCTGAGACTCTCAAGCTGCTCCTCTAGCGCCGCGGTTTTCTCGGCTAAACTCTCTCGAATTGACCGTTCCTCCATCGCCAGAACCTCCCAATCGCCCATCGCATCTTTGGCTGCTTCGGCTTCCTCTCTAAGGTGCTGGATCTGGCGAGTCATGTCCTCCTTCTCCTTTAGGGAGTTTTGTTGCGACAGGTTATTTCTGCTGCGCAAGCTGGATAGTTCCCTCGTAGCGTCTTGTAATTCTGTCTGTAATCCTGCAATCTCTTCCTGAAAGGTCTGACTACCCTTTTGGAGGTCTTCATTCTGCGCCTCTAGCTCCTCTATGCGCTGATTCGCCTCCTCCAGCTCTTCCTTGCCTCGCGCTAGTCTGTTGCCGACGCTCTCCTTGATCTTCTCGACTCTGCCGACGAGGGTTTGGTATTGCTCCTCCACCTGCTCCTTGGCTGCCTCGACTTCTTCCAGCTCAGACTTCAGCTGTGTCGTCTCTTGCGTGTGGGCGGTCTGTATGCCTTCGAGCTGTTTCCTCAGCTCCTCCACCTCTGCCTTGAGCGCCTCTCGTTCTTTCGTCATCGCGTCCAGCCGCGCTGTCGTGTCGGGATCAGATGAGTTGTGTTCGGGAGAGTGTCCATTTGTTGATGGTGAAGGGGCATGGCCATTTGCATGGTCCGTCTGGTCAACCTGGATCGCAGGATTAGCGCTATGAGGACTTGAAAGTGACGGATCCATATCTATGCCATACCACCGCCGCAGTCGCTGCTGGTTCGCCGTCGTCGGATTGGTCGCCGTCGTCGTCGTGCGGCTCGCCATTCTTGGCTATTTCGGGAGCGTTAACACCGTCTTCGGCGGGCCTCGTCTTGGCAGCATTCTTCTTCTTCTTATTGTTCTTCTTTTTGGGGGCTGGGTGATACCATCAGTGCGCAAGTCCTACACCCAACGTTCAAGGTATCCTCGACTACTCACTGGCACTGGCTTGCTGGGATGGCTCGGTGGGTGACATTGTCAATGTCTAGGCAGTTGTATTACTTCTAATTAGGGGGACATTGGCTAGAAAAAAGAAGGTGTATTGCATTACAAGCGACGCTGTACTGCAGATATCAGCACTTTGAGGTTGGATGGGAATTGCGCATCTCGGCTGCGAATATCAGACTAGCCCGTCTTGACGTGCTGCCAGATTGACAGAAGTTCCAGACCAAACACAGAATGCAGGCGCAGCACACAGTATAGTAGGTACGGTACTAGCTCCGTATCGCAGGGTTGCTAGCTGCCAGGTGTAGCGGGGTTACGCTCTGTCATATTCAGGGCAGCATACCGTTGGCAGCAGCTGGCAGCTTGTTATCCGGGCATGCCATTTCGTGTCCAGATTCGACGTGTAGCGTAGGAAGTCTATCGAGGACAATTCACGATGGACTGGGTTAAAAGACAATTTTTGTGCTATTTCGTTTCTATAGGATATCTGCCCTTTCTCCATAGCCCGTTGGTACATACAAAGTAGGAATGTCTTATAGTCTGTCACCCGTATCGCATCTGGCTATAAAACGAGTTGTGTGATTGGTCCATGTCTGCATGGAGTTCGTCGGGTCTAGCAAATAAAACCCGGAATGTCGATTCGCTCCGGCTCTTAGTCCTCCTTTTCTTCTTTACATATTTCCCCTTCTCTGGAACCAAACTATTCGAACTTGCCCAACCCGACAGCTCTTGTTGTGGTTTCTTGGCCTGTCCACTGAGTTCCGGTCGAAGTAGAACGACCAATTGCCTTTATAATCTCACCTTCGCTTGATAACGGTAGCATTGTGGGTTCGCTATGTGCATACATCTTAGCAGCTTTCTCCAGGACTATACCACTACAGTACCTACCTTGTACTTGTAGTATAGTGATACTGGTATATGTTCAGACTAGGTGTCGCTGAGAATTTTCCAGAACATCGACGGATTGCAAATGAATTGTGCGGACCTATCACTTTCCAGAAGGTTTGGAATGCAAATGTAAGTGATGCTCACGATTCAGTGATAAGACTAGCGGTGGTTGGGTTGGTAACAGGTTGGTAATTCATTACTATATGCCATTGTGAACGCCGCGCCTAATGATATCATAACCATCACGCTGCCTTCTTCGCTTTCTTCGCCTTCTTACCAGTTTTGGCTGCTGGCTTTTTGCCTCCTGTGGCAATCTTTTTCGCGATGGGTGCTGGCTGCTTGGCCTCCGCTTCATCTGGTTCGGGTGCGGCCTCGATGGCTTTTGGTGCCCCGTCCTCGGCGGCTTCGAGAGCAGGAGTACTATCATCCGTATCATGAACAGACTTGAGTTTCGGTGCTTCAAACTCGTAGCCTAGTTCCAGTAACTTCTTCGCTCGCTTGTCCCGCTTGCTCTCTTCCTTTGAAATCTTCTCCGTCCAGGCGGACTCTGAAAGGGGCTTTTTAAGCCTATTCCCCGCCATTTTGTTCCAGGGTATCTTTTTGAAGCGTCTATTCGCGCCAACCCAGAGTTTGTCGTGGATCTGTGACTTCGGCACCATCTTAACCTTCAGAATGTGGCCAGCCAACAGGTAGTTGTCCTAATAGAAAGTGTCAGGCTTCTGTACCATGCAGGATGCGGTGAGTGCCATACCATGGTTTTCGCAACAATCTCAGCCACGCCAAGTTCAGCAAACTCGATAAACTGCGCAAACGAGGTATTAGCATCGTAGTAGTGTAATGGCGAATCAATTTCCCAGGGTTTGCAAGTGTGGTTAATATCATGCTAGTAAGAGGGAGAAGAAAGGTGGCGGGGCGTGCTCGCACATACAGCGAAGTGCTTAGACTGGCCCGTTGCTTTATTCCGGGACATCCTGATTTTGTTGACTTGTCCAAATTGAGAAAAATACTCCCGCATCTGGTGTTCATAAAATCCTCTAGGAATTCGGCCGATCTAACTCGATGTCAGCCCCTACAGGTTCTACCTTTTCTCCCAAGAGTTCAAAACATACGTATACGACTCCGGGTTCGCTATCATCTGACTCGGAGGCTTTCACGACATCTTTTGATACCTTAGGAAGCTCTAACTCTTTTATCTCTTCGTCGGGACCGGCGACATCTTCTTCGGCGTCGCTGTCGACGATCTTGGCCAGGGCCTGTGCTTCATCCTCGCCTTCAGAGGCTTGGTTCTCCTCGTCATCTATAATGGGCTGTTCTTTCTTGCGCTCTGCGATAGAAGCTGATCGTTTAGCGTTTTTAGGCTTTTTAGATTGTACGTCCTCCTTCAGTTTTTTCGGCGCAATTGGGGACGCATCGTCGTTCGCGGCAGCTGTAAAGGGCCGTGTTAGTTAACCGACTCGCGGAGCAACATAGAAAAGGACGGACCTTTGCGCTTGCTCGGGGCTTTCTCTTTTGGCGGGGTTTTAGCAGCAGATGGCTTTCTCGGGCGTAGTTCTGGCATCTTGACGGAGGGTTGTACTGGGGGACAGCCGTCAAGTAGGAGGGCTACAGCGGAATAGCTTGGATTGAATTTGGCCGTATCGAAAATTCTGCCGTCGAAATTTTGGCGGTGAGGAAGACCCTTACCCCACCAAGATGTCGATAAGCTGATAAGCGCTGCGGTACTGGAGCATTCAGGTACCAACCTCTTGCACCTTTCCTAATACGGAGATGAGCTCCGCCAGTTCTCTGTGAGTGATCACTGCGTTATACAACTCGGAAGTAGACTAGTACAGGCGAACAACAGTACAGCAGGTCTTCCCTCTCTTATTTATGTTATAAATGTGTCTGGGTCGTAATAAACTCGTTGTGCTTAAGAAATCGCCATCAGCATAACGTACTCCGTCCCTATCGATATAATCTAAACCAAAGTACTCACGCAATCCCACCATCTGAGGAGCTTCTGCCTAGAGTGTCCAGATAGCGCATCTACATCATAACTTATATGTACCTTGCGCCGGGCTACTACTCCTAGCCGTTTCTGAACCCTCCGCAGACGCTTTCGCGCAGTGACACTGAAGTCCATTCAACAGACAGAATGGCTGCCGGGGAACAAGAACTCACACATAACGAAATATGGGACGACTCAGCCCTGATCGACTCCTGGGACCAGGCACTAGAGGAATACAAGGTACCGTACAAGAAGCTCGATCCTCTAGAAACGAGTAGAGACTGATCCTTCTACAGAAATACCATAGCATTCACAGAAACGGAGGCAACGTCCATGATTTGCTCAAGCCCAAGGACGAAGAGTAAGATTTACTTTGATGTCCCCCCAGTTTTCGGAAAACCCACTCGGCATTTCGCACACCAATTGCTAAAAAGACGATCATGGAAAGCAGGACTTCAGATGCCAAGCAGAACCTACATGAGATCGACGAGTCCTCAAACCGTGAGAGGCTCGAAACGGCCTCCGAGATGAAGGAGGACAACCTCGTGAGTGCATCGCTACCCTGGCTCTTGAGAGGATCCCGAGCACATCCAAAGCTTGGCTTGGTTCCTTCCCGAGATCTAACAAGATGCAGAATAACGGACAAGAAACCGGAAATGTAGCAACCCAACACAGTCAACCACGTGTATCCGGCGTCCCTCCAACTTCGGCAGGTCTACTCGGTACAAGTATGTTTCGTTAGGTCTTCTCACTCACGCTCATGAGCTCTACCTACTAAACCTTCCTATCTGTATATCTCATATCTTGTCCTAGAGCCTACTAACTATTGGTAGTACGCGATGAAGGATTAAAACGGCTTCTTATGTCATGGTATTATGCTGGCTACTACACCGGTTACTACGAAGGCCAGCGTGATTCGCCACAAAATCAAGGTACTTCGGAGTAGGATTCATCTAGGACCTCGTCCACTCGGGCTGCGAATGATTTGGAGGATCGGGGGTATAAATGGAGTGAGTTATCGATCTAACATGGGTCTGGAACGTTAGGATGCTACAGTTTATAATCAGTTGATGTTGACGTTACCCTAGGGGAATCCATCAAAGCTGCGGCAAGTTATGTATCACCCCAGAAACTCGCTGGAATTGTGGCGTCAAGCAAGTGCTCCGGTCTTCACAGTGAATATTCCTTATCTAAAGCGATAAACAAATGAAAATTTTCTGTAAGACCCTTCATTAGGCATGTGAGTATAACCCAAGTCTGATGGTGTACAGCACGACCGAACTACGAATCCCAACCATCAGATCTCGCGTATCAGTGTTGTTCTTGATATTGTAAGGTACAGGATGGCATTCATATATTCAACAAGACTTTGCGGATGCACTGAAATGGTAAGACCTGTCTAAACGAGAGCATTTAGAAACATTTACAAACGGAGCCTGTGGCGTTTTCGACTTCGAAATCGTTGTGGTTTAATGCATGATCCCGAATACATCTGCGACTAATGTATCATCTTGCCTAATGAATTCCTTCCAGAAGAGGCCTCCAGATTTGTGCCCAAGATAATGGTAACTTGACAATCTACACTATAGCCTCAGGCTGCACTAGGAGCACTGGAAACATTGACTAGTCATGGTAATGGGACCTAGAGCCGGACCTATGGCTAGACGTCGAGCCGAAATGACTTGGGAGGTTGCAGGAGACGTGGATATCTCTTACCAGTAAGGACGGCGGAATGTTCCGGGGTTCTGTGAATTCGAGCTTGGCTGGCGGTAGCAATTACAAAGACTTGCCATAGGCTTCTTGCTTGCCACGTTCTGCTGTAGGTGCTTCCCTCAAAGGGTGAAACGGGAGGATTGTACGCAGTGGTAGTCATGTTTCGGTCAAAATCTACTGTATAATTCTCCTGTTAAGGTAGTATTTGAGTGGGTATCGAAAGAAAGGGGAAACCCTAGATGACCTGGGTTGTTGGTCTCTGCCAATACGGAGTCAACCATAACCGAATTTAGTCTGCTCCAAGACTCGAGGCGCTAATCTGGAATTGCCAAGCTCAACGTCAAAGCTCCCCCGTCTCTCCACTATTGAATCTACCTACCTTACCAACGCGAGGTCGATTAACTTCCATCTCACGCCTCAGTGTCGCAACAGCTTCATTCGTCTACTAATTCATCAACCGAACTGCACTATTAGTTACGCAAGCTCATGTTCTTATTCTGGTAAAATTTGATAGTTTATAATCGAGTAGCTATCATACTGTAGTAGAATGTGCCTTAATCTCATCTGAGCCGCTATTGTCCGGGGTACTGCGACCCTGTGAGCCGTGGCGGTTCTCACACGCTTAAGCGACCACGCAAAACACCACCAAAACCATTCTGTCACACCCCTAACCCCTGGACAAGGCCCGGCCCTGGCAATCCTGCGCCAACACTACCACCTATCATGTACTAAGTAGTATACAGCAGAGAGCCGCAATCCTTGAATGCGTGTTATTGAGACTGACAAGCATCGCTGTCTCTAAACCTAGCTCTCTTCGCTTCGGTGGTGCGTGGGACTGGGATCGGACGCAGACTCCCCCGAAATGGATTACGGCTTCGTCCTGATCGGAACAGTCCCCTGACGTCGTTTCGAGATCACCTCCTCAAGCGCTGCAGGGTGCGAGATGGAGGGAAAGATCCCAGCCTCTGACATTGATCCACCGGATGTTCATGCTCGATTTAAGCCATGAGGTCCCCTCGGCCGGTAGGTTGTTTGTTTCTTCTTCCTCATCTCTTCTTTAGACGACGTAACTGCCAGTTACTCTTTCTTTCTCTTGTTCTCCTATCTTCCCATCCTATTCATTTCACTTCGTTACGAGCAGGGCCTCGCTATTCCCAAGCCTCTTAATTGCCAGATTTTTCAATCGTCACGGTCTTTTTTAAGGAATATCAGCAGTTGGGTCATCCTCTCGAGGAGGAACGCTCTCGACTTCTTGCCTACTCAAATAACTATCACGTTAATTCCTCTCTATAACAATTCACCATGAAGTGCATAGCCGCTCTCTCTCTGGCCATGGCCCCTCTCGCCATGGCTAAGGTCATCCGCAATGTCTACCCGGTAGAGGCGCGAAACGGTCACTTGAAATCGGGTTCTCAGGTCGTGGGTGGTGGCAACGTCGTAGCCGTCGAGGCCGGCAGCACGCAAATTATAATCGTCTGGGTGAACCCTGGAGCCAACGCCGAGACGACGACAGTCCAGCAGGCCGTGACGGTCACACAAACAGTTACAGCCGGCGCGGCAGACACGACCGTAGGAACTGCCACCGTCCCTGCCGGTGCCACGGGAACTGTAGCGGGCACAGGGGCTACTCACACCGTTCAAGTTGGTGGCTCCGCAGGTCTCTCCTACTCACCATCCGAAGTCAAGGCTGCCGTGGGCGACATGGTCGTCTTCACCTTCATGAGCACGAACCACACCGTTACCCAGTCCACCTTCGCCGCTCCCTGCGACCCGATGGCTGGTGGTATGGACTCGGGCTTCCAGGCCAACAAGGACAACGCTGTTGTCCCTCCCCCCCAGGTCGCCATGCAAGTCATGACCAGCGACCCCATCTGTAAGTATTCGAATCGAGCAATAACCCGCCGAATTCCGTTCTGTTACTAACATCGCAAAAAGGGTTCTACTGCAAACAGACCGGCCACTGCGGCAAGGGTATGGTGTTCTCCATCAACCCGACCGCCGAGAAGTCACAGTCCATATTCCAGGCTATGGCCATCCAGCAGAAGGGCCAGGGTGCCGGTAGCGCCATCACTGGCAATGCCACAACAAGCGCCGTCGCCAGCGACGTGGCCGCCACCGGTGCAGCCAGCGCCACCGAGGTTGCTGGCGGTGCCACCCAAACCGGCTCTGCTGGAGGTGCCATTCAGACCGGCACAGGGCAGCTTGTGGACGGTGCCTGCGTGTGCGCCGTCACCTGCGGCGCCGGAAGCTTCCCGGCTGTCAATGCCCAAGGTATCGGCAACTTTGGTGGTGTTCCCGGTAAGGAGTCTCTTGCAAGGTTTTTGGTAGTAGATCAGCGCTAACAATATTACAGGTGCGATACCCGCCAGCATGGCTGAGGTCTTCTAAATAAAGCTTTTACCATGGGATAATGTTGGGGGTAGAGAGGGACAACGGCGGATGATTATTATGTATATTCATTGCCTGCATTAAAAAACGGGCTAGACTTCCTGGGCTGAGTTGGTTACATATTTCGAGGGGACCGATCTGGCAAACCAAAGCAGGGGAATAATTTTTTTACGCTTGGCTTGGGGTGGTACGAAAGGTGTTTTATTAAACGTAACCTATCTAGATATGACTGGATCGTATACCTTTTCATTGTTGTTTTTGTTGCTGATTGATGAGGAGGATTTTGACCCTTCTGGGTTAATAGGTTATTCAATGAATGGGAAAACACATACATCAACATTCCGAACACCTTTGTGCCTTTGTGATTATAGCTACAAGTTGGCTTTACCAATTTAGCTACTACCTCCAATCCCTAGGTCAAAGCAATCTGGAGAGATAGGGATGATTAATGGGAACGCTATCTTCATATTCTAATCTGCCCGACTTCACCGCATTTTTAGCTCCCACGGGGAGGATGTGGAAGAGTATTTGTGTACACGAGAACAGCGAATAAGATTTCCAGAAAGCCCGAATATTCGCCTCACTTCGCTTGTCTCGTTTCACTTGCACCACATCCCCCACTGGCTTCCTTCACTTCGCAGCATTTTTAACCTTCAGGGGGAGGACGTAGAATAGGCAATAGCGGCTGGGTCGATCGGCTCCCGGGCCGGGTGTTTGGTGATAATGATGGGGATTGGGGGGGTTAGAGTGCCTGGGTATGTTACGTTTATAGGGCGAGAAGGATGTATGATAACAGCTTGGATTTATATTCGTGGAAGGAAGCTTTCAGAGGTGAATGGACAATATTAAGAAAGCGTAAGCCCTCTGATTGTCGCAATCTTGATAGGACTATAAAATGATTCTTACTTGGCCAATATTCTGATGTCGACATGGTCGAAAAAAACCATAGACGCAATTAGACTGTACTCAATGCTCCTACGAAGGGTACTGACAGGCACAGTCTTTATGAAATCCTACTCGACAAGTACTCTCGAGTCTATATCATTTACGACCACATACGCGTCTAGCATAACGTGCCCAGTGCTCCTTGCTACCACGATACATACACTCATCCCCTGTCTAACGTTGATGTTTCTGAGGGGGCGGTGCTTAACAATTCTAACATTAAAACAAGTAATTCATTGATGCTTGTGATTGATCTTAGGCAAAGGAACTTTATATACTACGTATGTACGGAAACTTCATCCATATACGGACAAGTCGATGGGTGTTCACCACAACTACTATAAACATAAAGGGGTCAATAGGTTGGGCCCGGGATAATTCGTGAGGCGCTATAGTTTATTGCAAAAAAGGAACGAACTCCTGTCACGCCTTTGGCCCCGTCTTTGCCTATAAAACATTCATCCTACATCATGACTGCTCGTCAACCTCGTGCATCTCCGACCCACCTTGCCACACCCTCGCGATCGTCAGAGCACCACCCCTCCCTTATAGTATCAGAGCAGGGAGGGATATAAACCAGCTCAACCGAGGATCGAATCGAGCCCAGTCCCCCAGAAGCCGCTCACATCATGCTTCTGCGTGACCCGTCCTCGATATCGAGTAGGCGCGATTCAGGCGGTGTTGAGACGCTGGTGTCGTGCTCGCATCATTTCTTCCCGGAGCCACCTGCAGCGGCGGCGGCCTTCTTCGCATTGGCTATAGATAGATGATATCCGTTAGCCTCTTGACCTTGATGTCGTGGGCGAAGGAGACCATCTTACCAGCTTCCTGCTTCTGTCGCATCAAGGTAGCAAGCGCCTCCTTGTCGCGCTGCATCTCCGAGCCCGTCTTAGAGGACTTTGACTTCTGTACGTGTCACGGTATTTGGTCAGTGTCTATTGCATTCCTCCATGGGGCCTTCCTATTTGTCAAGTATCGATCTGTTCGTGGGAGTCGGGGCCCGTAGGTGGAACATCTCGTCCGACTCTCCCAAAGCAGCAATAGGCGAGGAGCAAGTTCCAGAAGGTAGGACATCGACTGGCGGTAAAGGCGGTGGACTGTGAACTCAACCGCGCGGATGACTTGACCAGTTGGGTACTCGAGATACGCCGTCGGATGCTTCAGGTAACCTGGCACTGGTACTCTGGTCCCTCAGGTTACGCGCATAACGCCTGGAGCTAGCACTCAAATATTGGGAAGGCGACCGAGAAGCCGGCGTCAAGCGAAAGGGGGTCTCTTCTTACCTGAGAGGCTTGCGCTTTGAGATTCTTCTCACGCGCCTTCTCACGCTGGTTACCGCGCGCCATATTTAGAAATAGGAAATTCCGACAGTGCGGGGAGGACCCAGGGAGATTTGGGTGTTCCCGACAGGAAGGGCGCTTGATCAAACGTGCGATGCGTCGCGGTTGAGGCCTGGATGTGAGGTAGGACGGAAAAAAAGTGGGTGGATTTAGGAGGAAATCGTAGCAGGCAAGGCGTTAGAACAAAATGGTCGGAAGAGGAAAAGCGGCTGCTTGCAGCAGAAATAACTCCCTACAGTACCTAATTCCTTAGTGTCCCCTAGGCGGTAGGTAAGGTAAGCACGTTGGGTTCGAGAGCCCTACAGTGCAGTAGGTAAGTTACCTACAGCCTGTAACTGGCGGCCCCACGCGACCCAGCCGCGGCCGTTGCTAAGCCCGGCGGTTGTAGGCGGTTGTTAAGCTCCCAACGACGAGAGTTCCCAGCCAATCAAACTACCGGTAGACGCTGAAACTAAACTTCTCGCGGCTTCGTCCTCTCATTCCATCACCCTTTGCTCTGTTACTTGTGTATAGGTAGTTCACGAGAGGGTTTTTGTCATTCCCTTTTTATTGGCTATAGAGACACGATTCAGTCCCTTGCCTCAACCACTTATGAAACGTGCACTGAGACTCATAAAATAATAACATTAAGCACTGTATGTCGACTCAACGCTGTTCAGCCTATGAATCTACCTTGTGCATAAAGATGGAAATTACTATAGAAAGGGAGTCTGGAATTTACAAAACATCACTAGAGGTCGGTCACAAGTCTGAATCACCAGCCGAGGGTCGATATGCCTTTATTTGACGCTGCCCTATTCAGGTAGTAAGTACCTAGGTAAATCGATAGCAGAGTAAGCTCCAGTAATGTAACCAGCCCCTTGTTGCTCTACGGCCACACAAAAAAAGAAACGCAGAATCTTAGAGAGAATGTAACCAGTTACTGCAAAATGAATGTGATTTCGAGTTATCCTCATATTTATTACCGTTCTTTACGATGCAGGGAGGGGTTGTGCCGTTCCAGATCTGCTACCGTGTTGTAGAACTCGAGAGGCTTAGTGGGGTTCGGACGTTGTTTGAAAGGAGCGCTGAAACAAGACCGCTTGCTTCGTGGCCAATCGACCGCCAGGTTCCAACATCCAACTCGCGCACAATGGCTTCGAGGGTGTCAGCCTCAGCCATTGGACGACGTGATGCAGTCTCCATCCCACCTTGGCTCTTGCCGCAATTACCTAAGTGCCGCAGCATGTAGATATGCGCCGGGGTTCTTATTACAGTGCGGTGGCGCCATCGGTCAGAACATGGAGGTACGTGGATCACCACCATTGGCGATTCGCGCTCGTCGTAGACGGGTCGGAACGGGTGGTGCACTGGGCCAATTCGCTCGACAAGAAGCCATCCGGCACCCGGATGAGCCCTTCAACCAGTTCGACCGACCCACGAATTCTGATTGACATGGGTGTAGCTTCTGGCGAGGGAGAAGAGACCGCGGACAGGGTTGTAGGTGTACCTGACGGCCCCGATCAAGACTTATTGCGCCTGGCCAAGATCTATTGGCTCTCAGTCAACGAAACGCATCTTGGATGCGAAACATCCCAGATTCAAGCCGTAGTTCTATGTCTCTTTGCAGGTCATATTAAATCGTGCGGGCCGCCCTATAGTTGGTTTGATAGACATCTCTTTCTTTTTGTCTCCAAGTCTGTCAGAAAGATCTCGGTGATCTGGACTAGAGAGCTGCTGGCGCACTCTATTTCCTTTTTTTCCTTATACGCCTGAGGATCTTGGTTATTTGGTCCTTGAAGGGCAACAACAATTCCCTTACAAACCACCCGCAACCACCTTTGACCTTTTTTATTCGACCAGTCTTTCACTGACCGCAATTGTTTGTTGTCACTTTCTTTTACAACCGCATTCTTCTCACAGTCATAAACATCCTCTTGGCAAAGGGCAACTGTTCATATCCGCTTCCTCTCGGACCGCCTATTACTCACATTCCCCTTCCCACGTTCATTCATTTCCAACGTCTCTATATCTGCCAGACGGATTTTTATTTCAGCCATTCCCAACGATCACCTGCAATCTCGGCCATTCGATCCATCGGCACAATTACTTAACTCAACTGCAGGCAGTTTAAACGTTGGTACACCTATCTAATGCACATTTCCACCGGAGATGCCCACCCAACAACCCACTAATCCTAATTATACCCAGAGAGATACGACTCTAAACATTACGAAATTCTTCGCCATGTTTGGGTCAAAGAATCCCTCTGGCTTCCAAGGCCACGCCTACATCATTCTGCAGGTCATTCGTTTCTGCAATGTCGCCGTTCTCCTGGCGGTCATGGCGGCTTCGGTGCTCATGCTCGTCTTCGCCAAGTTGCCCAACGGCTTCCAGTTTTTCGCCGACGTCGTCCACGCCCTCGTCTTCTTTTTTGCCGGCCTTCTCATCTTCACTGAGGTCGGCTTATGGGGCAAGGGTCAAGCGTTCGTCGCCAGAGCCTGGCCTATGCTTGGTCCGGATCGAGGATTCAGTGGACTCGGCGCTATTATGATCCTCATCGGCTGCCATCTTCTCGGCGGCCTCAACAACGGCACCTATACCTCGGACGGCGTGCCATCTCAGATCTCCCAGGTCATCATCGGCGCCGGCATTATCGCCCTCGCCTTCGGGTTCACCAATATCATCGCCTCGCTCGTGTTCAAAAACAATGAAGTGCGCGCACGCGAGATTAGACAAGCCGGAGCGACGACCCGAGACGTCGACTTCAAGGACGGCTACAGCTCCCGCTCCAACAGCACCCGAAAGCCCGAGATCAGCGGCCCCATGCCTATGTCCGGCAATGACCAATTCGGCCGGGCACCGACGGACTACTACCCTGACGACAATAAGTCCGTGACGTCCTACGACACCCGCCACAGCCCCATCATGCCGCAGCTCAGTCGGCCGCCCACTGCCTTGCACCCCATGAACAGATCGACCCAATACTCCGAGGCCAGCCACCTCGACAGGTTCGGCAACGGCATGGTATAGAGTGGCGAGGTCCCTGTTCGATCCCGGGGTGGTTATGTATTCGGGAACAATTGCATAGTAGTGGAGAAGAAAGGCGTTAGAGTGAAGGTTGGAGTTCTTCGATATCCTTTGATTTCAAGCAGGTACTCGGGATATTTACGATTTACGTGTATAAAAGCGAACAATCTTTTAGTATCTCTTGAGTTTCAAGGATACAAATTTCCAGCGGCATTATCAACACCTTGCGGAAGGTCTCGTTTTATCCGTTGATCACCTTTCGCCATGTTACTGCATGGCCAACTTGTAGACTACTTAGGAGTTACAATGAGAACAACAAGCGCATACAGAAAGATAACTCAATCTCAAACATTAGACATCAAACAATAGGTATCCAAAAGTGGAGGGTTAGTAACAATGAATATATATATATATATGCATAAAACGACGGAAAAAAAAGTATGCGTTTTTGTTTTATTACCTGTGATTGACCTGCCTATGTACTTGTACATAGAGGTTATTGCACCAGGAGAGCGAGGGATTGCTATATGTGGTTGGGCTACCTACATAGGGTAGTACATAGTAGAAAATTAATCGTAGGTACTGTACCTTGCTTGTCTGAGGTAAGGTGCTTTTTCCGTGTTAGGTACTTAAGTACCTTAGGTATCAACGTACCGTGTCCTCCCGCAGGACGCGAATTCAACGAATGGCACGTGACCCAAGTCTGACGCACGGTGCACCTCCTTCCGCTAAGTACTCGGCAGGCATGTCTTCCACTCAAGCGGTTCTCAGGCTGGGCAAAAAGCATCTACCTACTACGTATCAATCCCTCACTCTCCGACCGCGCTTCATGCCTGTACTTCTATCCCACACATCGCCACAATAGCGCCATCATCAAACGATCCCCGACCAGCAGCGGCGAACCGAAGGAGGCTTCCAAGCGCCTGCCTCTCAACGGACAGCTCCCGTCGGCTTTCCTGACCCTCAATTGTGGCCCCCCGTCGCCGGTTGTTTGTTGTTCTCCAGCAAAGCAACCTGCACCAAACTTCGCAACGCACCCGGAACTTGCCCCCCGACAATTGACTGCCCTTCCATAATCAGTAGTGTTTGGCGGGAACAGGAGAACGTGCTGCGCATGGTGGGAAAATACAATTCATTAGGGGTTTAATGAGGAAGATGCGTTGAGCTTTTCCAGAATTCTACAGTCACTCGCTCGCAGTTGTGGCAGATCCTAGCATTTGCGAGCACACGTCGCAGGAGTCATCGAATCTCAGTGCTTCATATCTCTCTTGGTGAAGACATTGCATAGGTGGCATCTTGCCTTCTGCTTCTGTGACATCTCTCGATTCTAAACGGCACAAGTCTCTTTCGCTGGACAACGCTGTAAACTTGCGCAACAAAGCCCTGGCTTTGCGGACCTCTTTGGGACTGGTTGTTTGCATCGATAACCTCCTCTGCTCTTAATCTGTGTGCTCACAATAATACGACCATGTCTTCCTACTCTGAGTCTGACGCGGTCGCTAAGGACTTCCGCGAGGCGCTCGAGGATATACAGACTATCGGACGCCCTGAAATTTCTAACCTAACAATCATTGCACGCGAGAATATCGAGCACGCGTTGGCCATCTCGGGCGCTCTAGTTGATCACATTAAACGAGTAGGTAGCAAGGACTTTCCCACGCGGAATTTGTCGCTGCAACGACTTCTTCGCCGGTCAAAACACCTATTGCTAGTTTCACCTTGGTTCTCCAACTAACACGATTCGATAGGCTGCACCGCACAAAAAACTCCCTCCGCTCTATGTTCTCGATTCTATAGCCAAAAATGTCGGTACACCCTACACGCTGTTCTTCAGCCGGAAGCTGTATCAAACGTATATGGACGCATATGCCATGGTCGATATGCCTACTCGGAGAAAGCTGGAAGAGATGCTCAAGACTTGGAAGGAACCCGTCCCTGGTTCTATCGACACCAGGCCCGTCTTCCCCCCTGAAGTTGTGCGGCCGATCGAGAATGCGCTCATTAAAGTGAGAACGACGACACTACAACAAGACCAAGAGAGGATGAGAACTCAGCAGCAGTTATACGGCCGGGGTAGGGCAGTACAAGGAATGCCATATCGGGAGACGCCTACTCCGCCAGGTGCTCGACCTCCTTCTCAGGCTCATTCATACCATAGTCAACAGCCTCCAATACAACATCCTAACGGAATTTCTTACAACCAGCCGACCCAACCACCACCGGCCACTTACCAGCCACAGCCTGTAAGTTTTCCCGGTGCCTTCCGAACGGAAACATGATGATTAATGTTGTAACCAGCCTACCATAAATACTACCTCGAGGTCTACACCACAGCCTACTTCATCAAGTGCTTTCCAACCTCCCCATATGGGAGGGTATGGCTTGACACAACTTGGGATCAGCATAGATGCATTAAATGATGATATTCAGAGACTAACCGCGGCGTTCAAGGCCCAGCTTGCCCAAACTCCTCATGATCCTATTATGCAGACTAAGTTCAAGGCGTTGATGGACTTGCAAACTATTTTACAAACACAAAATCTGCCACAAGAGCAGTTAGTGCTTGTTAAGAATCAAATTGCTGATCTTGCTGTGAACATGAGGGCGCCTCCAGCCCAAACCTCTACACCTGTATCACTACCAAATTCCGTAGCAGTAGCTCCTCCGCTGGTGGCGGCACCCAAGGTGTCTTTGGATTCCTTATTTGGTTCGGGTGCTCTAGCTGCCATAATGGCTCGGAATTCTGCCACATCACAAGTCCCTACACCTGCTGCACCTGTTCCCGTTCGATCCCCACCTCCTCAAAGAGTTGAGCCTCGGAAAGCAGCACCTGCACCGGCCGATCCGGCCGCTCTTATGAACATGTTGAGGCAGGCGGGCATGCTGCCACCGGCCACACCGGCAACGGGTGCAACCCCATTGCCAAGCGTAACCCCTTCAACGACTTTGCCCTTTCCGCTACCTCTTCCAGGGGCGGTCAAAAGCATTCAACCGACACCACCCGGGACGATTGAAAGTCTTACAAGTGACATAGTGCTAAAAGCATCGTCTCTGAAGCAGTACGTGGCGCTTATGAATATATCACAATTAACAGAGCTGATAATGAAGTAGATTCCGTCCACAATTGCTGCCGCTTCTCTTTGAAGCCCAAGGCCCCCAATGCACGCAATGTGGGCGAAGGTTCCCAACGAACGAGGAGGGCAAAAAGAGGAAAACAGCCCACATGGATTGGCATTTCCGTGTCAACCAGCGTAGCAACGAGACCGAGAAACGAGGACTACACCGCAGCTGGCTCGTTGATGAGATGGTAAGAATTTCCATCTATTGAATTTACGTCGATACTCTCTTCTAACGGTGTTAGGACTGGATTAACACGCGCGAAACGATTGATAAGGACCACGTTGTCCAAGCTGGCGATTCTGATGCAGGCGCGGGCAGCTCAACTACGAAAGCTCCTAAAACACAATATATCCCGGTTCCCGATGATCCCGTGCTCGCCGCCAGTGTCTGCCCGATCTGCCAGGACAAGTTCGAGACCAGGTGGCTGGACGACGCACAGGAATTCGTATGGGCCGATGCAATTAAGGTTGGCGACCGAATTTATCATGCTAGTTGTCACCGAGAGGCATTTAGAGACGGAGGCGGCCCTCCCATGTATACTCGCAGTACACCCGAGCCGGTGCTGGGAAAGCGAAAGGCTGAGGTGAGTCGCTAGTCCAGAAGGCGCTCCAGCTGATAGCGTGAATCATGACCTATAACTAACACATATCAAGCAGGATGAACTTGTCTCTCTACGCGGCAAGCTCAAAGCAGAAGTAATATGACCATTTAGAATTGGCCATAGCAAGCGAACCATTATCAGAGGACAGGTCCACGATCCTCAGTACCATTATACGGGGTCTCGGTGCCAATGTCACTAAGTCGAACGACCAATTCGCCAATCAGTTCACAGCGATTCAAAGAAAAAAACAGGAGCATTTGCATCATATCTGGCGTTGTGGCATTTCTTGTCCATTTAGAGGGCGGATGTAACCCCCACATGACCGGCGTCTTTGCGGGTGGAGGGATAGGATAGAGCTTTTGCGGTTCCGACCACGGCCCGGGAGGGTCTTTGGGGTAGACGGTACCTCCCCGAACAAGGCAGGGCATGCTCTGCGCATTAGGGTAACTTGCAGAATTCGAATGAAAAACAAAGCGACGCAGACTTACCTTGAAAACCCACGAGATATTCTTGATATCCTGGCTATGGCTCTTGCCGCAACTTGTTTTGTTTCGTGCATATGTGCCTCGGTGACTTTCTCCCGGTCCCAAGGTCAGGTATCCCGGGGATCTCGGGGAACCTGGCCTGTCATTGTTACATGTGCTATCCTAGTTTCCCAGTGTTGCGTGTCAATGCAGCAGTTCTACGCACAGACATTTTACCCTCTTCGCTCCCCAGGTTCTGTTGTGTGACTTATCATGATAATTCACACGTCTGCATGTTGACTGAGTCATATACATACCTTATAGTCAACAACTTAAGTTGGCTAATTAGTTCGCTGCATGCACTACATGATGGATGCACTACTACTGCATTGCATTTGATACACCTTCGCTACGCTCTGCGTTTCTATAGTTAGTATCGGTGCTGCTTAACGCTTCTGTTATTCTGGTTTTGTGTGTTAAAAGTCATGCCACGGTATTCTCCCATTCAAGGATACTGGCTGAAGCCGATGTCTTGGTGTTTTGTTTTTTTTGGCGGTCAGTGAGTTAATGACATTTGGGAAAATTAGCCTACTTAGTCAATTGAATTTGATGACAACAGATAGATAGCCTTCGGTAAATACTCACGTTTTATACTGACAATTAAATAACGTTTCTTCTAAGGGCCATTGCTTGTCTTGCACACAGTTCGTGTTACCCGGCGAGTTCATGAATTCTGTGGTCCGGTTCTCATCAAGCTTGTAACGTCTGTCTTTCTTCTACAAGTTAGGATTTATGGGCTAGAAGGTCTGCATACTACCCGGTGCTTACCTATGTAAGTACTCTTTTAAATCTTGCTAACTTTTTCCTATTAACATTTTAAGGCTCAGGAGCATGAGACCATTCTCCGTCTAATGTAAAAATAGCTATAGATTAAAAATAACATAATTAAAAATAGCCATAACTTTACATTAAATAACAATGAGATATTGTTTAAAAAAGCTTCCTTATTGTTGACCTACTCGGTAAGTCTTTTACGGCTATGATCGGCGGTCCTCAGCAGACGAAGTTACCCACACTCGGAGGGTCGTTGCACATGTGCTTCCATATCTACATCTAGTATATTTATCAACTATGTAATGCCTAGCACATATTATGAGTGTCAGTATATAAGGGCGCCTCCCAAAAAGCATGCCTATACCAAATGCCTCAAGGTCGACCAAGACTTGTCGTTGCGCCATGCCGACACTGTGGGAAGCAGTTCAAATGCTAAGAACATTTAGTACGCCACGAGCGCACGCGTGAGACATCTTCCCTACGTCTTATACCAGAATCGGTGCTCAGGAAACTGACAAATCTCGACAGACACTCAGGAGAGGCCGTTTGCTTGCGACTGTGGGAACCGGTTTACGCGGCAGTGAGCGTGAGCGCCTCCCCAACCAGATGGTCTGGCCTCTAACGTCTTTCAGGGACCTTCGCGCGCGCCATGTTAGAACTCTCATTGCAAGTCTCGCAAGGAGAGGCGACGTCGGAGTTTATGCTGTGCGACTCTGAGGGGCTGTACATGAATGACTTCGACATCTTCTGGGGTCGGGCTTTCATGCCTCAATTAGATACGCCCCTTGCATTGGATACAGCCATATCTGAGTCTGAACCCTAGCCTGCGCCGCCAGCCGCAACAAAAGTGACGGCCTTCTCCCAATTTAGTTATAATTTCCCTTCGCTAGATTCAGTCGAAGATGCCAGTGATAGCCGTCACGAAGATCGTCTCGAAGACGTCGGAAATCAAAACCAGAATAGCCAGAACGATGAGCATGTCAATTCTGCGCCATGGTCAGTCTCTGGTCCTGCCTTTAAGAAGCTCTGTGAGGAGATCCGCGGATATGCATCTATACTCCCAGCCGGCTGCCAAATAGCTACCAATAATGCCCTATCTCGTGGCCCAGAAACGTATCTCAAGTGCACGCAAAAATACCTCCCGTTCATCCATGTCGCGACATTCTCAGTCGAGAAGCGGGATGTCGAAGTAACTCTAGCGATGGCTGCTCTAGGATTACTTTATAGATTTGAGCACAATCAAGCTTACAAGCGTTGCTTCATGGCTAGAGCAATCTGGTCAGAGAAGAACCGCCGTCGGCATCTTCAACTGGCATCCGGTATCATGTGCAACCTCGACGATACAATCCAAAGCAAGCCGTACCAGCTGAGGAAGATACAAGCATTGATCCTGCTTGTTATTTTCGCATCCTGGGGAAATAGAAGACTCCGACCTGACGCTGTGTCTATGGCGGGCGAACGGGCGAGTAAGTTATATGTTCTTTTTCTTCTCTCCGGCTGGTTATTCCTGAGATGTAAGGTCCTTTGTCCGAAACTTTACTTATAAGTTGGAGAGTTCATCGTACATTCAACTCCCTGAAATCTTTTCTCTTTATAGGGACCTAATACTAACCTCGCATATGGAAGTGTTGGTTAGACAGCATGGCATATCGGAAGTCGAGGAAGACACGTCGCTAGCGGACTGGGCAACCTGGGCGGCTTCCGAGGAGAGGCGGAGAACAATTTTCGCCGCCTACATCCTCTCTTGCCTACACAACATTACCTTCGGCACCCCTCCCGTAATACTAAACCGTGAAATTAATCTTCGGTTACCAGACTATGCGCAACCGGTAGGCAATGATTCTATACCACTATATTCATCGAACGCTGAGTTAGCCCTTCCTATTCTGTCCCGCCGTCCTTTTTTTTTCTTGGCCCGTTAATTTCTTATCCCTTGTCTAGTCGTCGATTTTCAAGCCTGGAGTTTAGAACAAAAGTTGACAGTTTTATATAGTGGACTTCAGAGGATCCCATTCAATGGCAGATGGCCCCCCGCCAAATCCCACGGTCATTCCAAGAGGGACTTCGCTTTCTTTTCGAGGGCGGTGGGTTTCCTATACAGTCAAGTGTTTCCTCATTTCCGTGTTATATACTTATTATCGGGTTACTCCAGCAAATCTATCTCCATCACCACAGCTCTGGCGGAGGCCAACCACCAGCCTCTGTAGAGGCTTTCGAAACTGCCCTTCGTGCTTGGCAAGTCTCTTGGGAGAGGACCCATGAACCGGCCCTGGATCCGCTCTCGAGCAAAGCATCATTTGGACTTTCCCCTGCTGCTCTACTTCGACTGGCTTGCATCCGCCTAAATTTCAAAGCTGGGGATTGTCGTGGTGTGCTCTGGGGTGATCTTACCATTATAAATAAGAATCCAATTCTGGATAGGTCCTTGCATGTCGAACGAGCTGTGCTGTACACAGCGCACGCTCTGAGCGTACCGGCTCGTCTCGGGATTTCCTACATGGCCAACACGAAAACATCAATTTGGTCTGTTGAGAATTCGGTTTGTAGTCTGGAATCCGCCTTGCTACTCAACGCCTGGCTGGGAACGATCTCGACAGTTGTGCGATCCGCTGGCATCGGGGCCCTTCGCCCATCCGAGAAAATACTACTGGGAATTGTCACATCGATCATCAAGGAGACGGATTATGCAGAGATATTGTATTTACCAGATGACGATGCAAGCCGTTACTTACACACGGCCGCCACTATCATCAAGCTATGGAGTCGCGTGTTTGGCGGCATTCATGTTCTCGAGATCGACGACGACGTGAGAAGCGGTCTCCGGTTCGTCGCAGACTCTGTCCAATCGTGATGCATACTTTGCCGACATGCACGGGACCCCGATTAGACGTAATTCAAGGCGGCGATGATGCCGTCGCGCTCGAAAGCGAAAACCTTGTCGACGGGGATTTCGAGCCCACGAGCGCTTATGAACCTGACAGCTTCCTCGAGTTGCTGTTCTGACCCTCCCATCACGCCCCGAACAACGAGTCTCTTGGTCAACGCCATCATAGTCAGATCCGGAATTTGATCTTCTGGGGTCCTGGCCAAGAATCATATAACGGTAATCAACCCTCCTCGTCCCGCCGCCGCTAAGCTTTGGTGCATTGTTCCCGGACCACCAACTTCAATGACATGATCGACGCCCTTGCCATTCGTTATGCGCTGCACCTCGGCTGCCCAGTCTGGCGTGGTCTTGTAGTTAATCCCATAGTCGGCCCCGAGTCGAGTCTAGACGAAATCGAGCTTCTTGTCGCTAGAGGACGTGACGATCGTAGTTGCGCCCGCTGCCTTAGCCAGAATAAGTGCGGTCACGGAAACCCCACCGGTCCCTAACACTACCAGTCCCAGTAATACTTCTTCACTCAACAAACCGTGTTAGATATCGCTATGACCCCGAGAGAATTGGCTCTCACATTACATACCGAGGACCAACACCGCGCCTCCAGGCTTTAGTCGTGCATTCCCGTAAAACGCGTTCCACACCGTCGACACGGCACACGGCGTCGCAGCCCATTGCACGAAGCCGCGTGGCGTTTTACAGGGTGGGAGCTTGATCAGCACATGGGCAGGTATGGCGATATACTCGTGCAGCACCCTCTCTTCCGCGCTGCTGCTCCATTGTGTAATTCACAGCGTCCGGCCGTTTATTCACGGCGCCGTATAGGAACGAGGCAGGGCAAATAGGCGCAAGCACCGCATCCCCTACGGCGAAGGTGGGAGGGAGGCTTGGACAACAACGCGGTTGTCGGACCGATGGCGACTACCTCGCCTGCCCACGTCGGAACACGGGGATCACGTTGTCTTTGACTGCGAAGGGATACATCGACTTCGCGATGGCGACCGTCTCGGTAGTTGAGCGCTACGCTGCGGGCCTTTCACTAGGACTTCGCCGGCGCTTGGCGTTGGGATGTGCTCGCGGCATGGTTGTAGGTTGTCGAACCCATCGAAGGCTGTGAGGCGGAAGACGGTCTGCTCGGTGGAGGACACCTTGGGTCTGTGCTACTGACAATACAATGATGAACAATGGGACAATATTCGAAAGGCTAACAAGCTAATGCTAGTATTACAGCTCGATTGAACTGCGTTTATATTTGTTGTTGTTGGCACTTTTGGTCGAGTCTGGTACTGGGGAAGCAGATGCTCGAGTCATCTCTTATATATATAAATTCTCATCCTTATTTTCTTCCCCAAAGTTACCACGCAGAACCAAACACATCCCCCTACCATACTGTGGTCTCAAGAATATATTACTAGCGAACGGTAGTGAGGGCGAAAGTTGACGGTTGGTGTTGGGGTGAATATTAACCTTGTATGGTGCGCGATTCACTCTTTTCCGCCAATCCGCCAGCCATTTAGCAAACGTAACCCTCTTGGCATTCAGCTGACATAAACAAGTATATAATTTTATTTGCAGTAATTTTTCCATAATGTTTATACTGCAAATTATCCTGGAATTCTATTTGCAGTATCTTTTCCATGATAGTTGTACTGCAAACTATCCTGCGATTCTATTTACAGTATGCTTCCTAGGATAGCTATCCCGTAAATCATCCTGCAAATCTATTTACAGTATTTTTTTCCATGATAATATTCCTGCAAACTATCTTGCTTCCTCTTACTTACATTATTAATCAAACTATTCCAGAATGCGCGTTGTCTATTCTTTCTAGAACCTCATTATTTGGGGCAGAGTGTGGAGTTAGACGGACTGCATGCAGAAATGCCGCGAGAGGTCTCCTTTCCCAGGGGTTGCATCCTCATCTGTCAACCCAGGCGGCGTTCAGGGGAAATGTTAGAAATGGTATTGCCACGTCAAACCTGACCTCAAACTATTATATTGTAACAAGCTTAGTAGACATTTAGTCTTTCTTTCTATAGATCATGCCGCGCTTCCTATCTAGACCTCGACAGTCACTTCTTCGTACACGACAACGTGCTTGGTGTTCTTATCATCCGTCAACGGATGCCCTTCCTCCTTCGGCGGCTGCGGTGGTTTCTTCTTTGCCACTTTGACCCATTCCCTAAGTTCCGGTATCCAGCGATGTCTAATTTGACGCGAAGAGCTTAGTCAGCTAAGTCGGGTTCCCCTGACTAGAAAGATAACTTGATAGTAAAAGCACGAAAGACGGGGGGGGGATAAGACAGAAAAGATAAACTAAGAGACGAAAATAACGGAGACGAAGGCGTAAAATTAGCTGGAAACAAAACTTACCCAGCCCACTCCTCAACAACCAGACTCTTGGCCCCGTACTCGTCGGTCAGGACCTTGTCGAACGCGTACGGGATCCAGGCCTCGGCGCCCTCGAACTCGGTGCGGCGCAGCGGCCAGAGCTCGGCGGTGAGGTAGCGGTGGTTGTTCTTGCAGCTCCAGACGCCGGGGGAGCGCTCGGGGTCGCGCTCCCGCAGGCCCGTGATGTCGATGAACATGCCGTTGCTCGTGTCGATCCAGCGGGCGTCGATGACGTTGGCGCCGTTGCCCTTGGTCAGGGCGGTGTGGTGTGGGTTGACGTCGAGGAGATACGTCTTTTTTATCTTTGCGGTCGCCGCCACCACTCTTTCTTTATTACCGTCATCACTACCACTATCACTACCACTACCACTACCACTACCACTATCGCTGCTACTGCTACTGCTACTGCGGTGATGATTTATACGCTCTAGCTTGGACTCGGCGGTGGCGGTGGCGGTGTCGAATCGCTGTAAGGTCTTTTCGTTATTCTCGTCGTCGTTTACCTCGTACTCGTACTCGTGCATGCTCCGGTTGTACCGCTCGCCCAGGAACGACAGCGTCGCCACGCTGACCTGCACGTCGAGGTCGTAGTCCCACGGCATGACGCGCCCGTTCCACCACCACCCCAGCAGCGAGCCGTGCGCCAGCCACGTCTCGACGCCCAGCGCCCTGAACGTCGTCAGGTACGACCGGACCAGGTGCCGCAGCGCCGGCCGGTGCTCCTCGTACGGCACCTTGCCCCGGAAGTACCGCGCGTCGTAGTGCCCGCTCTCCATGTCCCACCCGGGCTCGTGGAAGTACTTCTGCTCCTTCGGCTTCGACTTCGGCTTCGGCGTGGACGTGGTGGGCTTATTGGGAAGGGCCGCCTGCTGTTGTTGTTGCTGCTGCTTCGTATCGTGGTCTGGCGCTTTGACGTGCACTACTACCCTCTCCGTTGGTATTGCTATTTTTGTCACCACCGCTGTTTCTACAACTACTACTGGCGATGCGTGTATGGCTAGGGCGAAGAGCAGGAAGGGGTGGAGGACACGCATCGTCTCAGATATCGCCGGTTGGCGAGGGGGGGGACGACGTCTTTCGAGGATTCGATCCCTCTGGTTTAGTCAATGTGAATATCATACATTGGACAAGGGCAATTGGGTTGGCTAGCAGACCATCTTTGTAACCCAATTCAATAGGTATCAAATAGCAGGCCAGTATATACAGAAGCTGGTGTTTTGGTGCTGGTGTATCAGGGGGGTGTGGTCGTGTGCTTCACTTGCCACCAGCGGTATCGCTATACAGGCATTAATATCTCACCTCTTCTATTGATGGGATAAAGCCTGTTTATGCTATGCAAGTGAAAGTAGGCCACTCATCATCATGGATCATGGCACTGGGCGAGTAGCCGGGATGAAGGAAGCATATGGCATCCATTGGTGACCTAAGTCCATAGTCTGATGAGTGTGTGTGGTGCATACCTTACGCGGCGTCATGAGACGACGTAATCTACAGTAGTGAGCGTAGAAGCAAAGTTGATATTCGCACAGCCCGACACAACCGCTCAGCTAGAAGAAAGCTTGTAGCATGCTCTACCCAAAGCACATCGGGTCCTATGCGTGTTTACAAAGGTTAAATGGTCTCAGGGGAAAGGTGTTAATGTCATTTTCCCTCACAGATTACGATTGTAGTCACATGCGTACTGGCTATTATATATGAATCCCTTGAGATATTTTTCTGAATTATCATTATTCGAATTTGATCCCGATTGGCGTAAGGAAAACGGAGAATAGATAAAAAGTGGCATGGTTGCGTGACCGTGTCTACTCGGATGGACAGCCATCATGCCAAACCTGCGAACTTGAACCTTATTGCTATAGTCAAACGTCACGACTACCTACACCCCGATCCGAATCGCGCCGTCTAGGGAGAGTTTAAAATACCTACTAGCCGCGTGTCCATAAGAAATTTGTTGGCAGAGAACCGTCCATAGATGCTGCAAGCTTGGACGTGAGTATAAATGGGATGGAAGTAATAATTCAGGAACCGACGAGGTTACATTCTGGAGTGGATGTTGATGTTGTAGAAGTAATGGAATAGGTGGCTTCGAATTAACCTCGAATCCACCGTGAGGGATCACTATACGCACTGGTATCGCCCTATCTCTCTACAGTGATTGGAAACAGAATGAGACAATATATACCTAAGAAAATTAGGAAGCTACTGCAGCCGTTGTTAAATCACAGTGCAAGTGGTGCTACGGATTCAAACCAAGTCACAGTACAAGACCCAAGGTCTATATCAACTAAAGATTATCCTAACCTGAAACGTCTCTAGATAATCAACACCGAATCCTTTGAAAACATTAGGATAAGAGGATATATGGTATCTACTGGAAAACAGTTGGCCATGCAGGTGCATCGCTAGGTAGAGGGTACGGAAACTATATTTAGGTTGCGAGCATTTACCGAGATCGCGTATACTAAAGGAATAATGACATTTATGAAAATCCGATGTCAACAGTGGTGGGGGTGGGATGTGACGCCAGTTGGTTCATGATGTCTGAAAGCAATATATGTGTGCCGGCGTTCTGTAACTGACTGGAGTGTTTGGGTGAATGTACTGATTAGAGACAACATCTATGAGTAACAGATGACCGAGGCACAAGCCGGTGTGGACTGAGAAGACATCGTTACAGAGGAAAGTGACTGGCAGTATTTTGCGCGAATGAAGTCCTTGTTGAGTGATGGCATTAGCTAGATCTGCGGTCTTCTGCGCTGTAATGCTGCTTATACCTGTCGTCATATTGCCGACCTGATAAGTCGTTCCCTGCGTATCTAACGAGGGGCAAACCCATACAATATACATACAATCTGGAGCGCCTAACTAGCCCATCAGAGAGATATAATCCCGTCTCCCTCTACCGTTCGCCATCAAAATCTTCATATTGTATTTAAGTAACAACACATCGCAAAATCCGTGACGCTCGATAGTCCCAACGCCCAAGGACGGGAGGGCAATAGCCCGTGTTTCTTGAGTGACTCAGCACCTAACGCCTCCTAGATCTTGTTGCGGGCGCTGACTCAAACGGGTCATCGGAAATTTCATCGTCACTGATCTCTAGTGGTTCCTGCTGGGCTGCTTTCTGTGAGAAATTCAACTTCGTTTGCCGGCTCTTTAGTGCGGAAGAGGAAGAAGTGGAAGGGGTCGCGCGTGAGGAAGTCTGTGATCGTGATGGTTGTGATCGCGTAGTCGTAGCTCTAGTTGTTGTAGAGCGCTTCGGTGGTGGAGCAGGAGGGTCGTAATTATCATCGTCCATGACAACATCATCATCCTCATCTTCATCGTCGTCTTGCTTGCGACCGCGGCCGCGGCCCTTAGCAGGCGCCTTCTTCGCCGGGGCCTTTGGAGCAGCTTTGCCTCGGGTGGCTGCTGCTTTAGGCCGCCCTGTTGTCTTGCTTTGTGAATTTTCTGCAACACCGATCATTTCCTCGTCTTCGTTGTCAATGAATCCTGTGAGGTTGGGCTTCCGTGCTCGGGCCCGAGGTAGTGCAGGCTGCGACGTCTCCTGTGCTACTGAAGCATGATTGATTGCCTGAGGCTGATCCTCCCAATGACCATCGAGGTCTGAGTCCCATTCGTCCGGTTTCGGTTTGTAAGCCAGTTTTGGGCCTCGTTTTAGTTGGCCGGTAGCAAATTGGTGTTCAAGTTTCTTCTTGATCCTCTCCATTGCGCTATCAAGATCTTCTTCATTGTCTTCTAACGACAACATCTGCTTGACTTGGCCCGACAGAGATTCGGCGACAAATTGTTCCATAGCATGTTTGTCGTCTTTGTCGACAAACTGTGTCACTGCGTCGCCAAACGGTGCCTGGGGAAGTATCTTTAGCGATTGGGCTTTTAAATACTCCTCTACGAGCTTAGCAACTTTGACGCTATCCATCTCGGCGAGGCTAGCGACAACTTCGTCAGACAATGCATTGGCGGCCGTAGTACGTTCTGCATTTCATGTTAGCATAATACCGAGCATTAGAAAAAAAAAAAAAAGGGAGTCACATACTCTGCACCGTCTTCTTTCGATAGAAGTGGACTACATCGTTCGTGTTGGCGACCTTGTCAGAGAATCGGTTAGAAAAACGCTGGGGATTCTCAATGTCGTAATGGCCTCCATCTGGTGCCGAATATTCAACCTTGAGCCGAATTAAGGGTCTCGGTCGTTCGTTTTCGTCTATATCAACCTCTTGTAGGGAGTCCCACTCCACATTAGCTTCCTCAATCATCTCCTCCACGACGGCCATCAACCTTTGGGTCAGCTCCGTTCGATTATCCTTCTTTTTTTCTAGACCCTTGAACCGCTTGTCGGTCGCCAGCACAATCTCAGCAGTAACAAAGGGGCGAACAGACTTTAAGCGATGTTTCTCAACTGAGAAGTCTTTGCCAGTAACGCTTACCACGGCGACGTGTTTCGCGACAGCCTCACCCGGCACCAGTGATGTAGCAACAGATGAACCGGGCTGCATGACATGAAAACCTGTTTCGGGATTATGTCGAGGATCGATGAGACATTCGTGCTCGTGGCCCCAAATGACTAGATTAAGCCACTCTGGTAGCATGTTCTCAGGCAGATAACTGGTAGCTGTGTGGGCGTGGTGGTTCTGGTGAACGGAAAGTAGGTTAAACCAGTCTGTTGACTGCTGACCGGGTCGAAACCATTTCACTTTGTGATCACGAAAGTTCCGAAACATGCGTTCATCGCGCACGTTGCTGATTCCGTAGAGCGCCAGCTTGGTCTGGCCTTTCTGGAGCAAGACGGGTTTCACGTCGATCTCGTCAACCTTGGGGGTGCGGCCGTAATAGTTCACGAGGCCGGCGACCTGAAGCAGGTCGAGTGAGCAGTAGTTGCCTTGGCCGCTGGGGTCGTCGTGGTTGCCATGAATAGAAAAGACGGGGATGGAGATGTTAATATCCGGATCCTCGTAGTTGACGTGGCTGAAAGCACTCGCGAAGACCTCGTTGGCATCACTGAGGAACTGGAGCTCGCATGGCTTCATGCCGAGACAGTTCTTTCGGAGCGAGCGCATAACATGATACATGGACAGCCTCGAGGGCTTGTTGTCGTGGAAGAGGTCGCCGGCCAGCAAGACCATGTCCACCTGGAAACTGGTAAGCACACAACGAACAACATGTCTCTTTCCGAGATAAGGATGGGGCTAGAGGCCTTACATCTTCTGTCCGTGCCAGGTTCATGATCTCATCAAAGGTTTTCCAGCTGTCATCTTTGCGGATGGGGTCGCGCTCCTCGTAGCCCACATGATTATCAGTGGCGACGAGGATGCGAATCGTGTCCGCATCTGATGCAATGTTAGGTAAGCACGACAAAGTTCGGGTTGTGACCTTGGCTGTAAGTAGAGATGGGCTGGCCTACCTGATAGCTGGGATGATGATGGCATTGCTGTATTTGATGAGTACGTACTAAATCCGGGCTTCGTATGGAAGTAGTGACATGAGGGATGCGCAAGGGAACTGTATTACTGACCTGATCCGAGCTATGGTCTGCTTAATAAAGTAGTGGAAGTCGCATTCTGAGGTGTCATTTCAGCTCAGGCTCCTTGTCAAAAAGGTAACTATATGTAGGTTAACTGGCAGTAGTTGGTAGCCTAAGTAACTAACTCCGAGCAGGTACTAATAGGTAGGGAGTCAATGCAGCTCTCGGGGCAACAAAGACGCGTTGAGTTGGGTCCATGCTTCAATTTCGCCCCGCGAAATCACGTGCACTTCAAGCACTTATCAGGTACATCTCTTCGCGTACTGATGTACGCACAACCTGGTTTTTTGGTCTCTTTATCAGGTTGCCTGCTGTATGTAGTCCATACTGTTTACAACCAGTTTCATCTTGGAATTTATAGTCATCACACTGGATACATTCAACCTATTCGTTCCCGGGGCGAGTCGCTGGAGTTATGCTTATTTTCGTTGAAAACGCTTCTTGATATAGATAAGCAACGCTAATTGTTACTAGATGATGCGAGCCAGCTGTGGGATACCCAGCTATGCAGATGAATGTTCGTCCCAGCCCACGGATGCCCTAATGAAATCGGCAGTCTTGGAGATATCCGAGGCCCTCCTCGTTATCGACCATGCGTAATATTTCATGCCCACCCGTTCAACGCCAGTCCCCTAACCCAAGCCAGAGCCAGATGTGCTAGTACAGATCCATGTAAAGTTACCCACCCCTAAAATGCACATGTGCTAATGCGATAATGTGACGTTTCTATCACACACCCGAATGCTAATGCAATCTCATGCTGTCGCTGCGTTGGTAGCAGCCTCTTCCCGATCCACCTTCGCAGAAATGCCTTCCCACCAAACTCCATGAGTATCTCGGTCGACACTCCCAACTCGACCAATCTCATCAATCATCTCTCGCATTCTCTCGACAAATTCTGGCAACCCTAACCCTGCTAGTTTCTCCCCAGCAGTGCTAGTGGCCTTGATCTTCTCGCTCGCAGAGCCGGCTTGTAATCTGGTGAGCATATGCCCCCTGACGCGGGTAAGGAGGAGCCTCATTACTGGCTCCCTGGGCTCCATATTGTTATGTTTAGCGTCCATGCTGGCTTCCAGAACTCTCGTCACAAGAGCTTGTATATGCTTTTTCGTGGCTGCAGGCATAGAGCGCCCAGCCTCAAGAGCCGCCATGATGCCGTGTACGGCTGTCGACTGATTCAGCGCCTTGTTACTATCATCCATCGATTCAAGGAGGGTGAAGACCCGACCGGCCTCTGTTTTCCAAGGGGCCCGAACATCGCGTTTCAACATGTTCTTACACTGCAGGAGAATGGCACCTGCGGTAACGATACGAAGCGTTTGGTGGCCGAGATGGACCCGCCGCTTCTCGTCTAGAATGAGGGGTTCTGGTAAAGTATCAGATGGCGGCGAAGGTTGTGTGAATTGGTCTACAAGCATCTGCCAATAAATTTTGTCAGGGGTGGGTCGTAGTTTTGGGTGATTGATGCCCTCCGGATCACGCCGGTTTGCTTCAGCATGCACTTTGTTTCGGGCTTCCCGCCACGCAGCCTCTGCACGCACCAACGTGACTGCGCCGCTATCTAAATCCTCAGCAAACTTCTTCGCTTCGTACGGAGAGGCATGCTCGGCGAGGTTGGGCGCTGCCACTTGCAGCATATAGTTCGCATAGTCATAAAGCATCACATCAATAAAAGAGATGAGTGCCTCAAAACGATCAACAATAGGACCTTGACCCAGTTTGTTATCCACTAGATCTTTGACCTCATCGTCCCGCACTGGGGCGCAAAGCTTAGGAAGAAGGGAGCCCATTGAAGAGAAGAATTTTTCGTAGGAAAAACTGCCAGCCTGGAACTGACGCCCAGCTACCTCGGTATCAAGCATTTCACCAATAAAGGTGTGTATTGTTGAACTTGGCTTGACGAGATGCTGCAGCCTGTCTTTTATATAATTGGCCATGATAACGAGATAATGGAATTCTTTTTCCTCGTTTCTCGGCCCGGACCGGAGATCCTTCAGGAGTGGTTCCATACGCGACTTGTGTTGCTCTTGGAAGTGTTCGAATTCAATGCGATATTCCCGGTTGATCGCCAATTCGTGAACAATAACTCTGTTGTCCGGTAGAATAGGAGGATAGTTTGACTGGACTGTGGGTTGCCGAGATTCATGCTTGCTGGGAGGTGTCGGCGGCGGTGTGAGTGTCTGGAGTTGGGATGAAATCACATGATCTGCTGTGGTATGATCGACCATTGAAGAGCCCTCGGTGCTTAGGGAGTGTTCGGCAACCCGCGGTTTGGTATCTCCCGCGGGTTTCTTCGCTGCTCTGGCCTTTCTTGCTTGCTTCACTGCCTCGAATATCCTCCTCTTTCCTTCCTGGGCCCCTGTGAGCTTCTTAATCCGCACCATAAGCATTAACTGATTATCCCTGATACTCTGTAAGTAAGATTCGGTAACGACATCTTCTGTGCGATCTTTGACAGTTTGAAGGATAGCATCAAGCTCCACAAACTGCAATATCATTACTTCTACTAGAGCGTCCGAGTCCCGTGCTTTCCAGGCAATGAATGCGTTGTGAAAGGTGGCATAAACCTCCGGCAGGGCGTCTTGCAGAGCCGGTGGTGGAGTATAATTGTTAGATGAGGTTAACCGCGATAAAGTATTCTCGAACGAGATCAGTAAATCTCGTGCCTTGGCGACAAGGTCCTGTAATTGCGGATTAGCCAGATCATCGCGAGGGATGGGTTGCCCTTGAGAGGATCCAACCTGCTCCTGTTCTCCTTTATGGTCTTTATTGCTGAGGACTTGAGTTGGATGTCCAAGAATGAGGAAAGCACTCAAAAATGTCCGAACGGCAGCCATCTCAGTGACAGACCCAGTGTCACCCTCGCTCAAGCCACATATACGTAGTATTCGCGCCGTCATCAGGAGCACTTGTTCTTGACCAAGAAGTTGGACCACTTTATCAAATGATGTCTCTCTAACTCCATCGATGTTTAGGCCGATTTCCGCGAAGTCGTGAACTACTTTTCTCCTCAACAAACCCCTCCACCACCATTGCACCTTGGACGCTGCAACATCGTCGCTCATCGTAGTCTCCTCGTTCAGGCTTGTTGACTCTTGTTCGTCACCTTCTGACGCTGTAGAATCTCCCGCCGATTTCCGAGTCATCGTGCTATGAGCTCGTGAGCGTCGTGTAGCCTGACGATTCCGCAGCTCTTCCCTCCTCCTCTCAGCCTCAGCAAAACGCTCTTCCATCTGTAACCTTAGTTTGCGTATTTCTTGTTCCCTCTTCTCTTTCATGCTCTCCGCGACTGCCTTGGCACGTTTGACTTCTTCAGCACAAGCTGCGACGATCTCTGCCAAGTTCTTCTCTCGTGCCTGAGCTGCAGCCAAGGCGCGGGCTTCGGAATTCGAGCTCTTCTGCTGGGCGGCTTTCACTACAGCGGCCCTTAGGCGCACCTTCTCGGCGTGGGCAGCTCTGTCGGCGAGGCGTGCTTTGCGGTCCTCGAGGATGGAGGCACGCCGCATCTGCTGTGCAATGAACCTGCTCTGGGGACTGCCATGGTGGGTGAAACCGTGCGAGGAACGAGACTGAGCGGAGGCTATCGAGTTCCTACGCGACGAAGCAGCAGAGTCCTTTCGCCGGGTTTGCGTTGGGCGATAGAAGCGGGCAGCAATGTGGGGAGGCGGCGTGTGAATGCGGCGTTCCTCTTCTTCGGTTTGTAGAGTCATATCTAGATCGAGATCGGGCTCTGGGGCGGTGGGATTGGGCGCCCCGACAGACTCCTCGACGTTTCGAGCCGGGTCGGCCAGGTCTGTGGATGCGCGGCGCATGGTGATGGCGATGGCAGTGTTGACGTTGGCGGGGACAGTGCGCAGTTGGCGCTGGGCATTTCAGATTTCAGGCCTTACCGCTTACCGGAGACGGAATAGAAACAAGCCCACAATGGTCCGAAATGGCACAAAGAGCCGGGCGTCCTTTGTCGTTGTGGGAAGACGGGGGGATTGCTCGAGGTTGTTCTGGGACCACCGAGACTGCGACTTGTAGGCGCAATGCACAAGCGGTGCAGACCGTGGCAATGATGCTATATTATTGGGTTTCTAGCGTAGCAAACCGCGCTGGTCTCTAGTGTAAAGATAAGTGCCGCAAAAGAAGCGGACAAGAATAATGAATCTGGCACGAAAACGGGGAGGAGAGGGGATGATGTAGTGTGAAGAAATGGCCGGGGAACCACGACAGCCTTGGATCGTGTTGGGACGGGCCCAAGGAAGGTGGTCAGCAGGAGTAGAAAGTCACGGAGGGGCTGGTGTACGTAGGGCGTGAGAGGAAGATTGGAAACGATGGCGAGGGAGAGAGTGATACATGAGACAAGGATGGCAGCTTTCAGCTCCCGAGTTGATCAGAGGAATTCGGTTGAATGGCAAGCTGCTGGTGTTATTAGTTGACGAAGCCAGGGTGCAGCAGGATCGAGAAGCGACGGGAAGGCCGCGTGCCTTTCTGCTGGGCAGGCGACAGTTACAGGACGGCAGGGCGGGCAGGGCTTGGGCTTGGGCTTGGGCTTATGACACCAGAAGCCAGAAGCCTGGAACGAACAATTAGAGCCAGGCGGATGGAGCCCACCCAGGTGAAACATTCACGGGCAAGGTTCAAGTTCAGGTTGCCGCTTCGGTCACCCAGCCACTACTATAGATGTAAGTTAGGTAGGGTAGGTACCTAATAATACCTGATACCTGAGGGTAACGATCTTCCCCGGGTGCACGAATTCGAGTCTGCTACTGTACTCCAGTACAAACCGGGCTTGTCTATTGTTCTCCTATTACTCGAGCATAGACACAATTTGTGGTAATTATCGCTCCTTACTTACAGGCGTCGGGGTTTTTGCCAACGTCAGCCATCCCACGATAAGCAACATCCTCTTCTGTCTCCGTCTTTCTGCTTCCGTCTAACTTGGAGAATGGGCTCTGTTGTACCGCACCTGCATGCTTCTGAGATCCACGGGCCGCATTGGTAAGCCTGCCACCAGGTTGGGCAGTGGAATTCGGCGCTAAACTGTAACTGCTCTATCTCTCGCGAAGCCCGTCATTTTAGCGCCAAGTCTGCGGTCTCACTGCGTTCATTACCCAACCATGGCAAAACTGTCATCATCATGTCGCAACATCTCACACCCTGTCCTTGCCTGTTCTTTCTAATACTACGCTCTGTCCTGTGTTAGTCCGATCACGGAAGATGAAGCACCAGTAGATCTGGCCTATTGTCCTCTCCCCGAACTCTCGATTTTCTCGGCCATACACTAATACATTGGGTATGACCTACTGCTGTGCAACACCCGTCTAAGCTACCTATACAGTTTGCTGTCCATATCTATCCCTAGGTGAACGGAGTAGAAGATAAAGGCAGCTGTGGCGAGAGGTTCCTGCAGTGGCACGGAAGATCGCCCACTTGCCTCGATCCGCATCCCAGCATATGCAACTCCCTGGCCGGATGCGGGGATATAACGTGCCATTTTTAGTCTGCCCGACCAGCCAACGTCCCACGCCGGCTTACCCGGTATGAGGTCCAGACTAATGGGACTCTTTGCGAGAGAATGCGCATTCTTATGCATCATATCTCAAGGCATTATCCGTGGGCCAAACTGTATTGGGCTCTCAGGGTAAGTACGATAACGCCCTAACATTTAATAGGAGGGACCTCATAGGAAATTGCCATTATGCAGATTGACTCGGCTCCCTGTGCTGTTGAACCCGTTACCTTAGTGTAATAGCGAGTAAGAGATTCGACTCGAGTTCCATCCCGCTCGAGCAGATTCTCTCCCCGGGCAAGAACGAGAGCTGCTGGTGCCCCCCAATGGCACTCGCCGTCCTGTGTTCCACTCTTGAATCGGACACTATATCACCCAGGAATCGTAGAAACGTGATTGAATTTAGGATCAAGACCCCTATCGTAATGTCATATAGTCATGGCCAACGCAAGATTGAATTGAAGGATCGATTTGTTGAAGACGACTGTTCATTAATTCTTGTGATCTTGTTATCGAATGTCCTAAAACATGTATACTTCATTAGATACGGATATGCCAAAAAGACTAAGAGGCTAACCTTCATATGTTGTAAGAAGCGACCTCATTTTACTATTATACTGGGGACGTTAAAGATCGCATGAAAAATTCTGCTTATTGAGGCAAAAAGGTAATACTTGGCTTAAAGTTACGTGATTAGCAATTGGATTCGTAGTTAATAGAATAGTAGCGTCCGTTCTCGTCATCACAAGCCGAATAGGGCTTTTCATGATCGGGAATCGAGTGGAGGGCGAGGAAATGAGAACGTTGCAGAGGGTGACTAAGACCATTCCTGATTGCCCATGACCCTAACCGGAAACTAAACGGGGCCGGCATGTTGTTGTTGACATGAATGTACGCAAACAACGAGGACTGTCTCATATCGAAACGAAATACTCTCTATAGCAAACTGCGATCCGCTTAGTCCTATACAGAGGCAGATGAGACAATAAATTAGGAGCATCTCATGACAAGGCATTGTGTGCCTCTGGAGATACCATTGTCTGCAGAAATAGCTAATGCACCTGTTCAAGACAGAATGACTTTAGATATCACGTTGCCAAATGATTGGTTGAGAGACAATCTTGAGATTTTGTACAGTATCAAGCCGAGACCCAAAGCCGATCTATGTGACGCGATCTACCAGCTAACAAGGCGAGTTTTTCGTTTGTACTGATACTTCCGTAAAGAGGAACCTTTGATCGACAAATGTTGGCCCAGTGTAATTCGCGATGGGTGAGACGTTCCGTTCCGTGAACCAGTCCCTGATATGAGAGGGGTCTGATGACTGCCGGAAATAGTCGTGGCGCATATAGCGGCTAATTGTTATTTGGGTGTTTCTATCCGACTCTCCCAACGACAGCATGCAGCTGTCTTATCGAAAACAACATGATGACCACCGGAGGAGAGAAATGCCAAAGAGAGCGGTGAGTGGCGTCGTAAGATTTCGGGTACCTGTTTGGGTACCTGATTACGACAATGACACGTTCCACAGAAGCATCGCTGAGTGGTTATACGTACGTAATCCTGTCTCTTTTTATTAGCTATTGTGTCTATGGAAGAGAAGAATTGGTACTCTTGGTGGTCCAACCTGGATTTGGCCTGGAATAAGCCCGTATGGCACCCGAATCGGAGATTGTTTGTTATCCAGGGCCAGATAACGGCCTATGAAAAAGAAGAAAGCGGAACTGGGCCGTGATTGAGTACAGAAGAAATATAATTGGCAGGACGCATCAGAAGCGGTCAATAAGGGATTCAAACCTACCACGGGGAACCTGACAGTAATCGCATAGTAACGAAGCAGCTAGCCTTAGCTAAACGACTGGTATTTGATAAGGAACATGTCATAGTTAGAAGGCCTAGTAGAGGTGTAGTGTACAATGTTTTGTAGTCTAGATAGGTATAATAGGTCACGGGTTCCTGTCTACCAGGTTCATAAACAATAAGAAATGCAGCTACCCACGTATACATATATAGCAGGTAGTATAGTCTCCAAATCACTTATAGTTACTTCCCGAGCTCCGTAAATATCGGGGTGCGAGGGGAGGAATCTCGGGCATTGCTGGACTGCAGTCGAGTCCGACGCAACATATGAAAGATAGCACACCAACCTCGAACTAGATAGTCTTGGCAAACAATGAGTATGCCCAACACTAGCACGTGGGCACGCGGCAGTTCAAGCTGGTTCTCTCTGGATTGGCGTTGCACTGGGCGGCCGTTGTGCCGGCCAGTACCAAGCTTGGAACGGTACACGAGATGCACCGGTCAAGCCAGTGCTACGGAAAGGGTAGAAGAGACAAGCTATATACCTACCTACACCGGTGTCTCTGTACCGTACCTGCCTTGCAGTGCACATTGAGACCTGCTAGATTTCGGTACCCACATGGTACCGCGCATCTGGCCAGTGGGGAGATGGGATGGGGGCCATCTGGGCATCTGGGCATCTGCGCTAGTAGTGCCGGTATTCCACCTGGCGCACTGGGATTCTGGGATTCTGATGTCGGGCATGTACTGTACAGTACCACCCGACCACAGGTATGACGACGGGAGCAATGTGCCGTGCACAGAAAGTGCTTGGGTCCTGGTTGTGGCCGTCTCCACCCTAGATTGCACGTACACTACAATGAACGCCACCCTCTACACCACATGCGTTCGCTCCGTGCCCTTCACCATTACCACACAATTCCCACCCTCGTCTTCGACATTTCGCCCAACCAATCTAACCCAACCCTGAAGGCCATCCTTCCCCTAGATGTATACCTCATGTCCAGCCCTTCTTGTCAGCCCGAAAATGCCGCAAATGCTGCACGGGTGAGCGAGTCCCTGCCAGTCACGCCAATCCCTCCTCCCAGTGTCTCTGCTGGCGTTGCCGCTGGTACTGCGACTGCGACTGCGACTGCGACTGACAAACAGCCCTCCTCACCCACAGCCCTGACTGGCTCCCCTCCCATTCCTGACGCACGCCCTGCTGCCATCGCCTCTCCCCCTTCATCGGGCTCCTCTAGCGTGCCCGTTTCGTCCTCTACGTCTCCATCCTCGGCTATTTCCGCCGGCCATGGGGACCAGGTCAATAAAAGAGCGAGGCCGCCGCTGGCTGTCTCCAGATCCAATGGACCTTCCTTGCTAACCCAAGCTCTTGCTTTTGCGCGAGGCATTCCCCCTTCCACCGCCCCTACGACGGACCAGCGCCAGCCCGACTATCAGTACACACTACCCAATGACCCACCCCCCCGATCGAATCAATCCAAACATGTGTCTGCCAACGCTCAAGAGTTGACGCCCCTCGAGCAGCGCTATGATGCCCTAACGCATTCCTCGGACGTTTCTACGTTACCGGTTAACCCCCGGGGACGAATTGACCCTCCCCGAACCATATCTTCTCCCACCTTCCACTCGCCATCACACCCTGCTGTTGCTACTGTCGACCCTAGCACTATCGCAATGCCAGGCCTTGTAGAGGCGTTCCCGGTCCTTAGGGACCATCACGGTTCCTATTTCATGAGTCGGGCAAGAGGGAGGTCTCTTGAGCGCACAGAGAAAGAAGCCCGCGTACATCGGATTAATGCGACCGAATTGCCCTTGGACGGTGTTGGGGAAAATGCGTACAACTGCGGTGACAGCGCCTTCTCTCGTTATAATGACTCGGAGGCCAACTCAGATTCGCGTGCTGAATACCGAGCATGGAGGACTGAGAGAACTGTATCAATGGGTCCGGAGAAAGCATGGTCCATTGGCACTGGGGATGTTGTCGGCCACCAGGACGGTCAAGTCGAAAAGTCCATTGCCGAAGTACTAGCTGGAATGGAACCAACAAGAAGCCGTAAGGCGAGTCACAGTCTTCGATTCTTCAAGGAAGGCCTCCCAGCCGACAAAATTAAACGAAAGGAGCCAAAATCTACCTCACAGCAGGAGACGACATCGCCATCAAAAGGGCAAGAGCAAACACGCATCTTGCCCAACCAAACTCCCAAGATTTTAACCCCGCCTCATCGATCTGCCGAGGTTAAAGATGCGCAACCCTTGTCACATACTGAATATTTGCCGTCTGGTACCTATGCCGCTGAGACTCCTCTAGACCGATTTGCTGAAGAGGATTGCTTTAGTCTTCAGGAAAACGGGTCCGCGACAATTGAACCTGCTAAGTTTCAAAATCATACTGAACAGTCTGTGCCATCGCCAAGACTTACCAACAGGCCGCGTATTGGAAGTCTAGAGATGGAAGTGCCTAGGAAATTTGATACGCACGATTCTACGATAACGGCAAGTCATGTTACGGGTGAGGTGGTTGAGGAAGGTGAGGAGTCCTCTGAAGAGAAGATTTCATCTGCGTTGTTCCTGCCACATCAGAGCTTGGAGGATTCTGCGGGAGAGGGATCTTGTGTTATTGAGAAGGTTGAGCCCGAACATTCTAGTACTTGTTCCTCTTCCAAGAAGGATTTCCACCCGTGGCTTGTGAAAGCAGATGAGCCAGAAGCTGAAGGCGAAAGTCTGACTGATGTACTTCATGAAGACGTGCCCAAAGGTAGGAAAGACAGCATACTGCTTGGTCGGGACTTGCCCAACAGAGAAGATCATGCAGATGGTGTTCCAAATGAAATTGAACTTAAAACAAAGCCATGTGACATACCCGCAATGGCCCCGCGGCCCGTTTCGGGATATTACGAAGATATATTGCACGATCATCAACTAGAGCCTAAGGTACCTCTCGAGGCTATTGAGCTAATACCATACAGGCATCAGGTTGGGGGCCACACAACTATTTGGAGATTCTCCAAGAGGGCGGTCTGCAAGCAGCTTAATAACCGAGAAAATGAGTTTTATGAGAAAATAGAACGATATCATCGCGATCTTTTGCCTTTCTTGCCAAGGTCTGTAAAAAATATTCTTGTTTTATCGGCATAATTGCCATACGGCAATTGCTCAGCTCAAACTACGGAGAATAACTAACTAATCTGGTTTGCAGATACATCGGTGTTCTGAATGTTACATATCAGAAGCAGCCGCGCCGGAAGTCTACAGCAAGAAAAGATGACAACACCGGAACCGAAAAGGTACCAGGTGAATCTGATGTTCAGTCAAATGGCACCGATGGGAGCACCAAGACTAGGATCCGTCGATCATCTAATGGCTATGATGAAGATAACCGCCGACGAATAGTCAGCCAGTCTCTCCGGTCGGGACACACCCCAGTCCCTACCGTTACATTCATGGATAATCAACACATTTTACCCAGAAGCTGGCTTCAACCCTCTTTAGTTTCAGGAATGAAGGAGCGCCCAAGGAGCGCATCTGCAGCTATGATTCAACCGCGCACGAGTGATATCTCGTCACCGACCCTCGATCATGATACTTCTCAAAGTACTAGGCCTACGTTAGAAGATCGACATGCGAATAGCTGGGGGGCAACAATGGTCAATAAAAGACTGAGGAACGAAGTGTTCAATGATGCGTTCTTGAAACAGCCTATTACTGTGCACAAACACCGGAGACCCGCATCATATCACCGCTCAGTTCCTCGTCCCTCAGTACAACCTCGTCAATCAAAATCAGTGACGGGTTTTCCAATAATTGAGAGCGAAAACGACAAATCTGCATTATCAAATGGACCAAGCAAACTCAGAAATCAGGCAACTCTCCAGCAAAGTCAGAGTGACTTGGGACCGAGCGATGATGGCATGGTTGTGGACCATGTGAAAGATGTAACTGGTACCAGCGCACCGGAAGCGGAGGTATTAGGAGAAAAGTTCTCCCCACGCGTACAGAAGCGCCGTTATTCCGGTAGCAAGTTGCGGCGTAAGCCTCAAGACGTTGGGGAGTCACGTGGTGACTTAAAATACTTTGAGGACGCAGACGATGTTATATATGGAGGTGATGACGAGGCGAAAGCGTTCTCGCTGCCTCTCAATGGCGCGGTTAAGAATGGGGAAGCCGTCTCGAAGGATACGGAATGTGACAGCCTGGCAAAACCTGAGCCCCCGAAATACGAATTCGCTCTTACATCACCTCCAGCAATACCCAGTCTAGAAATGGAGTTGAGGAAGATTCCGCGGCCAGTCAATCCGAAAGAAGCTCAAACCCAACATCATTCGAGGGTTGAGTATTTCCTATTGCTTGAAGACCTCACGGCTGGGATGGAAAGACCCTGCATAATGGATCTGAAGATGGGAACTCGGCAATATGGCGTTGATGCTAGTCCCAAGAAATGTGACTCCCAGCGCCGAAAATGTGCAGGGACGACATCCAGAGAACTAGGGGTCCGAGTATGTGGTCTACAAACGTGGGATGCCAGGTCGCAGACGTATGTATTCCGAGACAAGTACTACGGACGAGATTTAAAGGCCGGGAAAGAGTTTCAGGACACATTGACCATGTTTCTCTACGACGGGGTGGATTATAGTAGTGTCCTAAGACATATTCCCACTATACTTCAGAAAATCAACCAGCTGGAGGTAACCATTCGACGTCTGCGTGGGTACCGATTCTACGCTGCCAGTCTTCTGATGTTTTATGATGCCGGAACCTCCAGTGATGGCAACGATACAGCGGCTGAGGACTCGACCACGGATTTCGCAACCGATACGGAGGATGCGTGGGACGGGAGAAGACATCGGAAGAGTAAAGCCGAAATCGATTTCAAGATGGCAGACTTCGCGAATAGCGTAACGGCTGGTGACTTGGCCACGGACAAGCCATGTCCACCCACACATCCAGATGAGCCGGATCGGGGTTTCCTGCGGGGCCTCGCGACGCTTCGAAAATATTTCTTGCAGATACAGAAGGACGTGCGAAGTGAGATGGGGCTAAACCTACGCAAACATGACGACGATGCTCGAGCGGTGGAAGACGAATATGACGAACTGAGCGTTAGTGAGTGAGATGGGACCCAGTAGCCTGACTCTCTGGGGGGTGCGTGGGCGCCACTGGATGAGAGCAGAAGCCTTAATCATTTCGTATTCCTTACTCGGGATTGATACCCTAGAATGGCGCAAGGGAAATATCCATTTGCTTTTTCTCTTCCTTTCTTTCCCTTAGGGTTAGGGGCTCGGTCATATTTCCCAAAAATACCCTGCATATCTCAAGGCGTTTATTAGCCGGCGCAATGACGAAGTAGCCAGAAGGATTCCAAACAGTAGTAATCATAGCTCGCAATGTTCATCCAATGCGTGTTTCCAATGATTTCAAGACGCTCCGGCCGGGTATGTTGACTAACGTGAGGATCGCCAGCCGACTCGCTTTAAGAAAGAACTGCTTTAGTTTCCATAGGTTGGTAGACAGATTAACGTAGTTGAAACTCAAAAGTATACGGCCTTTGGGAGTCCATGAGATGTCCATACGCACGCACATGCGTGCCAGAGGTTATTCTAAAGAATAGAGCCCATTGCTAAAGAGGTCAGAGAACCATGGAATAGAGCGCTGATCAGGAAGTGGCATGACGAGCGGCGAGCGGGGCATGGTGGGGGAAGTGGGTGGGGCGTAGGGCTGAAAGTGACAGATCTATTGAGTCGAATGCTGTGCGTCAGTGGCTCACTTGCTTGGTGACTTGAGCCGCATCTCGAGCACCACCCACCATTCACTAAGGTAGGCACCCATCCCACCTGCTTCCACGCCTGTACCCTTGTCCCGCCAGGCCAGGCCAGGCAATGGCAGTGCGCCCCAGCCGGCTTTCTTCCGTATGGCGAACAAGTCGGAAAACCGCGGCGGCAAGACGATAGTCTTCCTGCACCCCGACCTGGGCATTGGTGGTGCCGAAAGGCTTGTTGTCGACGCCGCTGTCGGCCTGCAGAAGCGAGGCCACAAGATCGTCATATTTACGAGCCACTGCGATCCCGGCCACTGTTTTGACGAGGCCCGCGATGGTGAGTGCTTGCTTGCTCGGTCCACGCTTTCCGACTATCGTGGTCGTGTACTGATTGCCGCGCTTTGCAGGAACCCTGGACGTTCGCGTCCGCGGCAACAGCGTCATCCCCCCCTCGATTCTCGGACGATTCAGCATCCTCTGCGCCATTCTCCGCCAGCTTCACCTGATTCTCCAGATCTATTTTACGTCGGAGCTCAGCGGCCTGCACCCCGATGCGTACTTCGTCGACCAGCTCAGTGCCGGTCTGCCATTACTGCAGTGCCTACATCCACGGGGGCGCATATTCTTCTACTGCCACTTTCCGGATCTGTTGCTAGCCCAGGGCAGGCAGAAGTGGTGGAAGCGTCTATACAGGGCGCCGTTCGACTTCTGGGAGCAGTGGAGCATGAGTTTTGCTGACGCCATTGCTGTCAACTCCAACTTCACAAAAGGGGTCGTCAGTCGGACATGGCCTACACTTGCACGCCAAAAGGAGCTGTGGACCGTGTATCCTTGCGTCGACACCAAGCCGAAAGCGAGGAGGCCGGATGAAAGGCCGTTGTGGAATGGGATGAAGTATGTCTTGAGCATCAACCGTTTCGAACGCAAGAAAGACATCGCGCTCGCCATCAAAGCCTTCGCTGGCCTAAGCAAGCAACAACGTGCCGGGGTGAGGCTCGCTGTTGCCGGGGGCTACGATCCACGCGTCGCTGAGAACGTCGGGTACCACAACGAATTAGTCAAGCTGGCCGAGAGACTCGGCCTCAAGAACATGACAGTCAAGACTCCACAGACAGCTCAGGCTGTGCCACAAGACGTCGAGGTCCTGTTTCTCCAGAACGTGACAAACATGTTGAAGGAGATGCTCCTATGGTCGGCTCGTCTCCTGGTCTACACGCCCGCGAACGAACATTTCGGCATCGTGCCCCTTGAGGCTATGCTCAGTGGCGTCCCCGTTCTTGCTGCCGACACAGGCGGCCCCGTAGAGACCGTCGTGCAGGGCAAGACTGGCTGGCTGCGCTCTCCAGATAATGTCGACGAGTGGACTGCGGTTATGGACAAGGCTCTCCACCAGCTAACCGCGCAGGACCTAGCCGAAATGTCGAAGGCGGGAGTAGAGCGGGTCAAGAATGGCTTTGGCGAAGCAGAGATGGCTCAACGCTTAGACTCCATCTTTGATAAGATACTTCGCGCCGAGAGACATAGACGAAACAGTGTTACGATGATAGCTTTATTAGGAGGGTTGCTTGGCTTGGTTAGTGCCGCGGTGGTTACCGTCCAGGCATACTCATAATGATCAGGAAAGTTAGTGGGCATGGATGGTCTGAAGTGGGATAGACTCAAGATAGATCATGTACAATACCCAGGTGAGTTAATATAGCGTTGTATTATGTACATATTTCGCGCTAGGCATAACTATCCTATTGGTCTCATACCAATGGGTAATTCTGTGCGATGAGAGGAGTGCCTCTGGAAGCCTTAAATCGAGGTAGACTTAGCATCGATACTCAGAAATAATGATGGTGAGAATGTTTGTGTAGATAGCTGATGATTCAACATGTTAGCGCTGTGTTCTCGAAGACAAATGGACTCTTGATTTGGCAGAAACTTCGGGCCTACTTTTGTTCACTATAGGTAAAAATAATTCGAGGACGAGATCGAGATATTCCAAGGTTTAATTCGCAAGGTTCCCGCAGACGCCAGTACAGAGCAACTCGATCATATTCAATATCCGTTGCATTCAACGCGAACCATTCACTGCCTCTTGACTTAGGTACCGCGTGCAGGCATTCGCAATTCCATTCAAACTCAGTGTATCTAGGTAACACTCCATCCTTAGTGAATGCGTCCATTACTTACTTATTCCATTCCATACACGGATCCAAATTCGTCTATATAAAGCCCCCTCGTCTCCCTGTTCGTCGAACTTTCACTTTTGCCTTGGTCTCCCTACAGCAAAGACCAGATACCCAGGCAAGACGAGTAAATCCGAGCGGACACCTCTTCACGATGCAGTTCCTCACGACCACCCTCGCCGCTGGTCTCAGCATCTTCTTCCTCGGCCGAGTTTCCGCGACACCCGTCAACTCCGCCACCGCGCCAGTGTTTGTCCAGCCCGTCACGCTATCGCCCCAGCCGAACCCGGCCGCCGGCAGAGAGGACTCCTACACGCAATCCTGCTTCGGCATCGTCTGGCTCGCGCCACAGTGGCCACCGCAGGTCTGGTTCCAGGCGACGTGTCCGGACAAGCAGGGGAAGAAGGCCTTGACCGTTATCAATCTCAACCAGTAAGTTCCCACCCCACCCAAAGTTCCCAGCCAATTTACGGGAGGTAGGCAGGGAATGAATAGGGGGCTAGTGAGAGGGGTAACGGATCTGAACTGATGATGAAATCTTTTTGAATGGAATAGTTGTATCGCCAATTACGATGGCGTCATGCGCCCGGCCCCCGATGGTAACTTCGGCTACTCGTGCCAACGGAACTACTGGAAGCTCTCGGACGACCAGATGCTCAAGGTCGAGTGTGATGGGCCCGACGGTGTTGTGGCGTCGTCTTTGCAGCTTGGTATGTGAACCCCGCCCCTATCTATCTACCTACCCTGTATTACTTCAAATTTCCATAATATTTGATATGATGGTTTTATAATGAAACGAGACATTCTCTACATACATCTATCACTACAAAGATTTGACTACGCGTACTCCGCTGACGACACCACTATAAAACTAGGCGACTTCATCACCAACGACGACGGCCAGCTCCGCTGCTTTGATTTCCGTGGCTGCACCCCGCATACCCCGGTGAGTATTGTATTCCTATTCCATTAATAAGAATGACCTGTAATTACTGACTTGATATTTGGAATAGGGTTGTGTGGACATGCCCCCTTGGCCGTGGTAGTTGACTCTTATCTCCGGGGAGAAGCAGTATGCATCGGATAGCAGTAGTGGTCAGTTAGATGGCGGGTAGACCTTGGCAGAAAGGTCGATTTTGTGCAGGCCTCCCTGTCATGCTACCCAACTATTTATGATGCTGTTTTTCATCTTAGGACAGAGAGATTGTCATATACTTAGCCAGTTAGAAGACTTGTTACCTGTGATGAGTATCTCAGGCGGCTTAGAGTGGAGTAGCGACAATGCTCACTTGTATAAACTCTGTGTATTAACAGCTCAACTATAATTTAAACAACTCTTTAACAAACCGCCCTACGTAGTATTTCTAGAATAAATGTTGTCCGGTTCAGTTTTAGCCTTAAGGTCTTAATCTCCTTATAAACAAACAAAATGACAAGAAATAACCATTGAATTAAAAATGATTTAACTATTGTATAAGCAATTATTTATACTTATTACTTTTAAAATGATATATATATTTACTTATTTCCATTAAAACTAGACATATATTTAGTGTTTATAAGATTAGCAGCCATATTACCAAGTGTGTGAAAAGTTGAACAATTCCTCTTATCTACTCCCTAGTGCTACTACATAAGCAATCATAGTTTATAGCAGAGTTTATCTGGATAGGCGCCAATTCAGCTGTTGCCACGCCCATCGGCAAAATATCAAATTAACAACAGTATCCAAGGGTCCTCCTTAGCAAAGATGACCTTGTAGGTAGAAGTGTGTGAGGTTGCGCTGTCACGGATGAAATACGCGCTTGAATCTGACCTGAGGACCGGCGTACAGGGGTGAATGGCGTTAATTTGTTAAGTCTATGTCTATGGAAGAAGCATTGTACCGACTCAATGACACGTATACCGCTTGTGAACAGGCCAGTCTGCTAGGGCGCATCAATGAGTATAAATGTGAATATGCTAAGGAGGGGTCCTGTATTTCGGCGACCTCATATTTCGCGTACCACTTGTTGTCGGCTGGGTTGTGCTTCCGGAGGTACAAGGAGCCGGTGCCTGTCTGCACGCTTGGGTACCTTTTTCGAAGTATGAGGTAACGGCAGAATTCTTCCGAAATGCACCCAATAGTCCTGGTTGAAACCCTTGTTGATTTCGTGTGACATGTTTGTGAGGTAGAAAGTCTTGTTCATCACTACGTGATCAATAAAGTCAGCGCTAATCATATCTAGTTTAAAATTTAATGAATAGGTTCGAGACCGTTCTCTTTGTCCTTCAATAGTCGTTTTCCCATGTGACCTAGACCACTCTTTATACATAGAGCTTGAAACGAGTTAAGAAGCTCTAGGTGAAGTCACCTGCCTACTTGCAGCATGGTCTTTATGCGTCGGGAATTCTCGAAGCCGTAGTGGAAGCAGCATGTTTGTAATCTATCTCGCCTTTGTCTATTTCATTGTGTCCCCTCCTTGAATAATAGCCCGTGCCTGTATTTAATCATAGCTTCGCACGTATTGGGGGGCTCCATTTCAACCCACCAACTCTGCGTCGTGTCCCCTTCCAATCAACCAACTCCGAAAGGGATCTCTAGTACCAACGGTTATATCGCTATCGTCGAATAATATCGGTAACATCAATGCTTTATCAGTTGTATCAACACACCAAGAAACAATCGACAACATGACCGCCGATATGAGGACATTCACGACCTGCGATGACTGCCACAGGACACTTCGTACCGGCATGTTTTTCAACACACAAACCCAGGCACTCGCTAAGGTCTGCCGTTGCTGCAAGTACCAGGACTCATTAATAGAGACCTCCGGGCCGAAGAGTCCGAATTGGTGGCAGTCGACCGTACGAAGCTATTACAAGGAATCATAACGTCGCTAAGCTCCTGCATCAATAGGCCGGCTGCTCGATGGAGGGGAACATTTATACTGAAACAAGAGTATTCAAGTATACCGAGGTTCGGGCAGAGCAAAACATAACCAAGATTTCCATTCATAAGCTTCGAAACATTCCCGATACAAATGCCGCTCCCAGCGTTGTATTTTATACAGTCCTCTGCAATGATGGCGTATCAGGCGGTGTTGATAACGACGACGATGGCTTTCGCTACTCTGTATGTAGGCGGCCTTACAAGTGGTAATAATACCAATCGTGCGATGGACCCCTCGATCGCCGTGTTCTTCGCTATCTTATTCCTTTGCGGAACTGAGGGGATAACTATACATATACATATATATATATATATATATACCGTAAAAGGAAAAAAAGCACTGAATATGTCTAAATCCTCTCATGAAAAGTAACGAATCGGGTGTATCTCATCGTCGATGCTCGCGTAGATAGTACGCGTGAGGTTGAGGGCTAGAATAGTCCATTAATCACCAAAGATAACGCGTACACGCAGTATGATTTACTACAATTGCTAGGAGGTGGCAGTGTCTGTAAGGACTCAATAAGAATCGCCGTATTAAGGACAAACACGATGTCGCCGCAAAGAATGAATTCTGCCTTGTTAGCATAGCTAATAAATGATCAACCAAGACTTGCGATTATGAGCACTGTAAATTACATGGACAGACGAATCGACCGATAGCATAGGTGTGCCGAATATCCTCAAGATAGGTAGGTATCTTCCGCGATATTAAACTGCGATGATAAGAAAATTATGCCTAGTACTCATGAGCCTATGCTTACGTATATAGCGTACTCGAACTCTTACTTTATGAACACTGTCATGGTCAAAATATCCCTGTAGTAAAATGAGCTTTTAGGCATGCCTCCCGGTTACCTGGGTAGGTACTTACATGCTGTGTTATCGTATAAACACTTCGACCTCTGCCGGGGTTGAAACGCCTAGTCATCTCTATAATGAACCTTGTGGGGGGCCGCGGGCAAGTCTTTGTAATGCAAGGCATGTGCCAAATTATCGCCCTTAGACTGTAATACAAGAAGTGGCCTGGGTTGTGAGATGAAAAGAGAGCGTGAACTTTATAACTCGAGATCGTAGTTATCATACAGATCAAAAAACCATAGGTCGTCGGGATGCGTTGCCATGTCAGTATTCGTGTTCATTTCCGGCGGGATTGTCGATATATCCGAGAATCTCTCAAGCGCCTTCGGGTGTAATGGAGTTTTGAATTTGCTCAAAAGGCGGTCGATCTCGGCGCATGTCAACTGTGTATCCTTATATTTATTTCGTATTTTCCTGAATTGGTCTACTGGTGGTAAGTGACTGTGATTAACTCTGGCAAAAACTGTAGCACGTACGCAAAAGGAACCGAGGCACTGTCCACATGCTTGAGAATTGCTCCAGAAAGAGCATCAGCAAGTGTTGGCCTCGGTTAATGTTTGATATGAAGAGGGCTGCTGGGTCGGCGGTGCCCCGAAGATGTAATTCTAAAATGCAAAGAGCTGAGAATACAATAAAGCACTACAATACTGAAGATTAGCGACCGTTATTTGGAAGAAGTGTTCGATGATCCCAAGAGTCTATAATATCTCTAAGGTGAGAGGTGGAGTGTGTAGGAGTTCTCTGCTGATGAACAGCCACATTGAAATTGGATTGTCCCTGAACTACTCACTATTGCGGGATCAATACGAGGGGAATGCTGATTATCCCATTGCTCAACTACCGAGACGATATTGTGGCACGGCTCAAGACATTCCAGCCAGTTCTGCATAAATTCCACTTCATCCTTGTCGAGTCTAGGAGGGAAGGCGGTGATCAAAGTGGCCATATGCAGATGAAGAATATTGGTTAGTCTTATATGATGCTCAATACATGACTCGCCACTTAAGACATTTCTCGCCGGGTTGTGATAACGAGAAGGGAGCGATAGTCGCAAAGCGGCGATGGCTCCTTTAAGAGCCGCGATTTTCGTATGTAATCGCTTTCCCTCGGTTCGCAGCCTCAAAACTGTTAGAAACGAGAAATTAGTAAGCTGCTGTGGACTGCAAGCGCTTTTACAGCGCCTGGGGAGGTGTATAGGGACAGCAACGAGAAGTGAACAGCATATTTCTCAATACATACTATACCCAGCTCGTCGCAAAGTGGTCGTCGTAACCATATGGAGGTTGTAGTTGACCATGATTCCGTTCGAGACCACGGCCTTGGCTGTCTCCCATATGTCTTCAACGTCATCGGGTAAAAATACCTTGGGAATGGAGGTTGAAAGGCTATTGACTTGATCATGTGGCTTCCTTGCGAGCGCGGTATTGATGCTCTCGAGTTCTACAACAAAAGGGGTCCCAACAGTTATGTTCGAGTAGGAGTCTAAGCAATATATGCACCAGAAAAGATAACGCCAATCCTCAATGTCGTCTTCAGTTAGCGCAGTGCAATCAAAGGCTGAACAGAGTTGCGGGTTATCGATCTGATTCACACCGACTGTATATGCCCTTCTAGCCAGTCTGCTTATACGCATCCAGGAACTGGACCCAGGGGACTGGTGAAACTCATAATATGCGAGCAAACACTCCAGTCTGAAAGAATCTAGACTACTATGAGTATCCGAGGAGGCCGTCTCGGGTGACATGGTTTCGAGGAGAAACTTCATGCATAGTTCCACATCTTCAGGCTTCCAGAAGTTAATGGGGCTCAGGACTTTAGCGGCTACTGTAACAATGGTCACGAGCAGATTTCGGTTAGCTAAACCATGGTCGTATTGCTCGAGAAAATGTCGGATTCGAAAAAGGGGTATCGCAGGGTGAACCTCGTTGAAAAAGTGTATAAGGCTTCAAGCCCTGATCGTCAGTACACCTAGGACCATAGAGTGTGGGTGCATGAACCTACAGCTCCCTCTCATGTTCATCACTTAATGAGTACCCGGGGTATAGACCTATATTCTCTCTACCTGAGCGGACTCCCGGGTCTAGCAGGTCGTGTGTGGGGTCCTGCAAGCTGAATCCCCCGCATTCTTGAACTGCGCCCTGGGGTAGATAAAGGCCTTCGATCATATCTGGGGATACGCCGTCTGGCCCGTATGCAAGAGAGTTTTGGTCCGGTATCAAGAAAGCGTCCCCGTGATCCCCCAGTGTGAGACGAGTCTCGATTGAAGCTGGACTCGCCGAAGTAGTTCCATGTTTCTGGCGGCGTGAGCCCCGTGGGGGACCGGGTTTCTTTCGCTCTGCCGAATACGTGCATGGCAAGCCCGCTTCTAAGCAACGGGAACAGCCAGGTCGCTGTAAGTCACCTGGGAAGCGGTGAGCATAATCATCCCACAACCACATGACTTCACTTACATTTTACTTTTTTACTGTTGGTCTCGGATTAGCCGGATTAATAATGATGAGGCTTAAATGATCACTAACCGGATGCAGCGGTCGCAGACGCGGTTTCTGGTGCTCAATGACATTGTTCGTGGAGTACTCCTGATATGATCCGCAGCCAAAGTGTATAGATGCGAGGGAAAGAAGCCATTGAGATGATGGCTTTGCAGAAGACCAAATTCACGAATTCCCAGTGCTACACTGATGAGATTGTGAGGTGAGGAGAACAACACTCGCGTGCTGAGGGAAGTCAAGGTACCTGAATCTCTGACCTACCTTAGTCTACTATGTAAGGCCGGGCATATGCACTTCTCCCACGTTTTTGGGTAAAAGAAACACGTTATATGAATACAATTGTTTAATACGATATATGCATTTAATCTATATAGATCCCTTCAGTAAAGGAATAGATAGTTCCATGTCAAGCAATATAAATCTTGAGCCCGGACCCGGACCTGGGAATTGAAGCCCGCCCATTAATGCCTGCCAAATGAGATGCCAAATGAGATGCCAACGTATCCGCACTAACCGTACATTTCAATATGTTTTACGAAACGCCTTAAGAGAAGCTGTACTTCGTCGTGTCGCTGCCAAAGTCTTTCGGCAGCTCCGGCCCCCATACCGACAGAGGACCGACGACCTCGCGTGTCGTAGGAGTGTCTTCATTCACCAGATCTCCGTCCGCGTAGTGCTCTATCTTGAACCCACTCGGATCTTTCCAGTAGTCAAAGATTTGGCTGCCGAGAATGTGCCGCCCAACGCCCCAGACGCTTTCATAGCCTTTCTTAGCTAGATACTCGTGGCCAATCAACTGCTCATCAAAGTCGGCCACCTCGTACGATGTATGGTGTAAGTAGCTCTTCTGGACTTCCGGTGGCGCTCGTTGTATGAACATGACGTGGTGGTCGCCAAACTCCTTCCCCAGGTCGAGGTGCAAGAACGTGAGGACGTCGACGTTGGAGAAGTCCCAGTGGTACAAGACATTTGATGGCACGAAGTTGAAGTTGCTGGTGTACCAATTTATTTCGGTATCGAAATCTCGGTATACCAATCCAAAGTGGCCAAGCTTGTGCACTAACGCTGGACCCTCGCGATACCGTTGGAACGTCCCTGCGATAAATTAGCGAGTTTCTTCCATGTGAGAGGCTCAGCGCCGCCTGCTATCCAAAGCTACCTTTCCTAAGCTTATGAAAAGGACCGTTGTAGGGTCCTTGTACCTCGTGGGTGGCTGATGGCGCTGTTTCCTCGACTTCTCTTTCAGCTTGGCCGTGGACGACATGAAACTGTGTATCGTCAGATCGAGTGACTGGAATACTTAGAGTCAGTTATGGCCATTTAGAGTATTTTCAGACACAATCTTAGGCCGAGGAGGAAGCTTTCTACTCTAAAAGCCAGCCGAGACGAGAATAAAATGACATCGAGAGTTCCTTACAGGTAATCATTCTTCCGCCTCCAGGGGCATCTGCAAGACTTGAGGGCGTCGCCCCTGGCAAACGCGCCGCTTTCTCGAAATCTTCCTCTGATTTTGCGACAAAGGCAGCACCCCCAAATCTTGGGTTACCGTCTCGGCTCTTGGAAGCGACATATACGTATGGATCGACACCGTAACCTCTGAAATAAATCTTGCCATTATCTCGCTTTGTTTGTACGAAGCCCCAATCCCCCGCAAACTGGGCAAACACATCTAGATCCGGATGTTCGAAGTAGACATGTGCAATGCGTGCCAGCTGGATTTTCGAGGGATTATTGGTGATTTCGGGGATACGCATGTCGGGCATGATGGATTCACGAATAAACCGGGGGAGTCTAGAAAGTGCCGACAGTAAGAGAAAGGCCATTGATTGAAAGTGGTTGAGGAAGGGCTTCACGTCGATATAACGGCTTTTGAACGCCGGTCCCTGCCTGCATTGATGCAGCACTGGTGAGCACCCCAGTTTGGGCAGTTCCTCCGCGGAACAACCAAAGATTCAGCCCGGGGAAACAGCACGACGGCCGCAACCATAGTCGACGAAACACAAATTCAATGCAAACTGCCGGGAGAATTATCGGGCTAAAATTAACAGTAATCCTAAATGACATTTATAGTGTGTTTAGGAAGCATTAGTAACATATAAACAGAGTCTGTCGCTGCTAAGTCTCCAACTTTCTTTAGCTGGTACGGATTTATGAATATAATTAACTAGACGATTATTAAGTATTGCTCTATGGATACTACAGAAGTCATCATTGTCGGTGCTGGCCCGGCTGGCCTAGCCTTAGCTATCAGTTTATCGAAGTTGAAAGTAAAGGTTAGTAAGATACCCGATTGCAGGTGAATGAAAAGAAGCTCAAAATTGCTAGTCAGTTATACTAGAGAAAGACCTTGAAATCACCGAAGACCCCAGAGGAGTCGCCGTTACGCATGATGCAGTCAGAATCTGTTGGGACCTCGGGCTTGGTGGGGATATGGACAAGATCGGCCATGGTAAAACCCACTCCCGCGACGTCGATAGCCACGCCTACTAACAACGGGATGTTCAGAGCTACCTCATTTCAACTTCCATAAGACCTCGTTCTCAAATGCTCCGTTCTTCAACGTCGACGCGTGTCCAGATGGCTTCGGTCAAGCGCTCCCAAGCGCCATCTTCCAGATCCAACCGATGTTAGGTGAGTTCATTGCACTGGCCCTTCGGAAGCCACTCATATGCTTAATAAAAGTAGAGTTAGCGATGCGCGAGAAATTGAACAACTCACAGTATTGTGAACTCCGATGCGGCTGTACCGTGATAGGACGAAAGCAAAGTGGCACCAACATTATCGCCGAGTACACCGATGCTCAAGGGCAGCGCAGAACTATACGCGGCTCCTGGCTTATAGGGGCAGATGGGAAACGGGGGGTAGTCAGAAAACACTTCCTGGAACCAACAGCGGGTATTCGACAAGTGGACAGCGCCTACAAATACGATGCAACCTGGGTAGCAGCAAATTTGGAAATATCGCTCCCGACTCCAGAATCTCATCCTGATTTCCCGCTTTGGAAATTAGGATACAACCCTATTGGGGTCTATGATCTATTCTGGCCCATTGGCTGGCATTTTGGTAGTCCTCCCGGAAAGCCCCTTGCTGCTGGGCGTTTTGGACCGTACGAATCTCGTCTATGGCGTCACGAGTTCGCTCAGAATGACTGGAAAGACACCATGGATGCAGAAGAGCTTTTCTGGGAACACCTCACTCCAATGATTACTCGCAAGTGTAACCAGGGAGCTAGAGCATTTCCTTCAGGAGAGGTGATGTATCCCCTCGACTGTATTAAAATTCGACGTTGTCGGCCATTTCGCTTCACACACAAAGTGGTAAATAAATGGTTTGATGACAGGATCATCCTGATTGGAGATGCTGCACGTGAGTAACCTCTTGGATTTCCAAATTACACGCCATTCAGGAGAGTTCCTCCCGTTGCTTGAGCTTCTGAATGCTCCTGAATCTACCCATATCTACAACTTGAATAGTAATACTGACAGCCAACATTTGTAGATGTCTTTCCACCGTTCGGTGGTCAGGGGATAGCAAGTGGCTTACGGGACGCGCAACAACTAGCATGGCGTCTAATGCTTCTGCAACGGTTGCCCAACGCCAACCGTTCTGTCTGCGACAAAATCCTCGAAGCTTGGGCGCGAGAACGTACTTATAGTGTGAATCTTGCAGCGAACCTCACAAAATTTAATGGCAAATTGTGCAACCACGGAGACTCGTGGGGTTTCTGGTTGCTACGAAATCTTGACTGGGCTCTGCGGCAGATTTCACTCCTTCCCGGACTGCCTGACCCATATGCAAGAAATGAGGCCCGCGGCTTTACGACGGTTGATGGGGGCTTCTTCTCATCTGAGCATGAGGGAGGAGGCCGACTGCCCCAGGTCTACTTGTCGTCGCAGAATGTTGGTCCGGCGCTATCGGATTCAATACTGAGGCCAAAGCATACAGCTATGACACTCATGGTGATAGCGGGAGACGACCCTGCGAGCGATATGGCTCAGGCGAGACGGGCTCTAGACGAAGCTGAACTCCCCGAAGCAGTTCTCAGCCACGATTCGATCAAAGTCATCTGCTCGGAACCATTCACCGGTGCCGGTAATAACCTGGACGTATTCTACCCCACGCCAGTGGAACGATTGTCTGAGATGGATGTACCCATACGGCCCTTATACGCACCCTCGAATTTATTCAGTCGCTTCGGCCCTTCTACGAAATTCGTCATTCTCCGTGCGGACTTCTTCACATTTGGGCTTGCGAAGAATTATTCAGAATTGGTGGATTGCATTACCTACCTAAAACATCTCCTTCACTACGAAGTCTCATAGCTACCACGATAGACAGACAAGCCATCAAACGGTTCCGACATAATTGATCACTCCCCTTGATTCTGCTATTTCTTTCCGTGACTATATTATTTAGACCTCGTATTATGGGGCACATTGAATAAACACAGTTCCCCCGAAAATCCTGATAAGTGAGATGTGAATTCCAAAGGCCCAACAAGGGTAAATAGAGACTACTTTAAGGTGGGAACGCCTCAGAACAGCACAAGACATGCTTTTAGGAACACGTTCGAGTTATATCACACAAGTCGAAGAGCACATGCTACGAATCAAGTTGAGGGGAGTTGTATAGAGTAGAAACATAAAGAGTTTCACGGATTTTACCACCGTGTGGCCAAAGCTATAGCAAGTCTCTGGACCTCAAGGTACAGGAAGGTCACCCAATTGTCTCTTTTCCGTTTTCCTTAGCATGTGGCGCCACATGCGAGTGAGCACGTCACAGTACAGTACATACAGGTAACTAAAGAATCTTACTCGAAAACAATCTTATTCTTCAACTCGCCAATACCGGGGATTGAAATTTCGACCACATCGCCATCGCGTAGGAACGTCATCGGTTTCATAAACGCGCCTACGCCGGCCGGCGTTCCCGTCATGACGGCCGTGAAAGCTGGGATTGTGGTGCCTATTCATCATCATAAGTTACAGCAGCACATCGGCGAACTCCCTCCACAGCAACATTATAAAAAAAAAAAGAAAAAAAAAGAGAGAGACACATAGGGGTGAAAACAAAGAAATCACGTACCCTGGCTTATGAAACTAAGTATCTTCGCCGGCCCGAAAATCATATCCTTCTCGACATCGGCCTCCTGCCTCTTCTCCCCGTTGACCTTGAGCGTCATGCGAGCGGACGGGGCGGAGAACGCGTCCCGGCTGACGAGCGCCGGTCCCATGGGCGCGAAGTCGTCGAAGGCCTTGGCGTAGAAGTACTGCCCGCCGCCGTTCTCCGGCAACTGGAACACGCGGCAGGACAGGTCGTTGCCGATGGTGTAGCCCAGGATGGCGTCCGCGGCTTCGCTTTCCGTCACGTCCTTGCAGGTTCGCGATGTCACGAAGACGAGTTCGGCCTTTTATTTATTTAATTTATTTAGTAAGCTGTTGTTAGGGGTTGGGGGGTTTGGGGGGGGGGGGGGTAGGGGAGAAGGAGATAGACGCGGGAGGGAGAGAAGGGCTGTAAATTTTGGCCGTTTGTTCGTACTTACCTCGTAGTCTGGATAACTCGCTGCGCAGTACTTGTTCATCACGATGTCCTGGCCGGGACTCGCCAGCGTGGCGGCCGGCTTCGTCCAGAGCGGCGGTGACTTGCTTACTTGAAGCTGAGAGAGTTGTCGTGAGCGGCGAAGGGCAAGTATTCGTTTTCTTCTGGACTTACATTTGCTTCCGTCGCGTGGCTTTTGTAGTTCAAGCCCACGCAGTAGATAGGCAAGTCGTCTCGGGGCAGAGGAGCGAGGAGCTATATAGAAGATTTCCGTAAGCCATCTTGCTCTTCATACTGGAACTGACAGCGCTGGCTATTCTTCTTACCTCCTTTATTGTCACGGTCTCTGCGTTACCTCTTGACAGCAAATCTTCAAACGACTTGCAAGCCGTGATCTGGGACCCAGGTGTCGGTGCCTCCGATGCAATATCTCCCAAGTCTGCATAGTAGGTCTCGCCGTTTTCCGACTTGACACGGATAAGTTTTGTGAAGGCACGCATGGCGAGACTTATGAACGGTGAGGACGGTAGCCTACTAAGGTATGATGAATAGGCAGTTGATTGCTAGATAGACGAGTATTTTGAGAGGTGCAGCCTTGAGAACAATAACTTGACTACAGTCCAATGTGAAATGGGCAGCCGGGATTGCTGGACCCTCCGCGAGATTGTCCGGCCGACAATCTCGGCCGGCGTAATGCATCATGCGGAGTATGTAGGTTCTTCCACGTACTGTTTATGACAAAATTCATACTGCGTTCGCTCGGGTTCATTCAAAATATCCCGATGCACTGTTCCAGTCTAACCTTTAAACATGCATTTTCCGGGCACCGGACTGTCTAATAACGACCCTCCGGAGAGACTCGCACCCCGTCCGGAGGATCTCCACATTACCCTACGGAGCAACCTCGAGTGCGCCGCGCGTTCGGGAGATCATAGGTAGGTCTTTTAGGTGCGATCTTAGAACGCAGAGGATCTTCACACATATTTTTATTTGCTACGGATAATCGCAGGTTGCATCACTGGAGGATAAGCTAAGCTCCCGCATAGAAATGAGATACCTATGGGGAATGGCAGGCCCTAGTTGAGATTCCTACTTAGACCTAGATGAATCTTGTTCTTTTCTTTCTTTTCTTATTCTCCCCCCCCAGAATACACCATCGTCGCCGTAGGAAAGGGGGTGACACACAGGAGCCAATTGGTCGGACAGGACACACAGTTACGTCAGGAGGTAGTCAATCAATCAAGAGCTAACAAATTGACAAGCACTGAGCTTCCAATTGCGTTCTATACAGTCAAGAAATAAGAACTATGTCACATGTCACATAGCACAATTGGCAGACCTTAACCTAACTGTACTTAATTTCAAATCTTCATGTCACTACCTGAACCATCTCGATTAACCCATGCCTGGCAGTGTAAACTAAGGTTAGTCTCCTCTTGAAGCTCATCAGAAACACTAAAACCCCCATTTCTTTTTATTACTACGTGTGTAAGTGTTAAGTCACTTCCATGTCACCAACTCGCCGCCCCCGAATCCCCACCTACCTCCGCGCCCCAGACTGATCTTCGATCGACTGCGGATCCTGGAGTATGGAGATCGCAGGCGAGTATTTCTGTCGGCTAGAACGTGGTTAAGCTGGTGCTTGGTCTGGTCCCAGAGGATCGCCGATTTCATCTACTGTGAGTGCACCTAAGAGTGTACTACTACTATGTTTAATAGAAAGTTGAGCAAAAGGGTTACCCCATGGAGAGCAAGGACAGTTCCAACACCATATCCTTACCCGCAAAGTTGCTTATCGTTCTTATAGTTGCCGGAAGGGGTTCAAAGCAAGATTTGACAGCTCAACTACCGTAAAGTCATAGTCATCGCGCCGGTGCGAAATAAAATGCTTCTCACAACATAGTTGCCATTATCTAGAAATCTCGACTGTTGATGTACAGATCATCCATTCCGTGAAATTCATACAACCATGATATCATATTCCAACGCAAACACACCCAGACCAGATATCGCCCAATAGTCGTTTTAACCATATAAACCCAATTTAGAAAAGCGCGCCGCCTAGACGGATAGCAACCGACTTGTTCTGTGTGTAGTTGGACAGCGCGGCCTCTCCCAGCTCGCGACCGATGCCACTCTCCTTGAAACCGCCAAAGGGAACTTGGTGATGTATCAAGTTATAGCCTTTTCAATTGTTAGTGTATAAGAGAGTAGAAAGGATGGGAGATTACGTACAGTTGACCCAAACAGTACCTGCTTTGATGTTACTGCTTACGCGGAGGGCCGTGTTTAGATCAGTAGTGTGGACGGCGGCGGCAAGACCGTAAGTGCTGTTGTTACCCAGCTTGATGACTTCAGACTCGTCCTTGAACTTGGCGATGGCGCAAACAGGTCCGAAAATCTCTTCTTGCATGATCTTCATGTCAGCGGTAACATTGCTGAAAATAGTAGGCTTGATAAAGTAGCCCTTGTCACCGTGGCGCTCGCCACCGGTCTCGATGGTAGCACCGTCCTTCTTGCCCTCTTCGATGTACCCCATGATGCGGTCGAATTGAAGTTGGCTGACTTGGGGACCTTGGAAGGTCTTCTCGTCGAATGGGTCACCAATAGCGTTCTCCTCCGCCCGCTTCTTGAAGGCTGCGACAAACTTGTCGTAGATGCCTTCTTGGACGTAGATACGAGAACCGGCACAGCAGCACTGGCCGTGGTTGTAGTAGATGCCAAAGTTGACCCAGGAGATGGCCTGCTCGATATCGGCGTCGTTGAAGACAATGTTGGGGGACTTGCCACCGAGCTCTAGTGTCACCTTCTTCAGGTTGGAGGAGGCAGCTGCCTTCATGATAGTACGGCCAACAAGGGTAGAGCCAGTGAAGGCAATCTTGTCGACATCCATGTGGGAGGAAAGAGCGGCACCGGCGACTCTGCCGAAGCCGGAGACGATGTTCAAGACACCGGCAGGGAAGCCGGCCTCCTTGACTAGGTTAGCGAAGACCAGAGCGGACAGCGGGGTCTGCTCGGCGCTCTTAAGGACGACGGTGTTGCCCGTGGCCAGGGCGGGGCCGATCTTCCAGGCCAACATCAACAGAGGGAAGTTCCAGGGGATAATCTGGCCACAGACACCGATCTTCATGGTCCTGTTAGCCTCTTGGCCCAATAGAGTATATCCTGTAGAAGATATGCAGACTCACCGGCTCCGGTACTGTGTAGTGGAAGGACTCGTGGTCGACGTCGACGGTGTTACCGTGAATCTTGTCGGCCCAACCACCGTAGTATCGGATGCATCCAGCAACAGCGCCGACATCTCCACGAGCCATGGAGATGGACTTGCCATTGTCTAGAGACTCGACGGCAGCGAGGAGGTCAAGGTTCTTCTCGACGAGGTCGGCCAGGTTCGTCAAGTAGATGCCACGTTTTTGCGGTGCGGTCGTGCGCCATGTGGTCTCGAAAGCCTTGCGGGCGGCGGCTACAGCGAGATCGATATCCTTCTCGGTGGCCTCGGAGACGGAGGTGATGACCTCCTCGGTGGTGGGGTTGATGACCTCGAACGTCTTCTTGTCGACGCCTTCTACCCACTCATTGTTGATGAACCTGTGGGACGCAGACAAGCGTTAGCGGCAAGGATACAGCGACGGGCAGCGGCAGTCTTCTCTATGCAAGCGACACAATCCGTTGGAGGGTTTCAGGCGTTGGACCAATGGGGCTACTCACAGTCCGGTGGGCTGGCTGTAAGGGCCAGTGAGTGGCGTCTTCAGTTCAGCGGTTAGAGGCATGTTATCGATGTGATGAGATGTGATGGGATGGGATGGGATGGTGATGTGAGATTCTAGACGGTTGGATGGTTGGATGGCCTCGGAGGGGTATATAGACACGTTGATGTTGGGGATGAAGCGAATTGGCTTCCAGAGAACTGCGGCCGAAGCTCCCTTTATCTTCACCCTCCATCGCTCCTCCGCGCGGGTGAAAGAGAGGGGGAGCACAGCACCACAACCGCACGAGGGAGCTCAGGCGGGGTAGGTGGCGCTAGCGGCGAAGAGGGGAGCGCATTGCCTACTTCGGAAGGGACCGCTGGCTCTGATTGGCTCGCCGGTAGATGGCCGGGGTGCAGGAAGTCTAGGAAGTCGAGGAAGTTGAGGAAGTCCAGCTACTAGTAGCCTATGGTGTATTCTTCAACGGAGCTACGGAGTTCTGATCTCACTACCCCAACTTTTCGAAGGATCAACGTTGATATACCGATTCTATTATCCAGTATACCTGTCTACCGAACCAAGCCCAAAATCATAACCTAGCAACCTTGAATCACCCTATGGGCAGGATATGGAGACGGGAACATAGGTTAAGCTTTGGCTGTTGCAGCAAAACAATATCCGTTGAAGCCCGAAACCGGTACCAGCAAACTCGTGTATCAGGTACACTCACTTCCTTAGGCATACATTACACTGTGCCTTGAGTGAGGTTAGGTACATAGTAGGTAAGCAGTACCCACGATGCAGACCGAGATGGTGAGACAGACGCACGCCACAGCGGCGCCATGTCACCCAGGCGAGAATAATTGTACTCCTACGCGGCGCTTAGGTACGGCAGCCAAGCTCGTGGCATCAATCGATTTCAATTCTATCTGTGTTGTATCGCATGAACAGTTCGACGCTAGCTAGTAACCAATGAGGCTCACGGGCAGCCGCATAGTAGACAGCTTAGCTCCACTCCAACGGCACAAGGGAACTTTTTAGCCCAGGTACTAGCTTAGACGATCAAACCGAGGAGGGGGCAGAGTAATACCTTACGATACATAGTATTTGCAGTACAAATGCGATGGTGGCACCAGATAACGTATTCTTCACCCAATTGGGCCACATATACAATTGAGCCACCCCTTTATCCCATACAAAATCGCAAAATTTTAAACCTATATCTTTACCGCAACATAAAATAAAAAGTTTATATTTTAGCAGGATATACGCAGCAATACGGCGATATCGGTTTATTTTTTAATTTTTTTTTAAACCTCGGGCGTAAAAAAGGAAAAATTTTATTATGCTTATAAACTATTTGAATTCAAGTAGGTCACAATGTTCGAAAAGGAATCAGCACTGTTGATTCACGATAATCGAGGATGCTAGGTAACAGGTTGCTATCACATCACGAAGATACATGGGAGACCTCCGTAGCCTTGGATGGTTAGACCATGCGAGAACCCATGTCCTGGGGCGATGCTACCCCACATTGTTGAGGTCATCTGCTTACGACATGCGCAGCCCCGCGGGGATTTAAGGTGAGCTTGCTCTAGACGCCTCCAGACGGACAAAGGGAAGCCTTGATCTGACCATTTAATGGTCGCTTTTATGTCCGAGGCTCCTATCGGCGTTTGTCAGACATGATGAAGCTAAACATGTCAGATATGTCAACAGAAATTAGTAAACACTATCATCAAAATCTATCGACAATAGAGTTCGAGCGATTGGGCGGCACCCTGCGGGGTAGTTCGCAGTGCCTACTGTACAGGTAGACTAGACTTCAGCGACACCTGTACCGACGCGATCCATTAGAGGATGGAAAAATCCAGTTAAACTTCAACACCAGGATGGGCAGACATCGATTCATAAATACACAGCATTAGCCTATCTAATCTAAGTACATGATACTACAATTCAGTTATCATCTTACATCGGTAGATGTTAACACTGGAAAGCTACCCAAACCGACGGGTTTCCGGAGACCTACCGACAATCAATCCATTACCTCGGGAGAGCAAGGGCCGAAGCCATAACATCACCCAGGGCAAAAAAAAAAAGTATTTGAAACCGGGCTAGGCTCGTTATTGAAATGGGAAGAGAAACGCGAATACTAGGACCAACAAAGAGATAAACGTAGCCTCAAGCGATGAATTGCTTACAATGCCTTACATCCAAGGGTGCTGGGATAAGCGAAAATGAAGCCGACAGTCTCTAACTTACGAGCAACCTGTGCACCTCTTAAATTTTTTTATTCTATATTTTTTTTTTAAATTTTTTTATAGATTATCGAGACTACCCGCGTATGGTGACGCAATGGGCAGCAGTTTATAGAATAGTCCATAGATAATCTATATCATATAGAGCTGCAAGACGCTACTTTTTATACGGTTCCATAGAATAAACGCCAGGCTATGAACTACTGTATAGTTCATAGGCAGAAAATACCATGAGGCCTTACAATGTTGACAGAGAGGTAATGAATGCGTGAGCATATCATCATTACTTTCAGGCTTTCAAGCAAACTCACATCGGCCGGAAAGAGCGTGAGAACCAGGACTAAGGGCCCGTCGCCTGCATGTAGTAGAAACTTGACAACTACATAGCCTGGAGGTATTGATATTTCTAGCGGCTGGCTAGAACATGCAACGCGAATATGCTACATGAAGCTAGCTATCAGCTAAGAAAAGGTGATGGTTTGAATTGTACGCAAGATTCGCAATTAATTTATACGGGGCTTAGCTGCAATGGATTCTCAGCTTACGATAAGGAATTTCCAAGGGGCTCCGAGGTTGTGTATCATATCGATAAGCACAATTGGGGCAGGAATTGAGGGCAAGCTTGTCGGCGCCCCATCTAATTTTTCTCCGACCTCAGCATCGTCGTCCAGCAGCGCTGCCAACACGAGGGCAATTGGAGGCAGCAATTGTGATCAATTTGCAAAATAGCATTTGACATGCGTTGTTGCACACGATAAGTCGAACCATGGCCGATGTCGAAGCAGCCATCGCGGCTGCCATGAGTGCAGCCGTGCCAAGGGCCCCGCCAATGAGTGAGTACCGCACGTCGTTCTCCATCTCGCACTCTCGCACTCTCCCCTCGCATGCCAGTGGCCCGTAGCCTGTAGACGGCCTGGCGACGGCGACCCGCTGCCACGACGCTGCCACGGGTGCCGCTCTGAGCCCTTCGCGTTCGTATATCTGATGCCATGGCATAGGCCCCGTCATCAAGGCTGAACCCCTCTCCGGGGATGCCATGGTCGTCGACTGCGAACCTGCCGTGCCGCCGCCACAGTCGCCGCAATCGTCCCTCAAGCGATCTCGTTCGCCGAACGACAGCAACCCCGTCAACGGCGACGAACACCGAATCGAAAAGCGGATGAAGACGGAGCCCGCCGCCGAAACTGACATGGACGAGATAGCGCGAATGGTCCAGGCCGTACATGCGTCTGTCATGAAGGATTTCCTTTCAGCGCCGGCTCCGAATATGGAACCCGAACCAGAACCCGAGCCCGAACCGGCACCGGCACCGGCACCAGCAGCCGAACTTGGGCTTGAACCCGAGCCCACACCCCATCCAGGCCATTCGGATGAAATCTTCGAGACGACAGAGCACGAGCAGGTCAATATCGAGTCGGCCCTAGAGGCCGCCCTGGATCAGCAACGCTCTCCCTCTGGGGATATAGAGCCGCGGCCGGACACACTGTGGAACAACCCACGAGATTATACACGCAGGAAACATACAATTCCGGCCCTCGGTGCTTTGGTCAGTGCTCATAGCCCGAGGACGATGTGAGAGGCACATTGCTGACATAGCGGCAAGGCTGTTGATATATTGATAGCTCTATCAGAGCAAACACTGGAGGATACCGTGGCCACGTTGACTAGCGATTCCGACTCTGATATTGCCAAAGAATACGGTGTGTTGCAAGGCGCATTCGATCTACAGCGCAGGCAGTTATCCCGTCCCCAAGAGGCATCGCGAATTCTCGATGCCGACAAACTCGGTATCAAAGATCAGACAAGAGAGGTGATCCGGATCGCTAACCTCGCTTCAACATGTGCTAGCATATTTAGCACGAATGAAATAACCTTAGAGGAGGTCAACAACAACTTCTTACGCATATTCGTGCCGGAGGGCCGAGGATTATCCCATGACGCTGCAGAGCTGTATTTGGGGTTGAAGACACAGCTGTTTTTGGCTGTTTTGGAAGGCGATCTGGATAAACCTAAGGCTCAGTTCCTCGAAGAGCTTTTTGTAACGGATGTTGAACAGTCCTTGCAAGCTCACCACCCTTACCTTTCCTTAACAACCTCAGAACTCGACTTCATTGCCAATTCGAAAGCGCGCAAGGCGATGCTTTCGATTGCCTCCGCGCCCGCCGATAGTATCTGTAAGTTTCTTATATTTTATTGCAATCGTTTTCGTGGCTAATAACACCCGTATTAGATGCTCTAAGCAAGCAGTTCGCCTACGAAGCTTTTTTAGATACTCTTAGCACATATCTCAACGACAATATCGATAGTATCCAAGCCCAAGTGTCAAGTAAACTCGAAGCGAAGATTCCTACTGATAGTCCCGCCCCAGCTGATAGTAACACGCATGATCTGACAAGCGAGTTCGACTTGAACGCCGCGATAGCGGAAGCGTCGCGAGCAGCAGCACAAGGCGCATTCCAACCCACTGCGGATGAACCACCCGCATTCGACGACCTATCTGCTTTTCTCTCAGAAAATGTGACCAGAGCCGTTGAGCAATCGAGGCAGGCAGCCCCCAGTGCAGAGTTACCCTCAGCTATTGCTTCAGCTGCGGAGAGCGCATCGAGAGCTACAGCCTTGGCGTTAGAAAGCATTGCGAGGACCCAATATCACCCAACAGCATTACCTCATCCATCCAGTATGTTGAGCATTCTGTGCGCCATTTAACGAGGAAACTGACGAATACCAGACCAAACCCAATCTCCTACCAATAATCATAATTATAAGGCGCAACAGGCACAAGCCCCTCAATATTTCCCGTATCAGCAACAGCAAACGCAGCCGCAGCAGTCGGTAGTCAACATGCAAACGAATTATCAAACGCCAAACGATCACTTGCCTCCAAATCAGAGCGACTCAACGCCCGCCCTCTACGAGCGAGCTCGGCAAGCAGCTGCGGCACGGTCCTCTACCCATGCCCGGCGTGAAGGCTCCCATTCGACTCGGCGGCCATGGAGCCCAGAAGAAGAAAAAGCGCTGATGATGGGGCTTGATATGGTGAAGGGCCCTCACTGGTCACAGATTTTATCTCTATTTGGTCCCAATGGCTCAATTAGCCAGATACTCGCAGATCGGACACAAGTTCAGCTTAAAGATAAAGCCAGGAATCTGAAGCTTTTTTTCCTGAAGACTAACTCCGAGATGCCATACTACCTGCAATGTGTTACGGGAGAGTTGAAGACTCGAGCGCCTACTCAAGCCGCGAGAAAGGAAGCAGAAGAGAAGGCAAAGATGAATTCCGAAGAGCACCAGGCGCATATGAATGGAATCCTAACACTGGCTGGCGGCCTTCAAAATAATCCAGTCCAGAGGTCTAGTCCTTCTAGAACTATTTCCAGTAGCACTACATCCCATCAGCAACTACCTCACCTTCATTCACATCACCAAAATACGCCAGTTGCATCACGACAGCCGTCACAGCCCATGGTTTCGGCTCAGCCACCACGCCCGGTCATACCGGCACCTCAGCCAGTCAGTTTGCCTACCCTCACACCGACCAACCAGCAACAGCATACGCAACAGCTTCCAGCACAACAGTCAACACCACGGCCAGAGAATCCTCCGGCAGCGCAAGTAACTCCCAAACTGGAACCGCCAACCATGCAACAGCAAGTTACAGCGGCGCCAGAAACGGCGACGCTGCCAGATCATAACAGCTTGAGCATTGAAGATCAGGCTCTTCTCAGTCTCAAAGCCGCCATGGAAGGCGAATCTTCTGTGGTAGTAGAGCAACCAACGGACGCCTTTGTGAAACAGGAAGAACATTCTGAGCATAATGATACACCGATGACATGAGCTGATATACTTATTTCCCCTTTATTTCTACACGTCGTCATGGCAGAGATGAATTTTGATTATTAAGGTAACGGGAAGCGCCTGTGATTCTCTCTGTGATTTTATTTTGATACCCCCAAGGTCGGAGTGGTTTGCAGGCTGGTTTAGGTGTCAGGACATTCGACTAACGCGGGCATAGCGACGCGAATGAAGAATGAGTGTTTTAAAACCGAGAATGAGTTGTGTGTTACGAAAAAGCCCAGTATGCCATGTGAATGAATATAGGCGGACTCGTAATATGAGTAGAATGTGTGAGCCGCATCGAATGGCGTAGTTTACCAGTCTTCGTGGCATTTGATGTTGCGGAATTACATGCTGTTGAAACGATGCCACAACAGCTCGAGTCGGTTATTTTTACGCTGGCTTCGCCCGACTCCAAGCCTCAGATATAAGTCCACGCGCTGATATCCAGTCCCAGCATCCACAGTAAGTGTATTGTTGCCAGCGGCCCTTAGCCACTGTATTATATCCTCAGAGGCGGTCTCGGCGAATAGTTGGATGAGCGCCAGCCCAGGAGTCCACAGAACCAGCACATCCAAACACTCAGTTTGGAAGCATCAAGCTACGAGGATGTAAATGGCAGACAAACCAGGTAGGCAGCTTGACAACAACAACAAAAACCGTACGTTAATAAACCGTTAGTTAGGTAACATTAATGATACCACCATGATCATGGTGCCGCGACACGCACGTAAAACACATGATGTATATATATAGCTGATGATGAGACCTTCGTTTTCTTTTTTAACACCCTTGAGAAACATAGGATCGATGGCAATCGCTTCTTTTTCGCCCCAATTCCTCACTTTCGTCGGAGAAACACTTTGTTTGTTATCATCTTGCGTGCTGTTCATTCCCCTGTCATTGCCATTTTGCGCTATTGAGTTGCGCGAAATACGCGTTTTGAAGAGGACAGATGTGTTTATAATCATATCTTTCCGGGGAATACCTTCTACCTACCTACCTACCTACCTACTATAGGTACTCTCCTCTCCGCAAACCCTACGCGTACGAGCGTGGTCGAACCGTATGGGCGTAAGCTGTTGAAAATTCGCGAATAGCTACGAAAGCGTCGATTTATTTTCTGCAAAACTTGCCCGGCCATTGTCTCATATTACAGCTACAACACCCACGACTATAGCAAGATCAACCCAGAGGCGAAATCACTAATGATCTACGCAGAGACATAGCAAGAGAAGAAACATTTACAAATACAGTTATATTTAGCTACTCTGATGATTCTTCGAATCTGATAAAGAATGCTTCCTAACGTCATATAAGAGCCTGCCTTGGGTGCTCCCCCCTTTCCAATAATATAAAACTGATAACTCATGCTAATGCCTTGCGACTGGCTCCCAGTCCCAAATGCGACAGACGCCCAAACCCATAAACGCCGATTGATACCCGTATCCGTATGCGCCTATATGTATGAACCGCTTTCTTTAATGAACTTGAAACTGTGTAAATAAAACATAGATGTCTATCACATCACGTTACAATCCCTGTCTCTTGAAGATCCTCCCGGGGTGTTACTAGCAGCGACAGAGGCGACGGATTGCCGCGGTCGGTGCGGCGGTGTACTCGGGGGCTCAGCGTTACTCTGGCTTCTCAAAGTCGAGCTTCTCCTTGGATTTGGACTCCTCAGATTGCTCTCCGGATGGCTAGGATGGCCGGCTGGCGGAAGGTACGGAGTCGACTTTGCAGCCTTTTTATAACCAGAGTCAGTAATATCCGCTTATGGGAATAGTTTTGTAGAGTCTCGGGTGCTTGTAGGAGTAATAAGAGAAGAGAGAAGATGCCAGCTCATGCGATTCGTGTTGTTTTCGCCCCCTCGCCCCCTTTTGGCATGTTTTGGGGCCACGGCCATAGGTTACTAACCTGTTCGTAGCTGGGTGGTGCTTCATCCAAATCATCGTCTGCGGGCCGATGAGTCCTGGGGGGAATCAGGGACCGAACCTGTTGTACAGGCCTTCCACCACCGGCTTGTGCGGCCGCTCTTGCTGGCTGGTTAGTAGGACTACCTCTACGAGGTGGTAAACTATGGGTGCTCCCTCGGCTCGTGCTGCTAATAGACCCACCACGGGCTCGGTTACCAGTACGACCACCGTCTCTTCCCTGCTGTTCAATGAATTGCTCCGATAGCCGGCTCTCTCGGCGCCGGGCCGCTTGCTCCGCGCGATGCCTCTCTTCCTCCTCTTCCTGGAGTTGCAGTGCTAGCGCCAAGTCCCTGTCCTCCTGCTCGTGTTGTGGCGAAAGCGGTGGGTTAGTCGTCGCTGGTTGACTTTGCTGATTGTTGCGCGAGCGTCTATCCTGCACTGTTTGCCAGCCGCCATCGCGAGACGTGCCAGCCGCGGAGGAGGAGTTGTACCAAGCGTCATTGCTACTCGCTGCTCGTTGGAGCTGGTTCCCGCCTACGACACGGAAGTCTCCAGAGAAGAATTCTGTCCGTTCGCCTCTAACGTCAGCCAGCGATTCCCACACCACTTCATCATGAGTGAAGTAGCCAGCATCTGTAACAAGCGTAAATAGTTGGCGCGTTTGCGGATGACGATATAGGGTAGAAAAGTGATCATTGCGGAAAAGGATGGAGACATCCCCAGGCTTGATAGATTTGGTAACAACGTCGAGACCAAAAGGCGTCAGCTGGGTTGCTGCCATGGCGAGGAATGATTTAATGGCGATAATGTCTTGGTATAATTGCTGCTCGTCGTCTGTGAGACCAGTTGGTGAATTACTGAACTTGACTTCGAGCTCCTCTTCATGGAATAGCAGGTTCTGGGCATCATCATACGAAGTGGCTCGCCTTTTCAGTGCGTCATATACGGGATCATCTTTCAGAGGTAACCAGCCATGAATTAGAGGAATGTTGAATGTAGCATAGAGCTCCATATCTCTAGTTTTCTCGAAGGTACCGGCAATACCGCTATCACTGTCAGGTGGATGAACATGAGGCAGTGATGTTTGCTTATGAGCAGCCACAGTTTCGGAAGTAGGTACAAAACGTGGGTTAACGTTCATCCCAGTGTGTAGCCCTTGTAGAAAACTATACAGCTCTGACATATCCGGCAAGGGTGTGTTCGATTCCATGTGCCGGGAAGACATGAGCTCGTCCACAACCACTTCCAGAAGGAAACTGAGGCTGACTTGTTCACGAGACCCAAGTATTTCGGCCAAACTCGTGCCGGACCGGTCAGGGGGCGTTGTCAATGTCAATGCGTTCACCAAGGCTACCAAGGGACAAGGGCCATTAGCATTTTGAACCAGAATAGGCGATTTTCGGGGATTCACAGCCGCCTTCGAATCGTGCCAGCTGATGTTCTTGATCTGGTAGGTCTCTGACATGTTCACATTATTTGGCGATTGACGGCGTGCAGGTTGCGGAGGTGGGACTTCCACCGACGTCCTAGGTGGCAATGCCGGCGCTTCTTCAGTCTCACGCGTCGCAACTTCTTTCGCTGTGTCATCTTCCAAATCCACAAAGTCTTCCCAAGTGCTCTGTTTGGAGAGCCTGCCGGGGGCAGGCTCCGACGTGGATTCGTGTTCGACTAAGTTCCAGCCATCGATATTTTCGGGCGGGATTTCCGACTGGGGCACCGCGGGTTGCTTCCCCTTGTTGCTAGATTCCTCCCCTTCCCAGGCATTTTCGTCGTCTAAGAGGCTGTTCACAGCTGTAGAGTTCGCCGGCGCAGGACTAGGGGACGAAGTTGGCTGGATGGCCCCGGCAGGCACGCCAGGAGACGTCGACTTCGAGCGAGAGCCCCAAATATTTGCATCGAGGTCCTGGTCAAGCAGTGATGGCGGCGTGTGCGCATAATCACGGTCCTTCCCCCCATTCAGCGTCGGCTGCCATGGGTTTGTACTGTGGTCCGGGGATTCTTGGGTTGGAGGTAGAGGGAATGCCTCGGTCGCTGGTTCTGAAGTATCGGTAGGCCCGTTAGGAGGTCTCTGTGTGGAATTGAGTGCTTCTGATGAGCGTTTTAGCGGCTTACGCTTGAACGGGTTCGTTTCAGATCGTGCAACGCCGGGGCGCAGGACGCTCGGGATCTCATCTAGCTTGGCCAGTGGCCCGTCCCTGATAGGTAGAACAACTTCCTTGTCCATGTCATTCCAAGGATTTTGCGCCCCTTGCTCGTAGGGAGGGCTAGTGGTGGTAGATATATCGGCTGTCTGGGTATGTCCCGAGGGTGCCTGGTCCGGTGCGCCCCATATCCGTTCCGAGTCGACTTCAGAATCGGTAGCTGACCATATTTCTATGCGGGGAGGATCAGCCGCGGTGGGATCGTTGTTATCTTTGGTGTCGCCGGCCGAGGGCGGCGGTGATTTTCGTTTCACCATGGCGGGAGATACGGCGGTGGGCAATGAGACAAGCGAATGCGAGAGAGTCTTCCCTCAAAGTTACTGAGCAAGCAACAAAGGTGCTGTAGGGACTCTAGCCCCCCGAGAAGAACGCGCAGTAGGCTGCAAGAATAAAACAGAAAGTAAGAGGCGTAGGTCGAGCGAAAGTACAAGCGCCCCGCAGCCGTAAATCTAGCGGCGCTGAAGCCCGGGTTCACCAGGTAAAAGTAGATGTGAGGGAAGCTCGAGAGGTTGCGTCATCAGAGTAGGTAGGCGAGGGTAGGCGAAGCGCCTAGGTACCTAGCCTTATGTAGCTACTTTAGCTAGCGTTACAGTATAGGTAGTGAGCCAAGCTACCCCAGGTTGAGGGTTGAGATAAGATACTATATGTATATGGTATCTAGTATGCTTAGGACAACTGTAGACTCGGGAAACCGAGGACAGCGAGCTTTGCGACAAGTGGTTTCCAGTTGGATGTTGTGTGTTTGTGTTGTTGTTGTTGTTGTTGTTGTTGTTGTGTTCGACATGGAAAGTCTATTGCATGGATGCAGCTGTACAGCACCTTAGGTATTGGACATAGTAAGTACGGATACGCAGGCTGCAGGCAAAGATAAACTGTAATTGACGCTCCCCATGTATGATGTTGTAGCATTCACTCACTTTGCATAGTAGTCTACCTATTAAGGCAATACTTCAGGTACCTTGGTGTGACCACCATGCCTTCATACCACCTAGGTACCTGCAGGCCCTGTGGCGGTGCACCGTTGCCCAGGAACCGGCCAATTGGAAGCCGGTTGTTTAGTGGAGAATGACCTGTGGCGACCCCTACTAAGACCGTGGCTGAGACCGGGGGTATTGTGGGGACGGGCAGAGGTGTCGGGATGCGTTGGGGATTTCCTCGAATATCCATATCGCCTCCAGGCAGCAAGATTTCGGTGCATGGTCGAGAACAAGCATCGTCAACTGTCATGATCGAACGGTGCGCAGTGCTGCACATAAAGTGTGCTTGGACCCAGCGCTTACTTAATTAGGCAAGTGTGAACACAGCAGTGTTTTTGGATGTATACTATACCCATAGCTTTATGGTTCTCTTTGATTCAGAACAAATATAAATCACCCAAGCAGTATCTTAAGGGTACCTTAGGTAGGGTTGGTTGACGCTGAAATCCTTGAGTAGCAGAATGTGAACCCGGCGATGACCAAGTATTCCCCTAACGAACATCCGACTGTTGATTAGCTAAAACCAACTCTAGTTATAAATGCCGATTCCGTATAATTTAATGAAGAGTATGCCCTACACACAAGCCATGTGCACTTGCAAAACTAGCAGAGACGTGTGGCTATGTAGATAGGTAACAGCTTTCATCCATGTCAAGACTGTTCGTTCCGCAACTAACCATAGTGGTGATTCATGGCGCTGGCCTATCTGGCCTGCCGGTCCAATCGATTAGGGAGCTTGGCTAAAATCATAGGCGTTACCAAAAGCCCGATTAAGATATCCATCCACAGCTTGTTCCTTCGACACCCAGTCAACCGGTACCTCTAGGCCGAGTTCACCTCGAGAGTCTAGCTCCTTGAGAATAGGCCTGATGTCTTCCGCGAACTCGAGCCTCATAGGGTTCCGGTACCAATTCGCGAAGTGAATCTGAGCCAGCATGACACGCGCTTCCTCGCTCTTGTTTGGCATGCCGGCATGCCATAGCCTCAGGTCACGAATTATGATGCTCCCTTTCTTGATGCTCGGCTGAAGCGGAGAACCGTGCGTTTCAACCCGCTTCGCCAGAATATCTTTCTTTATCCGACCGCTGGCTCTCTCTCCATGTGCGCCTTCTTGGGCTGCAATGCCACCAGTGCTGGTGTGCGTGCCAAGCCATACCTCAGTGGAGCCATTGTGAGGTGACATGTCTAGAGAGATATCAGTTAAAACTATTCCAAACACTCGCACAAGGTAAGATAGGGGCTCATTGAAATAAACAGAAGCAGAACATTTTTGGTCAAGTTCCTATCGCTCCCTAACTACCGCACACCTAAACTCTCAAAGGGGACATAAAAACGGGGAAATAAGGAGAACTACAGACCAACTAGCGGGACGTTGATAACTAGAGCAAAGGGGTGCTCCGGATGAGCGAAGTCAGCATCGGCATGTACCGGTTGACGCTGGGGTGAACCCCCGGGAACCGGAGGCATGGCCGTGTTCCCAGAACAAAAAGTCCACTTAGGCCGGGGCCCAAGCACAGAAGATGTGATCTGAGTTGCGATAGGATCTATTCGGCATTGGAAATTAGCTATATCCTTCATTGGGAGTGCAACAGGGGCAACGCAACTTGTGAAGATAGATGGATAAAAGTATTCAGCATAAGGAGGTGCATCCTGCTGGATATTCCCAACGTTATAGTTGAAAGGACCGTCGTCGCCGCGAGCTTGGAGAATGCGAGCATCTTTTACCATCTTGGTGTTGAGGTGGTCTATATGCTCATGCGGGACGACCCCCTCAACCACCACCAGACCATCCAAATGGACGCCCCGTGCCGCGATTTCGAGATTTCTTTCGGTGAGTTCTTTTCTCTTGATTTCTTCGGCCGACGGACGCACGACTTGTGGCGAACGCTGTGTTGAAAGTAGTCTGCGTTGGAGAATGGACCTTCGGCTGACAGCCAGACTTACGCGAAGCAGAATTTGACCTCTGCAAACTGTAGCTGACATCTTGCTAGACTTGATACTAAGCAATTTGAATTCTCACGAGCATAACAGTTCGAACTGGAATGCATTGTGTTGAGGCAACGGGTTGCAGCTTTATAGACGTTCAACAGTGAAGACGTCGCGCTCGTCCAATGATAGCGAAACCCGAGCTCGGGTTTTGTCGCCTGTTAGACTTGGTTTAGCGCTGTGCAGGTGTCATGGGACGCCCACGATGCCCCCACCTCTACCCCAAACACAGTCCTCATTCTTCTGGTATAACGGCAATCACTTCTGCACCTGAAGCGCAATTCTGGGGAAAGAAACTCTAGAACAGTAATCCCGTATATGCAGCTAAGGAATCAATTTAGGTTCATTGAGTGGTGGAAGGAAGGACGTCTACTTCATGATGCTGATACGTTAGTCGTCCAGTGTCGTTGCAAATCGGAAATCATCTTTTGAATCGGCCAACCAGTGGTCTTCCTGGAGGCCACGAGGTGCCTTACCACCTCTTGTTGAGATGCTTCAGTTCGTATATATTTTGCGCCTAGAAATCGATTACCAGTGAGCATGGGACACCACTACCAAATAATGGAAAAACAAACTTGTTTTTGGCACTTACAGTGAGATATAGGACCGAAAGCATTCACAAGTACTGACGGCTCGTTGGACGTAAACGCAATGCCGCAAATCTCGAGGCCAATTTGCTCAAGCAGATCCTCCTTAGCTATAATTGTACCTACAAAAAAATCCGTGCTCGAGGCAAGGGATATTAGCCTCTCCATTTGCAAGGCAGTTTGAGAATGTATCGCTAGCATTGCAAGTGACACCAGACAGTAGTGTCGCGATGCAGCTAATCGATATTAGATTCCAGTTTCCATCTTAGAAGAATAGATGATTATGAGGGGATACATACCGTGGCACGCTTTCAGCATATGCACAGTTGGAAGCCTAGGTAAGGAGGGAAGCTTGGCTCGTGAAAAGTGGTTAAAATGTGTTGGCAAGTCTGAGAGCCAGTCTTCAACATAGGACAACGTGGTCTCCCAATTATCCCTTATCTTCTCGGCTGTATTCCCAGTCACGGCGTTGATTATTCGCCCGAGGACCAGGGATATAGCATTCAGATAATCTTGATCAGACGAAACGTTACGCAACCTAGGGATAGAATCCAAGTTCATCTTGAGGGGGCAATTTCCGAATAGACTGAAGGTGATATCCTCGCGAAGGTAGTTCCAGAAACCCGAGTGAAGAAGGCCTCCGGCAGGATGGTCAAGAAAATCCTGAAGTTGTGACGCTAGAGAGAAAGCTCCTTTTAGGTGCCTGTTGGGATCACGACCCTCTGTATAGCCCGACACTGTCAGCAATTTGCGTTACTTTGAGGGTAAAGTTGTCTAGCTCACCAGCGAGGATTTCGTATGACCTCAACAGACAAGTGCTTGCCAACGCCACACCTTTCTTAATCAACACGTCCCCCGGATCAAGGTCAATGAGGCTTCGGATGCATCGTGTATGATACGTTTCGGCTATAGTTCGCGCAGAAGGGGCCGTGGTCTCACTCACATACATTGCGGACAGAGCTATCACAGCGTAGAACAGAAGGGGTTCATCTAGGGCAATTATGGGAACCTCCGCACTGAAAGAGCACTGTGAATCGCTAAGATTATACCACGGTGCAACATTGCTGATGTAGCGACGGAAGTAGTTTGCGAGTTCGGACGACTCTAGAGTTTTACGGGGCACCTCGTCTAACGGCAAGTCTTTCTCTGAGGGTACAGACACAAGTTAGTAGGAATTGCATCTACCAGCAACATACTCAACGTACGTTCCTGGCCTGAATCTAGGTCATTATAACTTGGGTGCTTCGATGTCGAAGCCGGCCTCCCCGAGCGATCACAATACCGTTGTGCTTTCGAGCATCGTTGGCAGACAGGTAAAGTCTCATCACCTTCAAAGATCGGAAACGATGTAAGCACTTCATCCGTATCAGAGGTCTATCGAAAGTCTATTATTCGTACACTTAAGTTTACGCTGCCGGCATGTATTGCTGCGACAGGGCGAATTAGATAATAGCTCAGTTTTTGTCGTCGGGACTGGTTATCCTTCATAAAAAGGAGCTTCTGCTTACCAAGCTACGGTTACCCAAATCATTAATCAGTATTCAGCGAGACCTGACAGCTTCATCTCTTGGCTTACCTGCGCTTCTATACTGCCGGGGCATGGTTTGAGGTGGCCGAGTGCACTACCTCTTAGTTGGCCCACGTCAGGTCAAGATGGCTCTATTCTCATTTGTTCAAAGGGCACCCGGAAACAACGGCTTTGCTGTATAACCTAACCTGCATGATGAGACTTATCATGTGATCGCAATGTGATACTATAGGGATAGTCCGCCGTTTGCAGTTTTTCTTCCCTTCTGTAAGAGAAAGCCGTGGTTTATGGTGATTTGAGGCAGCCCCGTTTCGTTTTCAATCACATTGCCTAGAATGTAACCTCCGGATTCTAGTTTCGGTGATCGGTGATATCAAAGGGCAGCTCCCAGGCTCTTATCGATAGGTTGTCGATAGCCACCCTATTAGGTATACGGTATACATAGTACGTACCTGCACGCGACCGGACTTCGGTCGCACGGCAATGGCTTCCGAGTCTGTGGGGTGCAGCAGACGGCGAGATACCTAACGTGTCACCTTAGTACGCAGATGATTAAAAGGGTTAGGCTGGGCTACTCCCGCCGCCATCATCCCGCGTCAACGACGGTCTAAAACGCCACGATTTTTTCGCGCGCCAATCCCTTTCTTCCATTCTGGGTCTCGTACCACTTCGACGACAAACTCTATATCCTCATCACCGTCTTGGCTTATAGGGATCTCTAATTGCGCATTACTTCATCATTATGGCCATCATTGAAGAATGGCTCCCTGCGAGCCGCGAGAATTGGGAGACATTGATGTGGTGGTGGCAGTTTTATCCAATTGTAAGTTGATTGATTTGATGGCTGAATTGTGATACAGAGTGTGCTAATCCTGTGTTACAGTTTGGCTCTATGCAATGGCTCTCATCATGGTACGGCATGGGCAAAACGTCGGTTGATAGCAAACTCAACATACCCGGTCGTATCGCTTGGTTCACTATGGAGGCGCCCGGCTTCATCACCCTCCTCTACACCATGACCACTTTGCCCATCCAACACGGCATCACCGACCTACCATGGCAAAACAAGGTGCTGGCTTCATTGTTCGTCATGCATTACATCTATCGCGCTTTGTTTTTTCCTTTCCTGCAACCATCCATGTCTCCCATTCATGTATCAATCTGGGCAATGGCTGCTCTCTTCCAAGTCGTCAATGGCACCGCCATTGGTTGCTGGCTAGCTGCTTACGGCCCTACTACGCAAGCACAATGGGAAGCTCAGGGTTTCTCTGTCGTCCAATTCGCCATCGGCCTCGTCATCTTCTATGTCGGACTCACTGGAAACTATTTCTCCGACGAGGAACTCCGCGAGATTCGACGGAGCGAGATGAGGCGGCAGGAGAAGTTGAAGCAGCAGGGCAAGGCCATCGACAAGCATTACGAAGTGCCGCAAAATGGTCTATTCAGGTACATGCTCTTCCCTCACTACTTCATGGAATGGGTTGAGTGGACAGGGTATTGGATCGCTGGTGGCTTAGCATTTACCCCTGCCCGGTGCTTCCTGTTGAATGAATTCTTCGCCATGCTTCCTCGTGCTGTTTCCGGTGGCAAATGGTACAAGGAGAGGTTTGGCGAGGATAAAATCAAAGGGAAATATGTCATTATCCCGGGGGTTTACTAAGCTTCTCCCCTACTCCAAGTAGGTTATAAGCCTGCGAAAGCCTAGACGCATGCCATGAGCTAGGCCGTGTTTCTTGGGAAACTAAATCATGTATGGGCTGCTTTATTGTAGCCGGCAGAGACGCGACAATCCGGACCAGTATAAAGATATGTGGCTCTAATTCGTCGCAGAGCGAACCAGGTGACAAGGATGCATGATATTTTTTTCCTTTAGCTGCTAAAGAAGTCATACTCTCTAGCTTTAGTTAGCTATCTAGTTCATGTATATACCTTAATCCAGGAGCAGGTAGCAGTAACTCCGTTGACTCTCATAGTGAATTGCACCAGACTGTAGGGGTTAGTGTCACAAAGGTAGGTACGCAATAATGCACGTCGGCGTCTATGCATGGCCGGTCGGAGAACCTGCGGTAGTACGGATGCGGGCAAAAAACACATCGGACTTTCCAATTCTCACCCCTTAGCGGCCCATTTAGGTGGTATATATTTCGGAAATTATTTGCAAGGACATTTAATGCGTCTAGTATAGAGGTAACGACCGTGAGGTTACATGCATGCATGCAGGGCTACAGGCCAAGGAGATCCATCCCATCCACTATGAACGATGACCTTCCAAAGAATTAAGCTAACGCATGGTGCTTTCACTACATACATAGGTTGGTAAGGTATAAGTCGCACCGCAGTGCTACGAATCGAGGCTTAGTCTCATGGTCGGGATGATCAAGTCTAATCCCCCAGTTTAGTATCGTACAACCTGTTAGTCGCACCCGGAAAAGCACTTCTAAGCTATAGGGCCAAAATGAAGTTCTGTACCATCTTAGACTGCTTCCATCTTACCCTCTTGATCAGATCTTTTCAGCCCTAGATGCCAAGCTTTTAGTTTCACGACGACTACGCTATCTCAACCGCACTGGCAAGCTTTCCACTATCCAATGTCTAATCTAAGGTCCATAGAAAACCCCCGGTGCTAAGTAATTGAATGACTATCTTCTTCTATCTACCTTTCAGCCGACCAATCATGCTATTTATCAACCTAAAAGCCACTGGGTCGGTCCCCCAAGTAAACCGACGGACAGACAGAATCAGGAATTCCGCTGTTTTGATCGAAAACTTTTTTTTTTCTCAACACACTATCAAACTACATCACAGAAGCGTATTTTATGTCCATTTATCCCCTCTATTCTCAAACCCAGAGTTGAAGCGGAAGAAGATCATCATCAGCCTACCACAAGTATTCTTAAGGGGCGTACGACTTGAGTATAGAGTTGTAGTAAGTGTAACCGGTTCCGCTCGGGGGCTCGAAGCTGAAGATGTAGTCCGCCCACCATGGACCGGCGGCCCACCACAGAGCTCCCTGCCAGACGTCGCTGTTTTCCTGCAGGTGGTCGAGCAGGCCCTTGACGGCGCTCTCGCACTGCGAGTTGGCGCCGCCGGCGAACTCACCAAGAATACCGATCTTGTTGTTCTCGCGTAGCCAGGCGGTGGCACCGGCGAGCCGCTCCGCCCCGACCGTGCCCGAGACGCACACGTCCGAGGTTCCCGAGTTGTCCGAGTCCAGGTACTGGTGCATCTCGTAGATGAGCTTGTCGGCCGAGTCGGTCAGTCCGGCCAGGTTGCCGTTGGTGTCGGGCCACGAGTGCGCCCCGGACCAGCTGTTACCCTCCGCAAAGATGTACTGTGAGGTCGCGCCCGCGCCACGAATGGCATCGATGGCGGCCTGGTTCAGGTTCAAGACGAGCGTCTGGTCCATGTCGTGATACTCGTTGTTAGTGTCGAAGATCACCTTCTCGTTAGACTTGAAGGCGGTCGCCACCGTCGTCCAAAAGCTACCGAAGCCGTCTACATCGGTGATGATGTTGCTGTAGTAGCGCCCAAAGTTGTGTCTGTGCACATTGAAAGTCAGTATTTGTTGTTCGTCGTGCGGATAGTAATGGTCCACCGGGGCTAGGGAGTACGTAGAACAATGAGGAGGAGTAAAAGGGGCTCGTATCGCCACTGTTTCCCGAACCTATAGGAACCACATACGGGTCTAAGATTGCGTATGCGCCATTGCTGGTGATGTAGTCTACCGTAGCAGTCAGGTTCTTCAGGTAGTCGGCAGAGGCCGCGTTGGTGAGCTTGTCGAGTACGAGGCGCTCCATAGAGAAAGCCACGCGGAACAGGTTATACCCCTGGCTCAAGAGAGTCTGTAAAGCCAGTAAGAATGCGTCTGTCCGTCGAAAACGAGGGGCCCTGGCTGGGTTCCTTACTGAAATGGAGGCATCATCCGGGAAATAGAACTCCTTGCCCCAGGTTCCCGGATAAGTGCCCTGCCCGAACTCCGCGACCGACAGGTTGATCCCAAGCCACTTGAACTTCCCAGCAGCACCTGTGGTCGGCGTCGAAGTTGGCGCCGTCGTGCGCGTCGAGGTGGCCAGCGTGGTGGAAGCGGCGGCCCCGGGCAAGCACTGGGAATACCACTCGCTCGAAACAGTACAGGAATATCCCGACACACACGCCGTATCGCCACTCCAGCCGCTGCCTCCGCATTGAGCGTAGGGTCCGGCCCCGGCCGCGGCGAGACCAGTGAGCATGCTGTTGAGGACGAAGGACCGCATCTTGACGACTCAAGGCTTCAGAAGACTTCGTTGACTGGGTGTGAAGAGTGAGACTCTCTTCTGGACCTCTTGGAGATAGACAGACGTCATTATATATTTCCATATCCATGTATAGATCTCGAGGCTGTGGTCAACCAGCACTTAAAGGAGATCGCCAGTCCGCGTTCCTGCATGTGCAACCTTGCTTAGGGCTCGTGGCAACTAACCAATAATGGGGGCACGGAGGCAAGGCCTGTGCCCAAAGCGGCAAGTGGGCTTCTGAAAAAAATTGGAGCCGCGGGATGGCGGATTACGATCCGATCTGATCTTTGGTGTTGTTCTGCCCATTGTTCCACGACGAATGGCTCCTTAAACTTGGGAGATATAAGGGGCGTGTGTTGAACATTTAATAATTGCAATGACGGATGCACGACTGCCATTCGCATCAACCCTCTAGAAGCCATTGCCATTATGCGCAACAGATAGACAGATCTCTGATAGATTGCTATCATCATGGACCAGGGCTTCCCAAAGATATTAGGAAATGGGTAAGTATGTATGTCTATTGGCAGAATACTCACCCTAATCGCGGCAGTTTTTATGGCCTCTGCTACTATACTTGATCTGTTCCCATATCTTCCTTCGCCATCAACTCTCGGGTCACAAATGCTCACAATCAATCTATGTCCTCTCCGAGCACGGCCGTTGTCATATTAGAACGTCTAGACTGCTATTTATCACCGAGCCAGATCACCGAGCTCCCATTCGGCTTTGCGAAAACCTACGAAGGAGCTGTTGGGTGACATCCAACCAAAGGACCCCATCATCGATATTCAGTTTGTTGTGATACGTCGACTCATATTAGCTTGTCGTCGGTGCACATACGTTTGGCAGCAAGAGGGCGCTTAAGCGTTTCTCCTATTCAATACGCTCTTGTAAGTCTAGTATATCTATAGGGGTATCCTCGGACACTTGATGCGTTGGCCCACATCATCATCGATAACCTCACATATTCGGAGTTTTCATCGGCACTTACACCCTGCCGCTCTCATCTGTCCACGCTGTTGAAACAGATCCACCCCCTGCGAAGCTTGAGACTCTACACCTGTCGCTCACGCCTGCTGAGCTGGTGTATCGGGGCCGCCATGAGCCATTTCTTGAGCCATTTGGTCTCATGTTCAGTGCCTGGCTATAACTTTGTAATCCTGTTTGCTGACAAGTGCAATTCGGGTGAATTATTAGAACCACTAAGTTATTGAGGACGAAGGTTTCGACCTTGAGTTTGATACTATATACCACTGGTTTATAAATGGCTTGGATGTAGAAGTAGTTGGCGAATTGAACTATGACTAAGTTGGTAAACGATTAGAATCGAGTTTTTTTACCATTGTAGCGTCCAAAGCAACATGAGACGTAATGTGCGAGGAAGAGAAGAGTTTTTGGTTCACGAAGTGTATAAATAGACGCGATGGGGCGTGTCGAGGAGATTTAGGTTGCACTCACTAAGGGATATGTCCAGCGCAACAACCAAGACGAACAACCCTATAAGTTCACGAAGGACCTTCCGGACCCTAGTACCCTTGATTATCTCCATCGGCTTTAGCGTCTTTCTAGACGTGTGCACGTAGTATCCCGACAATATGCACTCCTGTAAACTGAGCGTCACTAGCTGTGCTATCTCTATCGCACCGAATGCGGAAACAGTCCGGTTTGTTGGATGGTACCTGAAGCTAATAAAGGCGAATAAGGCAGTTGTTGGTATTTGAATCAATACAAACGAGCCGACAATCATGGACAACAACCAGCGCAGTTGCTTTGGATCGCCTATCACGAGGTGTAGACGCGAGTACAGCACTGTAACATTCAGAGTCAGTTATCGCCATTTGGAGTGTGATTTGTGAGGGTTTCAGAAGCTTCTAGACGCTGTCTTGGCTCAAAAAGGAAACCTCGTCCTCTGAAAGCTGCCAAAAGGAGAAGAAAATGGTTCCGAGAATGGCTCACTAAGAGACTGGCCATCGACCATAAGCCACCACGAAATACCCATTATTATGGCCACGGGCCCGGCGGGGACGACGCTGAAATGCCGCAGCAACACAAATAGTGAGTTCAGCGGGATCCCCGTATTTGCGCATATCGCACTCCAGAAATAAAGCCCTTGGCGACGACGGAACGTGCGAAAGATCGAGATGTAAATTTCGAAGCTGTTGTACATGGCAATGGCGAAGAGCCCCCCGATCACTGATGCGATAGGTGGGGTGAGCTCTTTGAGAATTGACCCCGTCTCACCTGCCATGGTTGGTGCCGGTGTCGTATACGAATAGAAGTAGCGCAGTGCGAAGGGGGGTTTAGATTTCGTTGATATTAGCCTTCGTTTGCAACTGATATTGCGAGAGAATTGGTTGAATCTCAGCGCGTATAAATGTCGGCAGGGCTAAATCCTGAACACGAGATGAAGCTGTTTTTCTGATCAAGGACATGACGCGCCCTCCGTCGTTGGAAGTAGGAGATCAAGAAAGAAGACATTTGCCGTTGTCGTTTTCGAAGGAGACGCGACACAAAGGCCCAAGAAAGGCCTGATTAAACTTTAAGCTAGAGGCGAGGTAGCCGTTGTAGGGCTCTCTCGGCACTATTCGATATAGCTGCGTCACCTCAGCGTATTTAGAAGCGGGCATGACTCAGTTGTCTCCTGTGTGACATAGCTCCAGCTGCTGAAAGAATATCGAGACTGAGAGCATTTCTGGATGAGGCTGACCTCCATTCCCAAGCTGACGTTTGGCCGTGTTTCGATTCAAAGAAATCGGTCTAGGGTACCGGCCTCAATCATCCTCTATAGTAAAACGACCTGCTAGGTAGGCGGTTGGTCTGGACGGAGACATATTAGTGTAGCGTACGGAAGTATAGTACTCCAGTCGGATTCTTTGCTGGGCACCTATATTGGAGCGCCTGTGCGAGTCTGGGTGCTAATGAGGTGTAAGGATAGACGTTCAGGCTAAAGCCACTGCCACAGTACCTACTAACGAGTCAAACACCTCTTGTGGAGGCATGTTCCCTGGGATTTGAAAACGCGGTTTTGGGTTTGATGGTATCCATAAAAGGTATTCAAGGTGCTAGTTTCTTGCTCTACCTAAGAGGCAGGTCAGGTAGTGTGCTAGGCAGTGACAAACACCAACCTTAACCAGCACTCACCAGTTGTTGCAAGAGGAAGCGAGCGTCTGATTGCCAGGCGAACCGCATGCGGCACGTGATATTGTGCCTTAAATCCAATTTCACTACAGCGTCTTCGTGGCTCAGTTGGCTAGAGCGTTGGTCTCATATTCGTATGATCCAATCCAAGATTGGGATATCCAAAGGTCGTGAGTTCGAGCCTCACCGAGGACATTGCTTTTGCATTTTAACAGGCCTTACATACATGCAGTATACTAACTAATCCTTGCAATGTTGCTTAAGTCCTATTATTGTTGGATTTAGGGCTATCGCCACTAGGAAAATGGAGCTTCTCGCGTACCCCTAGTAGGGGTGTTACACGTGATTAATTAGGATCATGGTGGAACCATTAAATACACAGCTATTTTGTATGAGGGATTAATGCAGATCTGATGCTACAATACACACACGTTTAAGAGCGCCTGTCATAGCCGTTGGCAAGCTTTACACCCAAGCGTAAAATTTAACAATTATTGGTCATATAAAACAAACCACTAGGGCTCCTAGTATAAGTACGTTAATAGCGGGGGTTAATGTATGTTAATTAAAAATAAAGGGCTTTTATACTTTTAGTATATATATACACTTTATGTTGCTATAATAAGTGTAACATAAGTAAAAGGTATATACACTTAATTTACTTAGTATTAAAAACTAATATTTTACTTAAAAAAAAAAGAAAGGAAAGTTTAAAATATAAGTGGGCGTAGCTAAATATATATACATTTGTGTGTAAGCGAAAGTATTTATTATAGCTTAGTTGTGCTAATAAATAAAGCTGTAGCTATAACCACTAGCTTTACTTGTATACCTAGCTATACACCCTAGCTATATAAACCGGTGTAGGTTTATAACAGCTGCTAGCAAATAAAATAATAGCTCGTTAAAAATATTTTCTTTTTTAAAGTTAAACTAAAATAAACATTTAAGGTTATTATTAAGTAATTTAACTATTAAGTAGCTTTACTTAATTTTTTTGCTGTTATTTTTAAAGTATAAAAATAATAACAGTTGTTTATATTAAAGAAAATCTTATAGTTATAGTTTTAATTTAAGTTTATGTTTTTTTTAATGTTAAATATAATGTTATATAACACTATTTATAGTTAATATAATTTTTTATAATAAAAACTACTTTAAGTTAAATATATTGTTTGCTTTTAGTTTATATATATTAAGCTAAATATATTAGCTATTTTTTTTTAAATATTTATATAAATAAGTATATAATAGCCTTAATAAATTATTAATAATACTTTTTTATAAAATATTTTAAGCTTTAATATTTTTTATTTATGTTATACTTTATATATTATAACTTTAAATATTTAAGTAAATATAATTTAACGTTAAGCTATAACAATATATTATAATAAACTTAATATTAAAAGTATAATAAGTTTAAAATAATATATAATAATAAATGTTTTATAAGTTTAATTAATGGTTTAACTTAATAAATTGCTACACTTAGGCAAGGGGGGTGTCCCCCGCAGGGGGACCCACACTGCTGGATGTAGCCCCACTCTGTAGATTAGATAAGGAAGTCAGGGCCTTGGTAAGGCTCCTGCCTCCGGCAGGAGACTTACCAAGTCTTTCCTTCCTTTTTCATCACAATATATAGACTTAAAACCTCACTACCCTTAGTAGTCCTTACTATAAATGCTTTTAATAATATATTTATTATGTTAAATAGCTAAGGGGTATAATATTATACGTAAACAAAGGGGTAAGATAAATATTACATATATTAATTTATTTCTTTAACTAACTATAAAGGTAAAACTATTAGATTTTACGCTTAGGTATAAAGCTTGCTAACAGCTATAACCGGCGTTTTTAAACGTGTATATATTATTATATTAAATATATATTAATCCTTTATATAAAATAAGTATATATTTAATAGTTTTATTATAATCTTAATTAATTATATATAATACTTTTTATTAAAAGTACGTAAAAAGTTTTATTTTCTTAGTAATAATAGCTTTAAATTTAATATACTTTTTTAAAAACAATTACTTTAGTTGTTTTTTTATATTAATAAGCTTTATATAAGTATTTTTTACGTTTTGTTAGTTTTAATTATTATAAAGTTTTTTTTATTTTTAAGTTTATAGTATTTAAATAATCGAGCTTATAAACGGTGTATAGCACGCTTAAAAAACTTATTTTCTTTATTAATAAAGCTTTTAATAATAGTTTTTTTATTTATAATAGGTTATATATACGCGTATAATATTTATTAGTAAGCTTATAAGTAATAATTAGTTATTTAAAAAAAATTTTTTACTAGCAAAGCTTTTAATAATATTTTTTTATTTATAATAAGTTGTTATAATATATATAAACGTTTAAAGTATACGTAATATATTTAAAGGTATTTTTTTTATAAGCTTATATATATTTTATTAAATATTTAATAAAAAGCCTACCTTTTAACTAAGCTACTTTTTTAAAGCTATTTTTTTAATTAAAAGTTATTAAGTTAGCTATATATTTTTTTAATACTATAGTTTAAACTTTTTTTTTTAGCTATTTATATATATACAATTTTTTTATATATAAAGTTAAGCTTTTAATAGTTAAAACAAAGCTTTAATAACGTATACTAATATTTTATTATTAAATGTTTGCTATAACAAAAATTATATATTTTTAGTATAAAGTTAATATTTATTTATACGTATTTAATAAAAGTATATAATAAACTTTCGCTTTTTTTAATAAGTTTATATAAATAATCGTTTTTTTTAAGCTTTTATTTTAAATATATTAAAAGCATTAAGTATAATTTTATTAGCTATATATATAAAGTTTACTATAAAAGCTTTTTTATATAAGCTAATAGCTATATTTTCATATTATAAAATATTATTTTATATTTTAGTGTTATATTAGCTTTTAAAAACTATAACTTATTTTAAATAAATATTTTATAAACCTTTTTTAAGTTAATAATAAACTTTTATAACTTTATTTAGCTATTTATTTGTTTATTTTATTAAGTTTTAAATACGTAAGCTTTTTGCTTTATATATAAACTTTTTATAATTATATTTATATTTAAGCTTAAGTATTAGTTAGCTACTATTACTAAGTTTTTATAAATTATTATATTATTAATCGATTATATTAAAAGCTTTTATATAAGTTTTTTAATAGTTAAAGTAAACGTTTGTTTATATTTATTTAATAAGTTTTACTACTTTTATATAGTATATATTATATTGTTATAAAGCTCGATTATAAAACTAGCTAGCATAAATAAATAAGCTTTATTTAATAGCCGTAAAGTTGTTATAAATAGCCGTATTATAATTTACGCCCGCGTTTATAGGGTAGTTAGTAATAGCGGGCAATTTTAGCTTTATAAGCTAAAAAGTTCGCTTTTTTTTATAGGTTATATAATCTTAAAAATCGCGGCTATATATAGCTAATATAAAATCTTGCTCTTAAATAAAAAAGTTTTTAAATAATTTTAATATATAAGCTATAGCAAGCTTATAAAACTAGGCTAAAATAATTACGTATATAAAATATAAAAATAATAAAACTTTTAATTGTTAAATTTTACGCTTAAGTATAAAGCTTGCTAACAGCTATAACTAGCGCTTTTAAACGTATATATATTGTTATATTAAATATATATTAATCCTTTATATAAAATAAGTATATATTTAATAGTTTTACTATAATTTTAATTAATTATATATAATACCCTTTATTAAAAGTACGTAAAAAGCTTTATTTTCTTAGCAGCAATAGCCCTAAATTTAACAAAAACCTTCGTATAAAAAATTCTTTTTAAATAAAAGAATTTTACGTACGTACACCGCCTTACTAGTTAGGCTAGTAAGCTAGCTTAGCACTATATAGCAAGCCTTATACGGATAGCCTCGTACGTAGTTAATGCTGCTATTATAACATATTACCTTTAAAATAAAAATATAACTTAAACTATGTTACTTTTAACTTAAGCTTAGTTTAAGCATAACTTATAATTATGTTTATTATATTTAAATAAACTAATATATATAAAGATTTGTTTTATAATAAACAATATTTGCTTTTATATAACTATAGTAAAATCTACTTATTTACTTACCTTTTACTTATTAACCCTTGTTAAGTACCTGCGTTAAACAAGGTTATTAGGACCCGCTTTATAGGGGTTTTTTTCCATGTAATACTTAAGGACAAACATGGGCCAAATATGTTTTACGCGGGAATTAAAGGGTTAACGTGCTAAGAATACCTTGTAAAGAACGTTTTTTTAGCTAGTAACTACGTAGGTTTTTAAAGCTTGTTAGGTGGATTATATACACTCATGGACTTACTACCTACTTTTGCTTATAAAAGCTTTCGCGTGCTTATAAATTAGTCTTTTTTTGCTTTTTTTCTTTTTTCTCCTTTTTTTTAAGCAGAATATTTACATAAAAATATATAGTTTTAATTATTATATTAAACTTTTATTCCTTTATTTATTATATTATATAAATGTTATTATTACACTTTTTTATAAACGTTTTTATTATAACACTTTTTTTTATTAATGTTTTTTTAACACTTTTTAACCTACGTTTTTTTATTACTTTTTTATTATAACTATTTTTATTACGTTTAAGCTAACATTTAAATAAACTTAGCTTTTTATATATTTATTAAGCTTTAATTAGTTTAGTTAATATAATATTAAACTATTAATGTTTTTATATAATAAAATATTTAAAGGTTAAAGGTTTAACTTTTTTGTTAAAAAGCTTTTTATATTATTTAAACTTTTTTTGTTTATATATATATTTACATTTATTTTTATTAGCTTGTCCTTTTTTTTTAAAGTAAATAGCTTTAATATAAAAAGTAAATAAATTTAATTATTTTTTAAGTATATAATATAAATAATATTTTATTATTATATTAACTTTTTTAACTTTTTTTTAACATTATATAAACTAAATTAAACTTAAAGTTATAGTTATAATTGTTTTATGTTTATTAAGCTCGTTTATTTATTTTAATAACTAAGCTTTTATAAGCTATAACGTTTAATATTTAACTTAAAAACGGTTAAACTAACATAAAACAACAAGGATAACTATATATATGCTGTTTAAATATAAACATTTAAAAACTTAAAGGGTAAAAAAAGCTTTAAACTTAAAAGCATAACTAAATTATATGTTAAATTAATGGCGTTAACGTTATAGTTATTAACTAGTTATTAAAACGATTAAAATAACATATATTATAATAAATGCTTAAAGTAAAGTTGTTTATAATTATTAAAATCACTTTTTAATTATATAACATTAAAGTAATCTTTTACTTTAAAAGCTTATAAAAATGTTTACTTATTTATATAGCTAAGTAAATGGTTAAAAAGGTTTTTTAACCCCTTTTACCTCTTTATAACTAATCACCACCATGGGCCATGGAAAACGCTATAAGCTGTCATTGCATAGGTTAACTAGCGGGTGGCTTAAAGCCAAAAAAGCGATTAAGGTATTGTTATCTAGTGCTTAGCTTACACTTTATAAGTTTGTTTAACTGAATAGCTTTCAACAAAAAAACCCAGAGTGGTGTAATGGTAGCATCCCTAGTTGACACATGGTAGAAGGTGGTAGGGTAACAAACCATGCCCTTTAGGGGCCGGGGGGTCCGGGTTCAATTCCTAGCTCTGGGATAAAAGAAAAACTTTCTTTTTTTCGAGTCCATATTTAACTACGGTTACAATCTCTTTTTTCACCGACCTATTATATCTATTTATCTCTTTCTCTTTATCTTGTTATAGCAGCTAGCAGTTAGTTAATATTTATTTACTTACTTAAAAAAAGCCCGTATATTTTATCTTTTAGCATAGTAGCTACTCACCCCCACCCACACAGGCCGAAAGTTGTCAGATTTGTGATGTGTGATGGAGCGTGTCCTCGCTCTGTGTATTGCTCGCGCTACTGTGTTTCTATGAGGCTTTTATTGTACAGAGAGTTTCATGTGGAGCTTATGAGCCACCTACTCCAGCCACCACACTACGCCACTTAGCTTATATAATCAATTGAGCGATCTCCTCAATAGTGCGGGAGAAGCGCGTAGTGCGCTGCCAAATCCAACAAAAGTATCCCATCCATCAATCGCCCAACTCATCGCCCAAGCAGTAACACGGCGGCGCTCTTCCTTACCATCCTCCGCAAACCCAAAACCAACCCGCAGCGGCGTAGCCCCCGCCGATCTCCTCGGCCGTCCCGCCGCGCGCGCCACGCGCGCCGCCATTGCCCGCGTCAGCCGTATTCACGGCCGTTACCGGCCGCAAGGCACCATGTCCGACGAAGACCTGCTGTACGTGCTCAGTCTGTTCGCGGTCGAGCCGACGCGCTGGGTCGAGCGCTTCGAGTGGCGCGCGATGGATGCGCGGGAACGGGGCGCTTTGGAGGTGGGTTGGTGGGGAGTTGGGGATCCCGGTTGAGAGTGTCTAATGCTTGAAGCCGCGCGGCTAGGCGATGAAGAGCGTTTAGCCCCCGCATACTATAAAGAGCCCCTCTACTAAGTTAGCACGAGGTGTGTGGATTAACCATCTACATTAATAGACTCGGCATTCTGCTTCTCAAAATTGAGCAGTATATTCCTTTCTGCAGACCCTATTATACGTGAATCGAAAATGGCTCTAGAACGTCAAAAACTGCTTGCACAAGTTGCGTGCGCCCCCAAGCACTACTCCGAGAAGTCATACGCATCCCAAGAAATCATTCGACAGGACGGCGAACGCCCGGGGAATCGCCTGCCGTCGGACATTCACCCCTTTGGAGTGTTCGCCGCTGTAATGAACTTTACGCTCTTCGTTCTCGTGATCTTCTTGATTGCTCAGCTATGGGAACAACAGGGCGCATACCCAGCTCGTGTCAAGTTCGTCATGTCTCTTAATCAGCAAGGCAAATAGACGTATGGAATGATAGCATCAGTTTCCACCAATTTCGTCACCTCTTTCAATCAATCAACCTATATACTATGTCATGGCCTGGCAGAACTGAACGTGTTGCTCTATTGGTTCAAAGCGACAATGATACTGTCTTTTCGTAGAGTCTACTTGCCCTACCACCTCACTGGACTAACGCCAACAGCGATCGCATCGAAAGGAGCTATCAGAGACACCACCATTCATACGGTAGCCACAGTTTCCATGAGTGGATTAAGCCAGTCAGGGCGAGCAGAGTGTAGAAAATTGTGAGTTGCAGCAGGTCACTTTAAGAGGCAAACTACTACTGCTACGTAAACTACTGTGTATTGCTACCTCCCTCTTCTCCTCCTCTAACAATCCGTGCAAGCATAACTAATCTATACTAGCAGTCACCTGTGCCCACCTAAGTAGACATATCCCACGATAGCTACCGGCTATCACAACCACCCACCTCTTATCTATGTGGCTCGGATCCAAACTATCGGGTTAGGCAATTGGGGGGGGGGGGGGGGGGGGGGGGGTGCGCGGGGGGGGGGGGGGGGGGCCCCGGCGCCCGCCGCCGCTGGGCGCGGCGGAGGGGGGGGCGAAGGC
>MU383133.1:0-40914 GCA_022495125.1 Xylaria acuta | reverse complement strand
CCCACACAACAAACAACCCCCCAACTCTACCCGCCCTCACAACCCCCCCCCCCTCTTTATTTGGGGGCGGTCCCACAAACCCCGGGGGGACAAGCCCCCCCCCCCCCCCCCCCCCCCCAAAAAAAAAGACACGGGACGTCAGCATCTTCCAGAGGGATTATAGACGTTTTACAGATCAGGACCCCGTGCTAGTACGGCTCTAGACCAGTACAGGCTTAGGCCACAGCACAGACTTGAACTCGTACAGATGAGCTAAACAGCGAATCACCATATAGCGCTAGAAGGAATCGAACCTAATTCACTGTTTAACTCGCCCAGTCGTACTGGTACGTCGTACTAGTCCGTAATGCGAGTACGTACTGGTCCGAGGACGTACTGGTACGATGTCCTCAGCCGTACTGGTCCAGCGCCGTGCTGGTACGGGGTCCTAGCCCGTCCCAGTCCAGGTTTGTACTGGTCCGGGTATCGTGCCAGTCCGTGGGTTGGGCCCGTACTGGTTCGAACGTCGTACTAGTCCGCCCTCCATGGCCGTACTAGTCTGGAGTCGTACTAGTACGGAGCCCATGACCGTACTGGTCTGGGGCCGTACCAGTCCGAGGCCGTACCAGTACGGCGCCTGCAGCTGTACTGGTTCGAATGTTGTACTGGTCCGTGGTCTCAACCCGTGCTGGTACGCATATCGTACCAGTCCGTCGACTGAACCCGTTCGCAAATGCCAATGGTGCTGCCGTTTCGAGTGTGCTGTCGGCGGCGTCCCCCTTGCCGTGCCTTGCCCGCGGCCTGGCGTTATCTAGGAGATCGCCTTGTCTAAGGCATTTCTGTATGCGTTATCGTGACCCTTACGATCGATATGCCTATTTAGCTAACCTGGGTCTAGTGGCAATATTTTCGCGACCTCCGTTTGTGCCCGCCCGAAGTGCACATACGAAGAGGAACCTTCGTGCTTTTGCCCGTTATTTTAGATCGCTCTAGCCTAACCAGTATTTCTTTGCAGCTGCGCACAATCACTATGAACTATTGAAGGTTATGATCAGGCTCAAACTTCTTCTATATGTCGTCCTTGTCCACTAGGTGCTTAGTTATCTAAATTAACGTGAACTTAAATGTTTGCAACTGTTTACTGTACCAACATCCGTTTTTAGAGCTCGAACCAACAAGTTGTAGCTGTTTAAGTGTTGTTGGTAACTTAATTATACCCCTACACGTTTCCTGCCGGGTTAGTGAGCTCGATCTTGACCATCTTCATATTGCTAACTCTCGGCGCCGAATCTGTAGGGTAAGGCCGCTACGGCCTAGAACGCGCGCTGGTGACGGTTAACGATTGGGCAGGATGTAAATGGACGGGTTGTTGGCATTAGTCGGTCAGACGTTGGATTGTGCTTAACGATAGATCAATCGACCAATCTATACGGGGTTAAGACAGGCTGTGACGGTTTTGAGGGCTAGAACCGTTCTCAGAGCTGGGACCGTCTCAAGCCTAGAGGTTTCAAGGTTATCGCTCTCTGCATAAAGCAATGCATAAATGCACAATGGCCGTTTCACAGTCACCTGACTGATTAAGGTAGTAGCTGGCTGGTGCCAGCCTGAGATAAAGCGGCAAATGCGCTAAACCTAGTTCGTTGCATACTTGGCATTTGGTAAAACCTTGTACCCCACTGACGGAATACTAAGTACAGGAGCAGCAGCTGTCCAGCCAGTAATAGGAGGTATGGTCATGTACCGACCGCTGTAGATCATCAGCACACGCAAATGCAGGCACATGTCCACGGTGCAGATAGATGTTTATACTGGCGCCGGTGCAGGGGGCCTTGAAATGTCCGACGTACCTACATAGTAAACCCGGGCAAGCAGAAACATCAAGTTGCTGGTGGAAGCTGGTTGTGCTGTAATACCTTATGTAAGTACCTACTGTACCTACCTACTGGGCAGACTAGAATTAACCAAAAGTCACTTGTCTGTAATCATCAGCGGTAAGTTCACCGTGGTGTATCTTTCATCCCGGCAACAGACAACGTGAACCGAGCAAGTACCTCAATTTTTGCATTGGCGCTCTACGAAGTACTTACCTACCAACCTTGAAGCTCTCTTTTCTCATCAGCGAGCCAAAACACAACATCTCTCATACATCCAACTGCAACTGCAACACCATCCTTTTTTCCTCTGCCTCTTTTAGATGTTGCCTCCCATTAGTCCGCTCACCCGGTCGGCGAATCTCTAGACGCACACGCTGCATCCAGCGTAGCATCGTCTGCACGTCTCCCGCAGCTTCTCCCAACGCCGGCCCGTCCATACTGACTGGTCCATTGCTCATGGCAAGGACGCCGCGAGCGCATAACATCGCCCGAGACCCCTTACGTTTCTAATACCAATCTCAATCTCGAATCCCCGTCTCCTACTTGCTCATCGGCCGGCAACATGTCGACCCTCGAAGAACCTACCTCCGAAACAACACCCACAACGCCCCGGCCTGATTCGCCAACCGCCTCGGACAAGGAGACGGTACGTACTGCAGTTAGCTACATGCGCCCTCGAAGCCACTGTCACCCCCCCCACGCCGCTGCATGCAACCCTTGGAACGTGCTCGGACTAATCTCACACTCCCCTCCAGGATACGTTCGAAGATGCTGTTGACACAGGATCTGTCCGATCACTCACAAACCGCAAGGTCCCCCAGCCAAGCTCGCCACCCCCGATTGGCACCGACGTCGATAGCGTCCCCGATGCACCGGGGAACCCCGTAAACACGGAAAACCCAAATGGCCACGTAGTAGGCGATGCCGTTGAGGACCCGGACGACGTTAAGGGCACCGTCACAACAGACTCAGCAAGGGCTTCGAAGCGATCTTCGCATGCTTCGCAAGCTTCTCTAGACAATGTAGACCTCGGTGATGGTCCCCCGAGCGAACAGCCAAAAGGTTGGTCGCGCTCGTACTGCTCACGTGTCGAGCCTTGGTATTGATTGGCTAATCTTGTGTGTAGTGGAAGCAGAGGAACAAGTTGTGCCAGAGGTGGCGAAACAGCCCACGAAGAAGCTTTCTCTTAGCAACATCGCATCCTCACTACCTTCTATGCCATGGTCTCCCTCAAACGCCGAGTCCCCCCCGAAGACGAGTCCCATCCCACCCACCTCCAACACAACCGTACCGCCTCCGCCGCCGCCTCCTGCAAGAAAGATCACAAGCCCCTTTTCTTGGCTGTCCCGAAATTCCGGCGCTAAAGAAAATATTGCGCCGCCAGCTTTGACTAGCACGGGCTCTCCCAGGCGGAACACAGCAAGCTCGGTAGCCACGCTGACTAGCAATCCTGAGATGATGCTAAGCAAATTAGAAGAGAACCCTTCGACAGGTGCGAATGGGGGAGTTCGCCCATCAAGAAATAGTTTACGGGACAGATTCAAAATGGTGCGTCTGCGAGAAGAAGCGGGCATATCTTTGAACCCAAGTGATGATGAACAGTCTCAAGGTGTTGTCGCGAACTTGATTACGCGATCAGCTACTATGGGCATCATGGCCCCCGGCACCGAGACCGCCGACGGAGCGAATACCCAACTACCACCAGCGTCACCACTACCGCCTACCGCAGATACGAGTCTGGCCCCTGGCACTGTATCGGGCGTTTCAGCTGGCCCTTCCGCTATGAGTGATACCCCAGTTGACTGGGACCTCTGGCAATCTGTTGTCTACGAGGGGCCAGCTGCCGTTGCTAGAACAAGTGCAGAGGAATTGAACCGGGCGATCGCAACCGGTATCCCTAACGCTATCCGTGGTGTTGTTTGGCAAGTCCTAGCCCAAAGCAAAAACGAAGACTTGGAGTTGGTCTACAAGGAGCTGGTATCTCGGGGAACGGAGAAAGAAAAAGACAGGAACAGCAATAGCACGGCCACAAGTATTATTAGTAACGGTAACTTGATTGCTGAGAAAGAACCTGCGGCCTCATCTGCGTCTTCTACGAAGTCCGAGCAGTCTGGTGGAAGTGGCAAGCGATTACCAGGCACGCCCCCTGAGCCATCTGAAGCTGTTCTGAAGACCCAAGCTCTGGCCGCTATAGAAAAGAAAAAGAAGGAAAAAGAGGATGCGGCCGCACTACAGAAGCTCGAGAAGACGATTCGGAGGGATCTTGGTGCCAGAACAAGCTATTCGAAATATGCTGCCGCCGCTGGTCTACAGGATGGACTTTTCGGCGTATGCAAAGCTTATGCACTTTTTGACGAAGGCGTCGGATACGCTCAGGGTATGAACTTTCTCATAATGCCGCTACTATTCAACATGCCTGAAGAAGAAGCGTTTTGCCTCCTAGTGCGGCTCATGAATCAGTACAAGCTGCGAGATCTCTTCATCCAGGATATGCCGGGACTTCACATGCACCTATATCAATTTGAGCGCATCCTAGAGGACTTGGAGCCGGCTCTTTATTGCCATTTACACCGCCGAGGAATATCGCCCCATCTGTATGCCACCCAATGGTTTCTTACCCTATTCGCCTACAGGTTTCCCCTCCAGTTGGTTCTCAGGATTTACGATCTCATCCTTTCCGAAGGCCTATCCGCCATTCTTCGATTCGGTATAGTCCTTATGCAGAAGAATTCTTCAACGCTTCTTGGTACGTCGGACATGTCACAATTGACTACATTCCTAAAGGACAAACTATTCGATGTTTATATCGATCAATCACCGAGCGCCGGCAGTATTCTCGAGAACGGATTCTTCGGCAGCAGCTCCTCCAATATTGACAAGGAAGTATACCGAGCCGACCAACTAATCCGTGATGCCTGCGAGGTGAAGCTTACGCCGGAGCTTCTGAAAGCCTATGCCACGGAATGGGAGGAGAGAACACGCGCAGAGAAAGAACGGGAGCAAGAACTAGAGCAACTCAGAGCTGCCAACGTAAACCTCGCCATCAAGGTTCGCAAACTAGAGGAACGGATTGAAGTAAGCGACCGTGAGCAAGCGGATATGGCGAATGACCTTATTCATACTAAGGTTGAGAACGAAGAATTGAAAGATAAGAACGAGAGTTTGACCGGGCAGGTTAAGGAGCTCCGTATTGTGATTGAAAAACAACCCGAGGAGATCGAGCAAGCTTGGAGGCCAGAGCGAGACGATCTCATAAAACGGAATGCTAAAGTACACGAGGAGAATGAGCGACTTGAGAAGGAGTTGTCCGAACTTGAGGAGCAACTTGTACAGACAAAGATGCAATATGCGGAGGTACGTTCAACTCTTGGATTCCAAGGCCTCTATGGGCCGTACTAATCGTTTCGCAGACTAATGCCCAGCATGAGGCACTCAAGAGAAAATGGCAAGACCTAAAGAAGCAGTTTGCTTGAGGAGTTGACGTTACCGCAAGTGTCAATCCTTTAGGGTTGACGCATGTGTATCACCTCTGAAAACTTTAGGCTGCTTCCTCCCAGCCTTTCAAGAGCTGAATTTGGGCAGGGGTTATTCCCTTCAGCCACGAAACCCTTGAGACACGAATCGAAATGATGCAAAGAAATACATGTTAAGCAGGAACCAGCAATTGGATGTGGGCAAGATACTGTTCCCTTTTTTTGTCGCCCTGAGGTTTTTGATCACGTATTAGTAATCTGCTTGTATGCATGCATCAGGACGCAAAGCGGGCATGATTCTTTTCCCCAACGCATACCCGGCGTTTTTGATGCCGGTTGAAGGGCGCCACAACAGCATCAGAAAGGTGCTACTACTTTGAGTATGGCATGGCCATGTTTTGTCCTCGATACCACTACACTACAATATTCCCCGAGAAAGGAAGCGGGGAGATTGGAAGCATAGCTGAGGCAGTGCCTCTCACACACTCCGCGACTAGCGCGGATGAAGACCATGATGAATAAAAACTTTGTAGAGAGAGGAAGAGAGAAAAAAGAGCATAAGCATGGGGAGCAAGACGAGGTGTTGTGTATGCGTTTGCATAGAGGTATAGGCTACGCAACGCTGTACGAATGAATACATGATGAGTTGTCCAGTATTGTCCAATTAGGGGTAGCATTTATCATAATGCAGTGAAACGACGCCTAGGGTTATTTGTGTATATAACTATGCTTGAGTGTTCAGAGATTTATGATAGTAATGTGTTGTTCATAGGGAGTCGTATGATGTTAGTGCAAAGAGGATCAAACGCCTATTTTCCCGAGGAACAAGTACCCGAGAGTCTTCCGAAAGCTATCCATTCGATAGACAGCGAACCTAGGTTTGTTGGAAGACCTCGTTTACTCACTTATATCACACACAGGTCAATCTACTATAATCAACACACATACACACAGGCCATAATAGCATGCTAATTTTGTTGATTTCAAACGAAAACAGAACGTCATATTGCCACAAACGCCTCTTCGGCGATCTTTTATTGATCTTGACCTAGTAGAAGCGATCCCTTCCCATGCTGAAAACGACCAGAATCCGTGAACACCAGTTCCAGCGCGGGTAATATTGCAGTGACCTCATACTCATATTCGTGGTGGACCTTCCAGCCTCGGGTTCTTTTCATCCTCTGCGCGTCTCCCCCCTTAATCACGTAACAGGCACAGACCGCATCTACTTGTGCAGCTTGCGCTGGTAGAAGGCGAGCTCTTCACCCTCCAGGATGTAGCCATCGCAGCGGCCGCTCTGGCCGGGCCGGCTAGCAATAACAGCGAAGAGCCGACCGGCCTCGAACTGCTTCTCGATGGCGGCCTCGACCTTGCCCTGGGCGGCAAAGCGGGCAGCCTGCTTCCTCTCGACGGAGCCACTCTTCTTGGTGGCCTCGTCGTCGGTCTTGCCCTGCTTCTGCTGGCGTCTGCGGCCGAGGGGCTGGCCGTAGTGGGCCTCGTACCACTGACGGAAGGGGGCGGCGTCGACCTGGACGACGGCGGACTTGGTCAGGGTGTTGGTGCGGACCAGCTCGTTGTTGGAGGGGTGGTAGGCGACGACGATGACACGGGTCTTGCGGGTGCAGCCTTCAGAGGCCCAGGCGAAGTTGCCCGAGTCAAGACGCAGGGCACGGTACTTGTGGTTGCCGCCACGGGTGCGGACGGTGTGGATTCGCTTGGGGCCGATACGGGTGTTGGCCTCCTGACGGCCGGCCTCGAAAGCGCGCTTCTTCCCTGGTGAGGAGGTCAGAACGTATGGTCATGCGGGCGGCGCGGAAGCCAGCCCCATAATGCATACGGGCTTTCGATATTGCACGAGCATCTCCCTCCTCTCTTGCGAGAAAGAGGGGACACACGGGATATTCATGGCGGGGACGTACGGTAGTAGGCTCGCTTCGCACCGGAGGCGGAACGCTTGTGGCGTGAGTCTCGTGAGATACCCATGATTGCTGCTGCAAGGGAGACACACTTGGTTAGCGGCGATGGCAGACTGTTTGGTGGATGGTGGTGGTTGGTTGGTGGGATGAGCAACCAGAATATGCGACGAGGCGAACAACGATCGCTAGCAGCAGCAGACGCCAACAACTCCAAGCACGAGAATATTGGGAATTGGATACGACGGCAACAGCAGTTGTCGGAGAGAGGAGGGACACCACTTACCTGATGTCTATGGCAATCGACCGAGAGAGGCTTGTGAGTTGGGCGTGAGAGGGAGGCGGCAGGAAAAAGTTCACGAGAGCGAAATGGAGTTGTACTGTGCTGTAGTGTAGCGGGCTTGAATTTGCAAATCCAATGTGGGCGCCTTTTTCGCGAAAACCTCGGGAGGAGATGTACCCTCGTACCTATCTAATCTCAAACCCCACGGTGGTGAGTGGCCTGTGCTGATACCAAGACATACGTAGTACTAAGTACTGTAAGTAGGTACTTATGTACAGTAAGATACCTCTGTGGCGGGTGAAGTGGCTAGTCCCGTGTGGCTCATTATAGTGGGGTTAGCTTGTTTGTCTTCGCTTGCAGTAGAGAGTTACATGAGGCTACCCAGAAGGGTTCTTCATCGGAAACCAACTCAGTTTCGACCACTGGGTTTTCTATTAGTAGCATAAAGACTATATCATACGCCCCCCTTTTCCTTCGTCACCTTTAACACTGGAACCAGGGCAGGCTTAGACGGGTTGAGTAACCCACATGTTGGGATGAAGGGCCCGAAGGATGTTCCGCGAATATTGCCGACCTGTGCTTCAGACGGTGAAGCGACGACAACTTCGGCTCGTTGGACTGATGTGGTGTTGGAGGACCCCTTGGCATTTGAACTATGTCTTTTCGGTGTGTTCTTGTATCAGGAGTTGTCCGCAGCGGATCTTCATAGTGTCTTTAATCCGATGCTTGTCGGTTCTTATCTCCCTAGCCCTACCATATTCGGGATGTATACTTGCATCCAGCAATTCCCTAGAAAGCCCGAGTCGTTGAAAGAAAGGGTTCCAGTCCTCGGTTCATAACCCCACATCACGGGCTAAGGCGGTCTCTATGGCTTGCTGGACATCGGACTTAAATATAGCCTCACAATGATCGTATATCCACCTGTAGTGCGTTTTTTTCTTTTCATTTTTATTATCCTACTATAATTTATTAAAGGTCAGGCGTTGCTATTGGTGCTGCTACGAAAGCTCTACACCCCCGAGGACATCTTAGATTACACCGCGTGTTTGCATTGTCCGTCGGTTTTGATAATAAGTCTTAGAGGGGTCAGTCACAGAGTGCATAAAAACTCATCCACGGCAAGGCAGCTGTTAGGGCTCAATATATCGATCAATTAATTTCTAAACCTCTGTAAAATCCAACAACACATCAAATCTTATACAATAATTAACCCATCCTTATCAGGTTTTATCTGGTGGTAGTTTTACGGTTATGTCGGGTTTATGAGGTGCTAGGGTTGGCTTTTTTGGGCGGCCCTGGCCTATGGGCCCAAAATTGCCACCCCTTGGAGGCGCTTCCGGGCTACTTCGCGTCTGAGATGGGGTCTCCTCTGTGATGAAGACGTTCTGACCGTTAGGTTGATCAACACACGGGGCCGGGAAGAAGCGGCTGCGCTTGTTGATTGGGTAAGGCAAGGAGAGGGGAGGGAGGTCGCCCGATTTGAGAAAAGCCTCGGCCTGGGCTTCGGTGGCCTTCTGGGCGCTTAGCCGGCCGGTGATTCCGCTGGATGAGGCGGCATCGCGGGTCCACGTGCTGCACAATAGCCAATTCGCGTGCTCTTCGCGGTCAGGTTGGCGTTGCGGGATGGAGGGCTCGTCGACGACCTGCCCCGAGGGTTCGCCGGTAGTAGACGGATTTTCAGCCCACTTCTGCAGTTCCTCCAGTAGTTCGCCGAACTCGTCGGAAGCCTTGGGAAGTTCGGTGGCTTGATTTAGGGCTGTCGAAACTTCCAACCCAACTGCCACCTGATTCCGTGGCTGTTGTAGCACAGCATCTCGATAGCCGATATGTGTTGGTACGTAAGGCATTCCATCGGGAGTGTAGCTTGCCATGTTGATCTAAGTGATACAATATTAGCCATTCAGTTCCGACTCCAATTCCAAGGGGTGGCTTACCTCTTCTTGCTAACTAATAACACGAAGTAATGTGTATTCCCGGGTATCTTGTTGGAAGACACGGTAAAGATATGTGGATGTGCTTGGGGTATCGGTGTGCAATGCTGGATTGTAATCTATGCGTAGGAAAAGTGATATAAGTAATAGAGGAAGAGGGAAAAGAAGGGAACTATGAAAAGAGAACGGCCTAATATACCAAGATCAACTCCGTACTTGCAGGCAAAGACGAGAACTCTGCTGTCCAAGAGCCACCCATCCGTGAGATTAGGTTTGTTAACAAAACCTAGTGCCGGATAACCTTCTATTCTTCTTGCAATTGCAGTTGCAAAACTCCGTTCCTGCAAGATACTGGTTCCACAATGGTTAACACCCCCGGCAAACACGTAAAGTAAGTTTCAGTTATGGTCAACCTAGTATATTGTATAGCAAGTTGAGCTATGTAACACCATAAGCACCGATATACTATCAATCATATCTATACAAAGTACACTATTCATATTACTACTAGAGGATATATGACATATGAATTACTATAGTTCTCTCCTCTACTCTCCCGTAATTCCCTGGTGAATTTCGTTTCGCATGATTTTAGATTTCCACTAGGGTAAAGAACGAAGCTATAGAGCAGCAGTTTTTCTTATCTATCCTGAAGGAATAGGAAGGAATGAAACTTAAAATATGACGCCGACATAGACTTTGCATTGGTTTCTTAGTTTAAGGTTTCCGTTTGTTGGTATCTCAAGTACGGGAGGCATGCATAAACTCTCGTTGCTGCACGAACGGGTCTAAACACCCTCGTAGGCTACATGTCCCTGGCTATATACACACATGTCCTTTGTCCCAGGGGGGTTATCGTATCAATATTAACATCGCGAGAGCGCCTAGGAAGGTCTAACACTTAACAACTAAGTTTTTGAGGAGTCATAGATAAGGCAGGTTACACGCGGGAACGCGTAATGAGGAAGATAAATGGTTATCTCCAAAACCCACTCTGGTTGAGACGCCCAGGGCACGGCCAAAGAGCTTTCATGTAAACCAGTTCGATGTGCACCCCAGAGGCATAGGTATACATCGAATTACATGTCTCAACAAAACTAAAATAGTAGAGTTTAATCGCCAAAGACCGGCTTTAACAAATTCAAGGTACTAAATATGGCTTCAGGGTTGGCGGTCACCATGTACCCAGTGTTTTGTCGGGATGCCCTGGATACGGAAAATACTGGAAGGCGTAGAAGGGATTATGTGACTGAAGTCGAACCTGGGGTGTGAATTAATACCTGGGACTACGTGGGACTTTCCCAAGAGACAAGAAACATCATGACTCTACTATGGAGCCAAGAGTTGCCTCAAAAGCTTGAGGAACTTGAACTTAGATGCCCACCTCTCTTAGAGCATCTCGACGAGAGGTATCAGAGAACCGACTCCGAAGTTATAGAAATCGAATACCTTGCTTCAGCGGCCAAGAGTTATCCCACTGCCAATAAGGTTTGTGATCGGAGTGAGCCCATAATCGTCGAGGAACAATTAATATTTGTTGAGATGGAAAGTCCAGTCACGATGTACGATGTGGTCATATTGTGATATGAGGTCTCGGTCTGCCGGTGGTCGCGGGGTACCATGCCACGTTGCGATGGGATGCATGAAATTAGCTTTTCATTTTCAATATGGGGCAGTGAACCTCAAAACAAACGCAGGGATGATATGGGAAGGAGCTATCGAATTCGTACGGAGAAGTAGGTTTTGTCGGGCTTCGTCGTTTGTTTGTATGTGCCTAATTATTGCCGAGATGCTCGATACCCTGACCAGCGGAAGCCGGCCGTGACTGGAGACGAGTTTACAGCAAGATCCACAATGTAAGGAGATAGGTAGGTAGTCTTCCGTATAATGACTTCTGGAAAGTTTCCAGTAGCGTCTAGTGTAGAACGGGGATTACTATCACACGCAGATCGCCACGCCACCACGCAAATGGAAAACCAACTGCATGTGTTTCAGCTTGCCAGTGGGGGGTCACAAGAAATCTTATTTGTGGCCAGTACACTAGCACTTCTTGGTGCCGGGAGGGCTTACGAGCCTGTGAACACGGGTGAAGGTCTATAAGATAAAATCTGCCCGGCTTATGGTCTAAGCATCCTGTATACGGCAAGTCGCGTGGTGTAATTAGACGATCGGATTGGATACCGAGGGGATTGGTCGAAGACGCCGTCGAGCGCGTTTAATTCTGCCATTTACATGTCGATCTGTTCGTACAATGTTGGGTGTGATCATCCGTCAGCAGTTTGGGATTTTGCAACCTACCCATTGTGTGACGATTGAAAGCCTGATTCCCATCGGGAAACGCGAGACAAGCAAGGCACTCTCCAAGCAGGTGCTATGACACAAATACAATAGAATATCATAGGTAGTCGGACAACCACTTCTTTACGCTTCTCAATATGAATTTATCCAATTACTGACTGCGAAATGATGTCGCTGCTGATCGTTGCTGCCGGGATGACATGCAGTTTTCCGCGATGCACGAAGCCTCGAAGTGTATTCGGCCAGCACTGCCGTAATAGAAGGCTGTGGGTGAGGGCAGTGTGACGCAACTCTTCTGGACATGGAAACTCCATATTAACCGAGGCAGGCAGGAAGGATTGCTGGGGATTTCCCCTATATCGGTGGATGGAGAAAGAGACGCTATGATCTTCTGCAGGTTGTTTGATCATGCATCTTCCAGGGTGACCCTGAACCCTGCTTGGGGGCATCGAATAAACCTAAGGTTTTTTTTTATCGTTCGCTCGAGTTTGACATACAGAAACACCTAACCATAGGAAAAAGCAGGGTGGGATTCCGAGGGAGGAAATCAGAGCTGAAAGTCGCCAAGCACTATGGTGCAACTTAATGGAAGTATCGCATGGGCGAGATGCGGGTCGGCGTCAACCCGGTTTAATCGAGGCACCTATCTAGGGGATCGCATGATTCCGCTTGCAGGTGTATTTTGCCAACTGAGCCAGTCATGCCGCCACCAGCCACATGAGGTGGGCAACATTGACCAAGGAATGATATCTGCCTTGACATTGCCATGAATTCGTAGTGATGAGGTAATACGGTAGACTACCAATTGGGTACCGTAGCATAGTGTTGGTGTTGATGTAACCTTCATGATCAGAGCAGGGTTTATAAAAAATAAACAAAGACATAGTACCTAAGATACCTACCTATGTAGGTAGTGTAGCCATTGTTTTCGGACCGTTTTAGTCCAGTGGGGAAAAATAGAAGAGCGTTCGATGAGCACGTGCTCTCGTGAGCGATGCATGCTAAAAATACTACACAAAGGGCCATAACTAACCTGAATTAGTGGTTATATAGGACCATCTCCCAATCCACAGAAGCAACCTACAGTAGACCCCAAACCGTTGACTCAGAAGAAACCCCGAGGAGCTGTGCAGTACAGTAGTTGAAAGTGGGAGATTCGAGTCGGGGATGTCATGTCGAGAAGGCGCCAATCAAAGAGTCGCAGTTCAATATTGTTTTCCCGAAGGGGTGTTCGGAGTCCTTCAGGGTCTTGGCATATATCTGATAGTCCCGGGGAGTTGTCCAGTGGGACGGGTGAGCGGGCCCACGTGTAGGCTTCCGCTCTTCTCATAGGCCACGGACGAAGAGCCTCACCTGGGGTGTGCTGAACAAGACAGGGGCAGGGTCCCTGTCCATCCCCCACTCCCGCCCAGCCCTTCGGGAAGTAGTACAACACGGGCTAGGCTTAGGCAGGCAGGGAAAAGCACTACGCTACTGAGTACACATGTGGGTACCCACTGACAATAACGTCCCTGCTATGGACGTATACTACGATCTGAAAGGCATACCCAGACCGTACCAGGACCTATCCAGGTCGTGCTATCTGCCTGCCCAGGGCGCTATGCAGTATATTAAATTGTGCCTTGCATGCACACACTCTAGTATACATTCACACAGACAAGTCAAGTAAAAGAACCCTATTCGAGCAGCACTGCGCGCTTCTATCTCGGCTACTCGACGGCATGGCATTCGCAGGATTTGCTTCCAAGACTCCCGGGATGGCTTGCGTGGATGAGAACGTGGGCTAAGCTATTGGCTGACGGCTCTCGACGAACAACAGTCTTCCAGAAGCCAGTCTTGGCTGCTTGGCTGCTTGGCCGCCTCTTTGGCGAACTCCAGCCGGGTCTCGACACAAACCCACTCGGTCCATTGCGATGGATGCTACTGTACTACACCACTTAAGTACTTCCTACCTACCCTGCATAGTACTTGTACGGCGCACAGCCAGATCCTTGCAGCTTGCCTAGGTACCAAAGGCTAGTCCAGCCTGAACGCATGTGGCATCGGTGATAACCGTGTCGAAAGCCCACGTTGACCCGTGCATGGTCCCCAGCGGGGGGGAACCTGATGGGGCGAACGTTGCGACCCGCTGTCACTAGATTCCTCTCCGTGTTGCGTAGTAGTGTGCTACTGGGAATCTGCTATGTAGGCTGGACAGCTCGTCTAGCGTGCCAATGAAGACAAGCACTGCCAAATACATAGTATGCACCGCGCCCGGGGGGTGATAGTTCCTGTCTAGGTTAAGCAGGTAGGCAAGAGTTGTTAGTCGCGAGCTCGATGAGCTTAACGAGCTTGGTGAACTTACTTCTCTTGGCCTTGCCACACGTCGTACTGCTGTATTTCTTGGCCGACGCATATAACGGCCACCGTCTCTCGACATTTTACTACGCTTTTCTTCCTTTCCTCCCTGTCTCGATATCGCCTGTCGACTCTACCCCCTCGACGTCCCTCCCACACTGCCGACAAGATGTGGCCTGCTCTGCCCCAGTACAACTACATCTTTGCCATTGGCACCCTTTTTGCCCTCCTTGACGCCTTCAACAATGGCGCCAGTGAGTTATCCTCACAATCCCACAAGCCTCGCTTTGTCGTGTATAACTGATTTGTGAACAGACGATGTGGCCAACTCGTGGGCTACCAGTGTCTCCTCTCGGTCCATTTCGTATCGCCAGGCCATGCTTTTCGGCCTCGTCTTCGAAGTGCTAGGTGCCGTCACAGTAGGTGCCAGGACGGCCGACACCATCAAGAATGGTATTATTCCGGTTGACGCTTTCCGAGGCGATGCCGGTGTCCAGATGCTTGCCTTCACCTGCGCCTTGGTTGCCGCCTCTTCCTGGGTCATGTGGTGCACCAAGAATTCTACTCACGTCTCGTCTACCTACTCGCTCATCTCCGCTGTCGCTGGTGTTGGTGTTGCTGTTGTCGGCGCTAATGAGGTCAAGTGGGGTTGGAACGGTGGAAAGGGTCTCGGTGCCATCTTTGCTGGCTTGGGTCTGGCTCCTCTCATCTCCGGTGGCTTTGCTGGCATTATCTTCATGCTTATCAAGGTCGTTGTGCACGTGCGCAGAAACCCGGTCCCGTGGGCTGTCTGGACCTCGCCAGCCTTTTTCTTCATCGTCGGAACCATCCTGACCCTGTCTATCGTCTACAAGGGATCACCCAGTCTTGGTCTGACCAAGAAGCCCTCATACTGGCTTGCTGGTGTTATCATAGGTAGTGGTACTGCGCTCGGTCTTCTCTCTGCCATCTTTTTCCTACCTTATGTTCACACCGTTGTCATCAAGAAGGACCACTCTCTCCAGTGGTGGGAATTCATCAAGGGCCCTCTGCTATTCAAGCGTCCTTACCCTGAAGGGGTTGAGCAGGCCAAGGTTCGCAACTATGCAGTTGTGCAAGAAGACGACGATCAATCGACTCGATCCCCCGAATCGTTGAAGGAGGGCGACACCGGCTCAAACGTCGATGAGAAACACATGGTCGTCTCTGAGGTCAAGCAGAAGACCTACCAAGAGCTTCTGGCCGAAGGCGACGCTAGGCACAGAGCTGCACTATGCAAGAGGCGAGGCCCCATTGGTTGGGCCATGCGCACTCTGCGCGATAACCCCATGGGCTCTGGCGAGCTGTACGAGATCAAGAACATCAAGACCTTGTTCATCCGCCTCCCCGCCCTAGCTGTCGCCGCTCTTATGTACGGTTTCTACTACGACATCCACACTGCTCAGCACGGTGTGCACGGTACACCCGACGGCAAGCGTATGGAACAAGTGTATGCTCATGCCACAAAGTATCCCAACGAAGTCGAGCATCTTTACTCCTTTGTTCAAATTTTGACCGCCTGCACCGCTTCCTTTGCTCACGGTGCCAACGATATTGGTAACTCCGTCGGTCCCTGGGCTGTCATCTACTCTGCGTGGTCTACCGGTGATGCGCTCAAGTCTAAGGCCACCGTTCCCCCATGGCAGCTTGGTGTTCTTGCCGTGACCATTTCCTTCGGCCTCGTTACCTACGGTTACAACATCATGAAGGGTATGCGGTCAATTTTATTTGTCTCCTTTTTTTTTTTTTTTTTTTTTTTTTTTGGAAATTGAAAGCTAACGTGTGGAATAGTCATGGGCAACAAGATTACCTACCACTCCCCAAGTAGAGGTACCTCTATGGAGCTGGGTGCTGCCATCACCGTCCTCATCTTCTCGCAGTTTTCCCTCCCCGTCTCTACATCGATGTGCATCACCGGCGCGACAGTTGGTGTCGGTCTCTGCAACGGTACCGTCAAGGCCGTCAACTGGAACCGAATCACTCTCTTGTTGATCGGTTGGATTCTCACTATTCCGATTGCCGGCACTCTCGGTGGTGTCTTAATGGGCTTATTTATTAACGCTCCTCACTTCATGTCTTAGGGGCATGTTGTGAATTTCTACTGGATTGTATAGATCGATCGTTATATTTGTACTGTTTATTGCCGCAGTTGCAATAGCCAGTGCCGTTAATGCCAAGAATAGGTGCAATAGGATTCCACTAGGGGTTTAAAGTTATGCACGGAGGCATGATGCCACAAGCTGTGGATCAGTTTTTAATGTGCAATTTGGCAATTTTTGAGATATCCCACGCAAAGCATATAGACTTGACTAATTCAGCATGATATGCCTCACTATTATATATAACAATTTGACCCAGGTGGCCACACACTTTGTCTCTGCGCGCTCGTGCCGTTTAGTGGTGTCGGAACAGTGGCACGGATCAATCCTACACGCACTAGTTAAGCCTCCATTTGTTGCCCGAGACTTACACCCTGAGATGCCGAGTAACCTGTTACCGAGGGTGTGTGGCTGACAAGTAGGCTCGACGTGGTAGACAGACATGTGACGTCCCGTTTGAGCCCCCGATAGAACCGTTGATCGACTCAGTCTGTTACGGAACTGCACGGGGCAAGCCCCGGAGACCAAGGGTCATATGGTAGGGTCAAAGGCCCGGTATATCTACAGTAAGCTGTTAGTGCAAATTACGCTACGTTGAAAGGGGCTTCTTCCTTGTGTAGTGACAAAAGTCATTTCCGGATGCGCCAGCAGTCAGAACTGTGACACAGTCCTACTGGATCAGCCAGCCTGCTCTATCATATCATCAAACAATAACCAGGTGTATGCCACGGCAGGATCGGCTTACTGGCTGGACAAAACTACAATGTGCCGCAATACAAAGTGAATACTGCTACACCACCACTGCCTGGCGATGCTACTCAATGCACCACACCGCCTCGGTGACTCGTCGGATCCCAATGCGTCGCTGTAAGTAATACTACATACATACATACCTACCTGGGATATATTTCTCGACTTCTATACTTAGAACAACACAGCAGGCGCAGTTGTGGCGATTTACATGAAGACGGGTAGATGTCGTATCCAGCCTGCTTCTAAATCTTGAGGGGGTCGAAGGTTTGATAGTTATTCATATATTCCTTAGTTGCATTTCTGTATTGTGTTCTGTAGTTGTTTGTTGACTTCTACCCCTTTTAGGTTATTCTTGCGAGATTATGGTATGTTCCACCACAGTATGCCCTGCCCTGCCATGCTGTCACATACCATCCCACCCTCCTTCTCTTGTATATATGTGTGTATGCGTAAGTACTAAGTATGTGTGAGTTCCCGTTTCTGCAGATAGGTGTTACAAATGAAAAACTGGCACTATAGTACTATATGATGTTCACTGTTGCGAATCGATTCGAACGCGGTTCAGTTGATATCCCCCCCTTTTTCTTTTCTTTTTCATTCCTCTTCAGGTAGTACCAATACCTGACTTTCAAACTGACTTTTAAATCCAGATCGAAGAGTCCGGCAATGCGATGCGGCTGACAACAAGAAACTGTAAACCAGTTTCATCGGTAGCTCATCGTTGAAGGGTCGGGAAAGTTGATTTAGTATAGGTAGCTGGCCTGCCACTAAAGGAGGAGGAATCTTACGGTATTCCTATCCCAGGACTCTCAAAGCTCGCATTGGTTCGGATAGACGGATGACTTCGGATGGGGGTAGGGAATTCGATACCCGCGGTCCCGAATGGAACAGCTCTCAACAAGTCGACTCCTTACATCTAAACGAACCGCCCGACTTCGCCTAGGACTGGAGATATAATTAGGGAACTACCAATCATAATAGGCTAAGACACATTTCAAACTAACAGTATAGAGGCGTAGAGAGAAGGAGAGATTACACACACTGACTCACTTTCTTCTCCGATCTCCCTATTTATACGTTAAGATCCCGCTGCCTTCCACAAAGTCCGAGGCATGGGTATGTCACGAATTACTGTTGCTGAGCGAGAACCTCAGCATTCACCTGTGGGTGAATTGTGCTCGCAGTATACAAAATGCTTGCTTCAAACTATAGAAATCATGTTCGTGTCAGCGCATCATCTGCGGTGCCACAATGTGTCAGAGGCGTATGATCATATATAACCCACTTCAAGCGACGAGTTTGGGATAAAAAAACTGCTCCAGGTCACAACAGAGGGAGCAACAAATCAGTGCACAAATTTCTTCTCTAAGCAGCGTCTCTTTTGACATACAAAAGGGCAGACAGTCTAGGTAGTGCAGGGAAGTGGCAATGCCTATCTTGAAAAGCTTGTAGTACTATGCACGAGAAAGTAGCAGCAGGTATGGTATTGACACAGAGAAAGATACATACAGAGAAGAAACTATACATTAATCATCTTAATCTTATTCTGTCGGGATTCTTCTGTTCGAGCCTCCTTCATCCCTTTGAGCTCACACAGTCTGCTGGATCTCACCGCTTGTGCTCTTCTACCTCTCAAAAAGCTTTCCCACATTACCAAACATCCAAAGAAAAGAAACAAGCTTTGTCTCACAGGGTATGCAACTGAACACATTCCACGAACCAAGCGTTCATGGATGAAAAGCCTGACAGGGTGTTAGTGTTTCCTCCGCCTATCTTCTACTCGCTCATGCTGCCCTGCCTGGCTTTTCTCCCAGGAAAACACATGTTAAGTTTGGCTAGCAAGGTGGTTTGCAGCCTAGACATTTCTCATTAGTATCAAAGCCCTCAATCATTATGCCAGAGACTTCATCCTACCCTCTCTAGGTTGTAATCGTATTTCTCTAGTGCATTCACGGCATCGGCCCTCGAATATCCCATCCCAGTCAGATTTTTTACCATGGGATCATCATGTTTGCCTTCATCTGTGAGTGCCCGGCCAGCAAAGCTGGGACGTTCTGGGCTCAGATTCTGTACTGGGCTCCTGCGGTCTTCCGTGCTCTTCTCGGCTGTAGAGTCCTTTGCCGGTGGCAGATCGGTGAAAAGAGCGTCCCACTCATCGTTATTCGGTGGTGTAGGATTCTTGGCCGATCCAGCTGTAGTGGAAGTATTCGCTACAGGAGTGGCACTAGCTGTACCCGTTGAGGTCGTGGAGACATTCCCAAAGTCGTAGCTACTTTCTGTGCCGAAAGCGTTAGAGGCCGTCGTTGACTCGGTTTTGGGCTGACTGGGGGGTGGGCTGCTGTCAAAAACGGGATTGAAATCACCGAGATTCGACCTCGAGACGTTGGCAAACTCGTCATCCGCCGAACCTTCTTTTGCATCCTCAAGGCCCTCGAAATCGTCGTCCAATTCATCAAATGCACTCTTAGATGCTACAGGTGCCGTATTGGTTGTCGTGGATGACGCAGGAGCAAATGGGCTCCCCGATTTCGTAGGTGAAGGCAAAGATGGCGAGAGTTTCGGTGGTTCGGGAAAGGCTGACAAGCCACTGAGGCTAAATGTAATTAGTATCTATCTCAATTTGATGTATTTGCATACAATACAAAGGCGACATACTTTGAAGGCTGAGGCGTATGACTCTTGACGCTCATGTTTTCTGTGGCTGAAGTTCCCGGCGGGGTGACAACGGATTTTGTAGCATTTGGAGAAGATGGCGCATTAGTAGTATCGCCTTCACCAGCCGTTTTGCGAGGCGGCGAAGCAGGAGTGAAGTCGTCATCAAAGCGGTTGCCTTCACTAGCTGAATCTGACTCATCATCTCGCTCCAGCTCAGAAATCGGGGGAAATTCTGTGTGAAAGTTGGAGAACGCATTCGAGGAATCCTTTGTCGACTTTTCTGACGACTTACTCGATGAATTGGGAAGATTGGCAAAGGCAGAATCAAAGTCTATCTTGGCATTGCCCGTGTCTTTCATTCCGGTGAATGGATCACTGTCTCGATGATTATGAAAAGTCGTGATTGGGGCACTAGGCGTTGGAGTCTCATCCGAGAACGCAGTAGGAGCTGAGCCATTGGTCGAAGCTGCTTCTTTAGACTCATTGTGTGTAGATGTCAAGCTCTGATTAGCGTCTGAGGTCGAAGTTGCGCTTTGACCAGTGGCAGTGGCCTCAAGAGCATTTGGAAACGCAGACGATGCTTGGCGTGGTGGTGCTGATGATTCCGATGCCTCACCGAAAGGCATGAATGTTGAGTTTGACTGGCGAGATTCCGAAATGGAGATAGGCTCGACATTCAATGTCCCTTGACGGCTAGCAGTAGGGGAGGAGCCTACAGGGGTGCCAAACGATCCGATACTAGCTGATGAATTTCCTGTGTTCTGTTTCTTGAAAGTTGTGGTTGGCGGTGGAGTACCTGAGCTTGCAGTGGGAGCGAAGCCACCGAAGATGTCATCAAACGATTTTTCGTTGTAAGGCTTAGAAGGAGGAGAAGAGAAAGCACCCATGATGTCTGAACTTCCTGTCCGTCTAAAAAAAGGGTTATTGGCACTTGTGGTCGACGGCGTTGGACTTGCCACCTGAGCAGGGGTAGCTATCGGTGAACTGGCGGTGGCTTGACGGGACAGCTCCTCATTACTCTTAGTGAGATCATCTACTTCAGTCTGCAGCTTGTCACGTTCGCTCTCAACAGTTGCCAGTTGCTTCTTGTTGATGGCCACAAGACCTTTTTGCTGTCGAGTTTCAGACTTAAGCTTCTCAATCTGTGGTTTCAGTTGAGCAATTTCTGAGTTAACGGTACTGATACGTTGTTTTAAAGTAGCGTTTTCTTGCTGATCAGCCTGGAGTGCTTGCGAAAGCTGTCGGTGTTGTCCAACCAGATCCTGGTAATTTCCATCAATGGACACCATCTCGGTTGTGAGTTTTCTCGTGTCTTCGCGGACGGTCTTCAGTTGTTCCTCTAGGACTCGCACATCTTTGGCCTGCTTCTCATAAAGAGTACGTAGCTGGGAGAGCCGCTGCTCAAAGTTTCTCTTCTGTTCACTTGCTTGATTGATCTCATTTTGAGTAGTGCTCCGTTGCCCTTGAACCTGTTGCATCTGTTTCGACAGAGAACCGATTTGATTTGACAGATTAGCCAATTCGGCGGTCTCATTTGTAAGCTTCTTGCTGATCTCTGGGTCATTGTCTCCGAGAAGGTCCTCCATATTAGATGGTTGTAGTCCCCTAGCAGCTTGAGACGAGGTACCGGATCCTCCCGTGTCCTGAGCAGTCAAGATTTTACCAAACGAAGAAGATGGGATGAATGGCTTGAATGTATTACCTGTTGGCGAGGCCTGAACAGGTGATGCTGCTTTCAATCCGGCAAAACCTTCACCGCCAGCGATCTTGGTCGCCGCCCCTGTAGCTTGCGGCGATGCAGGGGCGGGAGTAGGTGAAGCATCCAGTCCGAATAGATCATCAAGGGCAGACTTGGGTTGTGGCGGGGCCTGGAGAGGCGCAGGCGCAGGCGCAGGCGTAGACACAGGGGGAGCAAAAGGTGACGGTTCCATACGATTTCGGAAGGATGGAGGAACAAGGCTAGGAGAGAGAGATGTGGGCAGAGGGCCGCTTTTAGTACGTTGTTGACGGATGAGATACATGGCAACAGCGAAACTATCTTTGGTTAAGCGACCTTCTGAATTAATATCTGCAAGGTCCCAGATCTGGGCTAAGGCATCCTCAGATAATTTTGATTGACTCAAAAAGGGGACAGCTTCCTCTCCGGTGATATAACCTTTATTGGTCTTGTCCAAGTCGGCATAGAACTGATCATATTTCACCTTGTCTGCCGGGGTGATTAACCAGTCACTACCAGTGGTCTGTGAAGGAATACCCAGGCCTTGTGCACCGAGTGGTGGTCGTCCTAAAGGACTACTTGTTCGTGGTTGCGCCGGCCCGCTCAACTGCCGCGGTATAGCAGATACTGGAGGGCCAGTAACTGTTGGACTCTGTCTCGGGGCCGATGGTGCACGTCTCGTGGCAGCTTCATATAGCGCTGCAGGGAGTATGGTAGGCAGAGCTCGAAGGGCTCCCGTCTTCATAGAAGTGAGAAGATGCATTGCAATGACGAACTCGGTCAGCACTAGACCACCTCGTTGCTCAGTATCGGCAAGTTGCCAGATACGTCCCAGCACCTCATTGGGAAGCTGTGACTTTTCAAAGATGGTCTTAGCTGGCCCGCCCGGTAGTATGCCGTTTTGCAGACTCTGGTTTTCAAAGATGGCGGCATATTGAGACACCTTCTCGGGCGTCAGAGGCGGTATCCGTATGGGGCCAGCACCCGAGGCTTGTTGCTGCAGCGGTGCTGGAGCAGGCGCAGGGCCGATGTTGATGCCGTCGAATTTGGGCAGCGGCCCCTGTTGGAGGGCGAGTTCAGATGTCGGTTCTCGGCCGGCTTGGGTGTGGCCGATGAGTCGAAGCGCGACGCCGAAGCCCGTGGCCTCCAAGAAGCCCCGGTTCTCTCGGTCTGCTATCTGCCATATCTGCACCAACCAATAGCCGTGTTAGCACCAGCTCTGCCTGCGCCCGTGGGTGGCTGTCGGCAATAGCGACGTAGAGTCAACACACTGACCTCTCCAAGTATGCGCGAATCCAGCCGTGTCTTCTCAAAGAATTGGACCGCAACCTCGCCCGTCACCACTCCCACGCTCTCGGTATCGGCTTGGCGGAAAAGCAACCCGTAGACCCTCTTCTCCTCAGGGGACAGGTTAAGGTTCGGCGCGCCTGGGAACATGGCAGCATGCAGTTAGCTGACACTGTCGTGACATCATTCACTCAACATCAAATACATAGACGGCTAGCAAACGGCCTGTGGTGAAACTACTGCAGCTTAAATGACAACTCACCTCCCCCATAAGTAGATTCGGTAGCCATGATGGCGCAGCTCGGATCGCTAGGATCGCCGACAAGCTTGTTTGTCGGACTGGGCGGCGCGGAACTCAGGAGGGGGGACAGTGTGCTGCCCGTCCAGACCAAGCTTGCTTGGATGGGGAGCGCGAATCAGTGCAACGGGTGAGGGAGAGGGATAAGGACGAGAATCTGGAGCGTTGCCGACAGGGCTGCTATCACGGTCTCCCGGAGCTGTTGGTTGAGCAGGACGGCGGAATGGAGGTGTCAGGTAGGTAGACAGGTAGACAAGTATGGTACGGCACGGTATTGCTAACCAGGATGCAATTAATTGTCTCCAACCCGAGCTTGCGCCTTCAGTTTCGCAAAGGGAGGCTGGACATTTTGCGTCGGGGCCACCGCTACAGCCTACAGGCCACAGGCACAGGCTACAGGCTGCAGCGGTACAGCTGCAGGCCATCGCCTCTTTTCACACTGTCAAGCTGTTAGTGGCACCGGCCATTCTGCTGGTCGGTAGCTGTCCAAAGCCGTCTTGGTGCTGGTCTGGGGTGCTGAGAGAGTGGAGAATAACTGCCTAATTTGGAGCTTCCCAAGCCTGATCAGGCAATTCATATCAAATCACTCGTTGTTATAATAACGTCTTCACACTATGTAGCTATAGTGAGTGCACTGTGTGCAGGGTGGGGTAACTACGCCTATCTCAACTTGAAGTCTACTGGAAATATGTAGGTGCATGTAGTATGCTGGGTGTCACGGCAGCACGTTTCTTATTTCCATTTGATCGTACTGCAGACATCACGATGCCGGTGCCTAAGCCGAAGCTCACTCGCTCTTTTTAACGATTAGTGTTTAGAACTTCAACCGTAAGCCTTGGCCCCCCACAATCCGAGGTGATTCACAATCCATATTAAGCTGAGGAATGCATTGCTTGTCTTGCCCCCCTCGAGCTCTGCAGTTGCCGATGCAGCAGATGGCTTTTTATCAAGAAGCTATCCAGTCACAACGTCGGGCTGCCACAGAGATGCTACCACATTAGGGTCACGGGTGCTGCAACCCCAGACCCCGAATGGCTGTGAGAGAAGCCACCACTGGCCTGGATTCTGGTATGTGATGCAGCTGCACGCTTCTTCTACCCCGGCCGTGCTATTGGGTGACGATCAGGCTTCGAGACGGAAACGAATGGGCTGTTTTCATTCCACGCCGTTCGTTGCACTGCATGATCGCCCGTATGCTTTCAAAGGCTTGAGTATCAGTCAATTTCGCTTGCACGCCGAACGTTCAATTTCTCCTTGTTTTCGCATGGAACCAAATGCCATCATGGTGTAGTCAACCGTAACAAAACACTGGGCGAATTATGAGACCAGTACGTGCTAAAGCTGGCCATACATATCACAACTGTCCGAGGTAAGCAGTATCCTCAGTCTATGTGTAACAGCCTTTGTGGTGACTATGGTGCTATTAAAGTTGGTAAGACGGATTTACAAAGACTATACTGCTATTCTTCCTACAAAGCTCTCTGCCAAATGGAATTAGACAAGTGCTACTAGTCCTTTACCCCTAGTGTCTCATGAGGGGGGATGCCTGCTAGCTCTTTGTTGGAGCGGAAAGCCCATATTTCCCATCAAGAAATGGGGGTACGATGGAAGCAGACTAGGATTCTAGGTAGGAATTGGAGAAATAAAGCGAAAATAGCTTCCTCTTTCTTGTGCAATCACGAGACTTCAGAAGGCTCAAGCTCAGTACTCGGCCTCAACGTCACCTTCAGCCTCTAGGGAATCCGTGGCAACTTCCTCATAATCGCGCTCCAAAGCAGCCAAGTCCTCACGGGCCTCAGAGAACTCGCCTTCTTCCATACCCTCACCAACGTACCAGTGAACAAAGGCACGTTTCGAGTACATTAGGTCAAACTTGGCAGACAGTGCGGACCAGGCTTCAGCGATAGCCGTGGTGTTGGAGAGCATGCACCTATCGCGACGTTAGCATTTGATGTACCATAATCAAGGCGAATTTAGACATACACAGCGCGATCAACCTTAGCTAGGTCACCGTTAGGCACTAGCTGAGGAGGCTGGAAGCAGATTCCGAGCTTGAAGCCGGTGGGGCACCAGTCGACAAACTGAATGGTTCGCTTGGTCTTGAGAGTAGCCACCGCAGCATGGGCGTCCCTGGGGACAACGTCACCGCGGTATAGCAAACAAGTAGCCATGTATTTGCCGTTGCGAGGGTCACACTTGACCATCTGATTGTAGGGCTCGAAGCAGGACATGGTCATCTCCTGAACGGAGTTGGCCTCGTGAGCAGCCTTAGCAGCCGAGATGACGGGCGCATAGGCAACCAGGGGGAAGTGGATACGGGGATAAGGGACCAGATTGGTCTGGAACTCATTCAGATCGACGTTCAGAGAGCCATCAAATCGAAGGGAAGCAGTGATGGAAGAAACGACTAAGCCTCGTTAGCATCAATCTGGCAGTAAGTGGTTAATGTGTTACCTTGGGCAATGAGACGGTTGAGGTTCTCGTAGTTGGGGCGCTCTAGGCCGAGATTACGGCGGCAAATGTCGTAAATGGCCTCATTGTCAACCATGAATGAGCAATCAGAGTGCTCCAGAGTGGTGTGGGTAGTAAGAATAGAGTTGTAAGGCTCGACAACGGAGGTGGCTGTCTGAGGAGCAGGGTAAACACAGAATTCCAGCTTGCTCTTCTTGCCGTAGTCAACAGACAATCGCTCCATCAAGAGCGCACCGAAGCCGGACCCGGTACCACCACCGAATGAATGGAAGACCAAGAAACCTTGGAGGCCGGCACAGCTGTCCGCGACACGTCGAATCTTGTCCAATACCTGGTCGATCAGTTCCTTGCCAACCGTATAATGGCCTCGTGCGTAGTTGTTGGAAGCATCCTCCTTGCCAGTAATCATCTGCTCAGGGTGGAAAAGGCTTCGGTAGGTGCCGGTGCGGACCTCGTCGACAACGTTCGGTTCGAGATCACAGTAGATAGTGCGAGGGACGTACTTGCCCTGGCCTGCAGGGTTCAAAGAATTAGATAGGCGCTCGTGCGTTGAATGCTTGATCGTGATTCCTACCGGTCTCGGAGAAGAAAGTGCTGAAGCCATGGTCGGGATCGGCTGCTTTACGCTCTTCGGTCAGGTATCCATCAGGCTAACATCATGCATAGTTAGGAACATCCAGTATGCAACAAGGCAGTTGCGCGAGCGACATACCTGAATGCCGTGCTCCAGGCAGTAAAGCTAAGGAGATGTAAGCTGGGTACTACGACTTGTCATCCAAGACATGCTGGACTAGACGAGCCATCGGGGTGGATGGCCTGTAAAGACGTGTAGCATGACGCTTCTGCCGTCCACTTACCTCCCAGCAGGAGTTGGCAATCTGGCAACCGGCCTGACCGACTACACACAGGAACTTTGTCAGTATGATGATGACGCTGATATTTTGACCCAGGTAGGATGGGGATGGCCCGGAAGTGGGTGTTGTATGCTGAGCATCAATTATGCGGTGAAGGGAAGACGCGTGCCTGGTGAAACGTACCGTTGATGCTGATGATCTCACGCATTGTGGCAGTAGGCACTAGAGGAGCTCGAGAGGGAAATAGGGGAAAAGAGAATCTCGAAAGAGGCGAGCAAGATCAAATAACAACAGCCTATCCGAGAGGTTGAGGGCAGGAGAGGATGCAACAGTCTAGGATGAAGTCTAGTCAAGTTGTGTTGATCGTGGAAGGGTCGTTTTGAGCAGTGGGGTCTTTTTTTGTTGTCCCCTTGTTTTTGGTAAGCGCACTGGGCGGGCTTCGGGTCTGTTGATAGCCCAATTCCATTCTACCCCACTGAGTTACCAATCATGCTGGTGGCCAATCAATGGGATGGGTTAGAGCTCCGGCACAGACCAGATCCCCTGACTCCGGCAGCTACCGGGAGACCACCCAGTTAGGTACAGTACTTAGGTACCGTGCCAGTCACTGACAGTCGGTGCTGTGTTGGCGCACTTTGTTCCAATCAAATAGTGCTTCGAGTTCTGTTCATCCAATCTACAGTAAGGAATTGGTAGCGCATTTTTGGCTCCTCCTCTCCTCCTGTTCTGTCCTCATCTCATTCTTACCAGATTTAGTAAATGGCCGTCAACATGATAGCCTCGTGCATCTGGGTGTTCCTTATACTTCCATGCGTATGGGCGAATACTGAGAAGACAATTTTCCTTGGCCCGTCGCCGGTTGATATTGACTCGACTTATCCCGCTTCAGACCACTTACAAGTGGCCTCCCTCGATCCCCGTCGCTTCGCCATTCGCACGCATCTCGAATTAGAATTCCCCAGCAACGGGTTAAGACACGGCAAAGCCTCATGGTTTGTCCTTCACAATCTTACCGAGGATCAACGCTATGAAGTGCGTGTTTGCTGGGCAGCAACCGTAGGTTAAGCTTCCGCATAGGGCTCAGTGGAATGGTAAAGACGCTCATTTTTATCTTAGCAACCAACCGCGTTTAGGCTTGAAACATACGAACTCGAAACTGTCTTCAGAGCTCCTGAGTTGACAGCAGAGTTATCCGCATATGCACACACGCTACAGTCTAACATGAATAATCGTGTTGCCACTTCACAAACGCTGGAGCCGGGTATGGAAGGTTCCGTCTTGCTGCTCAGAATTATCGCGGCTGCAGACTTCTATACTACAAATCATGCATTGATGAAAAGTGCCCCCCCGGCCTTTGTAGACATTATCCTGGACCCCTTCATATTGAACGTACTTCCTCGATCGCTTTTGCCCACAGTAATTTATATCGTTGCGGTAGCCATCGTTTCCAGTTTTGTGGGCAAATGGATATCATCATGGGTTCGCCAACTGGCAACAGAACCAACAAAACAAAAGTTTCAATAGTCTTCTTGGTATGATGTCAGATCCCAGTGCCAAGAACATCCAGTAGCTCCTTCATTATCCTGAACAATAGACATCAATTCATCTAAACGGTTTCTGTTGGGTTGTTTTAGCCACTATTTCTTGGTACGCAGGCTGCTTCAACATGAAGACCTTCGAGACAAATGGACACGAAATCCGAGGCACAGCGGCCGGTGCTTGACTGAGGGGCGGACGCCAGCCAGTGGTTGTGCCGTACTATGGGCCGACCAATTGCGCTTTGAAAACTCAATTACCAGTTTCCGGGAGGGTATTCTGCTTGACTTCCGTGTTGGCCATGCTGCGGAGCGGACCCATGACTGGTGTAAGAAGATTGACCAGGATACTGATGCGGAGCAACCGCCGATGGAGGGGGCGGGTACTGCTGGCTGTACGTAGAAGGAGGAGGTGGATATTGTTGTTGATGGACCCCGTATGACGGCTGGGCTGGAGAAGATGTGTACTGGTTTTGTTGAGGAGCTGCTTACGTTAGAAAACTTGGTAGTTGGTAGCGGTCGATCTAGTGCCAAGTTACTCACGATATTCGTGCGAAGCTGGGCTATGTCCGTAATTTGATGGTGGTCCACTACTTCCATAGGGAGTATTCTGCCCGCCTTGAGCGTATGATGTGATACCATGTTGTCCTGGCGGAGGCGGATAGGATGGTGTACCATGCTGGTTTGAGGGAGGATTGTAAGAAGGTGCGCTGTGTTGGTTAGAGGGCGGAGAACTATATGAAGGTGTAGATGCATTTGGCGGCTGGTAGGATGTTGGAGGAGCTTGACCACTGTAACTTCCTGATTGGCCAGAATTCGAGTAACCAAAATTTTGCCCCTAGATCTATGTAAACAGCCGGAATCGCCATTTTCATGAAGGAAAACTTACTGATTGCTTCCCGTGATGACCCCCAAATATACCCGACACGCCTCCCATCACTTGTCCCGCTAGCCCGCTGGACGAATGAGATTGTCCGCCGTGGTAATTTTGGGGCTGCTCGGGCTTCTGCCCTGACGAGAACAGGTTCGAAGCCAGCTGGCCTACTAAGTTGCCGGAACCGCCGCCTCCAGAATGACCCCCAGAGGAGCTACCGTGGCTGCTACCGTGGCTGCTACCATGACTATTGCCAAGGCTCCCGATAAGTTGACCGGCGAGATTCCCCAGCCCCCCTGAACCATGACCACTGCCGCTATGCGGCTTCCCATTACCGCCCGTGAACTGACTCAACAGCGCGTTTGTGGCGATGCTCTGTCACGATGAGACGGTCAGCGTTGCTTTGTTACGGACGCTCAATATTCTAACGAAGAGCGTTTGAACCAACGTACGCCAAAACCTCTGTCGCCAGTCGATCCGTCGAGGCTCCTCGAACTCTCTGGAGGTAAGATAGGCTCCATGCGACCATCTGGGTGTTTGAGAGTTTGTGTGCCGTCTGGATGTGTTATGACCTCTTGTGGGCCTGGTACCCCATATGGATGCTCGCTCGATTGCGCTGGAGTGCCCCCCGGAGCAGCATCGGTGGGAATCTCCCATTGCGAGACGCCGGTGGAAAGTTGGACATAATAGTATTTTTTACTCGAGCCATCCCACTGCGCAATCCATCCGGGAGGGAGATGCGGTGGCTCGAACGTGGGACCCTCGTTGGGAGAGGCGGGGCCAGCCATCGCGACTGAGGGGTCTTGAAGCGATCCTCAACCGCTGCGTATAGTGGTAGAGGGTGAGGTGCAAAGCGAAACGGGGAAAGACGCAGAGGGACGAATGTATCGAAAGAGACCTGCATAATACAGAGTTGTTATTAGCAGAACTAGATCGCCACGTAGTTAAAGACATGGTATCCTGAGTACATAACGTACCTCTTCAATTCTAGGGCTGGGCTTGGGGAGGACCGACAACCTGGAAAGCTTGGAGGGGTCAAAGAGTGTCGAGAAGAGGGCACTGACAGATATTAATGATACTGGTCGCAAGGGCTGGCAGGTGGGGTCGTCTTTCTCCATACAGCACAGCTTCTCACTACCTAACCTGCTGAGAGTATAGGTAATGCTTCGCCAACTTCAAATGATTGCCAGCAACCTACATCTAACAATGCTGGCCCACTAACTTGAACTCAACCTGGCTTGTATAACTGCACAGTCGCAAAAGTGTACCTTGATAAAATACGGGTGGGTCCTTTTTGACTTACCATTGTTCTCTCCTATCCCTTTAAAGACCGCTTTAACACCTATATCTGTTAGATTTTGCGCTTAGGTATAAAGCTTGCTAACGGCTATAACAGGCGCTCTTAAACGTATATATATTATCGCATTAAATCTATATTAATCCTTTATATAAAATAAATATATATTTAATAGTTTTACTATAATTTTAATTAGTTATATATAACACCCTTTATTAAAAGTACGTAAAAAGCTTTATTTTTTTAGTAATAATAGCTTTAAATTTAATATACCCCTTTAAAAATAGCTATTTTAGTTGTTTTTTTTATACTAGTAAGCTTTATATAAATATTTTTTACGCTTTATTAGTTTTAACTACTATAAAATCTTCTTTATTTTTAAGTTTATAACGTTTAAATAATAAAGCTTATAAATAACATATAATGCGCTTAAAAAACTTATTTTTTTTATTAATAAAGCTTTTAATAATAGTTTTTTACTTATAATAAATTATGTACGTGCGTATAACACTTATTAATAAGCTTGTAAATAATAATTAATTATTTAAAAATATTTCCTTTTTTATTAACAAAGCTTTTAATAATATTTTTTTATTTATAATTGTTACGATTAACATTTAAAAGCCTACATTTAATTGAGCCAACCCCTGTAAAAGGGATGTAGAATAACCAAGGTGGAAGCTTAGCATCCTAAGTGGGCTTATGTGTGCACGGATAAGTGGTTCGTCCAGGACTGTGGGACCTAACCACCACTGGGGCCAACTATCCATAACTATAATAAGTTGTTATAATATATATAAACGTTTAAAATATATATAATATGCTTAAAAATATAATTTTTTTTGCAAGCTTGTATATATCCTATTAAATATTTAATAAAAAGTTTACCTTTTAACTAGGCTATTTTTTTAAAACTACTTTTTTAGTTAAAAGTTATTAAATTAACTATATATTCTTTTAATATTATAACTTAAACTTTTTTTTTTAGTTATTTATATACGTATAATTTTTTTGTATATAAAGTTAAGCTTTTAATAGTTAAAACAAAGCTTTAATAACGCGTACTAATATTTTATTGTTAAATATTTACTATAACAAAAATTATATATTTTTAATATAAAATTAATATTTACTTATGCGCGCTTAATAAAAATATATAATAAGCTTTTACTTTTTTTAATAAGTTTATATAAATAATTATTTTTAAATAGCTAATAAAATTGTAGTTTTTTTTAAACCTTTGTTTTAAATATATTAAAAGCATTAAATATAATTTTACTAGCTATATATATAAAACTTAATATAAAAACTTTTTTATATAAGCTAGTAGCTATATTTTAATACTATATTAGCTTTTAAAAACTATAGCTTACTTTAAATAAATATTTTATAAAGTTTTTTTTAAGTTAATAATAAGCTCGATTACTTTTATTTTATTACTTTTACAATAAACTTAATACATTAAGCTAGGGAGGAGCCCTCCAAAAAAAGGGTCCACTTATAGCACAGCTACTTTGTAGCTATAATAGCTTAGTTCGTAGATTAAATAGGACCTATAGGATTAGGGCTAAAGCTGGTGCTTGCGGTACCGCCTGCTATAATTTTCCCTTTAATCTATATTATACTATTTAAACTTAATATTGCTTTACTACTTTTAGTAAAGCTTACTAAATAGTGCAGTAAGTCTTATAATTATAAACTTTATATATTTAGTCCTTTTTATTTGCTAGCAAATTATATACGTAGAGTAGTTTTTTAACTTTTAACTATACTATTTCCGTTATTTTATTTAAATTGGTTTTTTAATATCCAAACACTAACCTATTTACAACAAGTACATAAAGTAGTTTTTTAACCTTTAGTTACTAAAAAAATAGTAGTTTATAAAAGCTTTACTTTAAAATAGTTTTTTAACTTTTACTACAAACAGTATAAATAAAAGCTAAAAAATCGGCTTAACGTTTTAGTTTTTTTAACAATCGACCTAACAATTAATAAATAAAAATTTACGCTATATAAATTCACAAATTTTAATAAAATAAATAATATACTATATATTTTTATTATTTTCGTTCTAAGTAGCTATACTATTTATATATTATTATATTTAGTTATAACTAACGTTTACGGTTTTTTTAACTAGCTATTTTTTTAAACTTTAGTTAGCATTATACCTAAATAGTAAAAACCGCGTATTAAGATTTTTATTATATATAAACCAAGCTAGCTATATTTTTTGTTCGTACTACGAACACCTAGCACTTATTTTACCGTCTATTATAACTATATTACTATTAAATATATATTTAAATTTAAATTATTTTATAAAAGTTATATTATAAATATTATAGGGCAGCTAATAATAAATAGTAAAAAACCTTACTTTTAATTAATTAAAACGTACTTAAACCGAATTATTTTATTAATATATACTTTGCTACGTATATATAATTAATTAATTATTTACGTTATTTTTAATTAATTTGTTCTAATTAGCTTTTTTGCGCGCTATATTTAAAAACAAACCAAAAATTAACCCCGAAAGCTCTATCGTTAAATTTAAAAAGCTTTTTAACGTTAAAAATTTAACGCCCGAATTAATTAAAGCTAGTAAAATATTAGCCCTAACAATAAAAATGCTACTTAATTTTATTAAAAAATTTAAACTAGCAAATATTTTTTTGTTATTTTTAAACCTTAATTTACTTTTAAAGCTTTTTTAAACAGTAGATTTTTTGTTCGGTTTTCTAATAATATAACATAAAAAATATAGCTTATAATTATTAACGCTATAACCCGCTATATAATTAGGAAGAAAGTCCTATATAATAAATACCAGTTATTAATTAGGATTTAAAAGCAACAATAAAAAAATTAACTTTAGGCCAGCCTACGAAATATTTAATAAGCTAAACAACAACTAGTTTATTTAAAAATATATAAAATATAAGTTAAAAAAGCAAAAAGCAATAAATAAAAATATTATTTTAAACTTTAAAAAATTAGCCGAAAATATAGCTTAAAAGTTTAACAACTTAAAAAAAAACTTTTATAATAATATAATTATAATAGACGAAAAAGTAAATATATTATAAAAAAAAATAAATAGTATTATATAAAGCAACTTTTAAATATATATTATACTATAAAAAATTTTAAAATAGCAGTTTAAAAAAAGCTTAATATATTTATCCCGTTTTTAACAAAGCTCCGAACTTTTAACTTTAATACCTATAATATTATAAAACCTATAAAATAAATTTAATAAAATTAAATTATTTACTAAAATATAAAAGCTTATTTTTAATATAAACTTAACTATATTTTAAACAGTATTCAATAATACCGGAAGCTAGTTTGCTAGCAAGTTTTACTATAAAGCAAACTTATTTTTTAAATTAACGTTAAAATAATTAAGCTTTATAAAAATATTATAATTAATGTTCGGAAAATATTTTACTACGCTAGTTATATTTAGTTAACCGTTAATACTATTATTAAAGTTTAAAGCACTAAAAGTATAAAATATATAAAGTATACAACCTACTACTATAAATTAACCTTTATTTCAGTTATTTATTTATTTATTATTAGTACCCGTAATAATACTAGCTATTATAGCTTTATAAGTCTGTTTTACTTTAAATATTAATAGCAGTTAACTTTTAAAACTATTACCGCTATAACTAACTATAAAAAATAAAAGCTTAAACTATAACGGACTAACTAAATTTTTAATATTATATTAATAAATATAACTTTAACCCTAGAATAACGTACTCTAAGCAAACAACTATTTTTTATAACAAGCTTTTAATAACTTAAATCCCGGCAACAATTCTAACAACAAAAATAGCCCGCGTAAAGGCCTTTATAACTTTAATTTTTTATACAACTTAGCAAGGGCAAAAAAAAAACAAAAAAAATAAAACTTTTAACGAACTTTTACCTTTATATTATTTAACGTATTTTAATCCGGCTAGTTCTAATTAAAATAATTTTTATTAAGCAGCAATAGTTTTAACTACTTTAAACAGTTAAATATCGGTTAATTTAATTTTAACTAAAAAAACCAAAAAAACATAAACATAGTTATAAAAAAAAATAAAATTATATTTACCGATATATTTTATTTTTTTAAACGGTTAAACTTTTTTTTAAAAAATAAAACAACTATAAAAAACAATACGCGCTAAATTTTAAAAATATTTTAAACTTTACTAACAAATATTATAATTATATAGTAAAATTCTAAGCTAACTTTTGCTAACTATAAAACTTTATATTCTTGCGGCCTAAAAAGTATTATAAAAAAAATAACCTTTTAGTTTGCTATATAAATATTTTTTATAACTAAATAGTTTAATAAAAGTATACTATAGTTAAAAAATATAACTAAAAAAAATATTATAATAATTTATTTTATTTAAAAAAAGCTAAAATATACTAAAGTAATAAAAACGCTAAACTAAAATAATAATAATTAGCACGGCGTTATAATAATAATTTAAATAAATATAAATTTTAAAATTAAACAATTTTTTTTAGCTCCTAAAGCAAGCTAGTTATTAAACTAGTATATAATTTAAATAGTTAAAGCTAAACCAATTTTATTTATAGCAGCAAAACAGTATTAAAAAACAACATTTAAAAAAAAAAAACGTTATAAATATAATAGCAACCGCTATAGTTATAATAATAACAATTATAGCTATAACAAGGATCGTTATAACTATAACTATTTGCGCAAAAAGTTTTTATTATTTAAACGTTCTAACCGCGAAAACAAAAAAAAAAAGCCCGCATAAAAAAAAAAAGGCTATAAACGGAAAGAAAGCCGCAAAAAGTAATATAATAAATATAAAAAAGCTAAAAAAAAAAAAAATAAAATAAATATAGCCCGAAATAATCCTAAAAACGGATAAAATTTACTATCTTTTTTATAATTATTTATCTCATTATTAAAAACGTTAAAATTATGCTCGGACAATAGTATATATATAATTATTAATTATAGCAATATATATAAATACTATAATATAATATTCGATTCGCTGCAAAAAAAAAAAAATATACCTACTAATATAACTAGTAGCTAGCCAAGCGAATTATATTTACGCTACTAGCAGCTACTTATATATATAAGCGCTACTATACGCTATTTATTTTTAAGAACTAGCTATTCCGATATTTCGAAAGCTATATAGCGTCCAAAAAACCCTACTTATACAACATTATACTATTTAAATTAAGCAGCTCTGCTAGTAAAAAAAAAGAGCAAATTATACTTTAATTAAAAAAAGCACCGTTTAAAATTTATAAACTTAGTAAAGCTAAATAAAACTTAGTAAACAACGTATATAAATATTTAAAAGTTATAATTTAAAGCAAGCTTAAAAATAATAATATAGTTATATACTTAAATATTAAAGCAAGTTAGAGCTTAATTATATAAAAATTTTTAAAAAAACTAAAATATACTATAGTATTTAAAAAAAGCTAGCTTAAAAATATTAATAAAAGTTATATCTAAAGTTTCGAATAAGCTACTTTTACGTTTTATATATTAGGGTATAATAATTATAGTTTTTTAGAACTTTTAGAGTTTATTAAATTCGCGTAAGTTTTAAAAAATAATATTAAACCGTGTTTGCTTTTAAATAATAGTTTTTTAAACCTATAAAAAGCTATAATCGATTATAACGATTATAAGGTTATTTTTGCGAACGTAAACCGGTTTAAAATTTTGTTCTAAGTATACTTGCGCGCTTATTTATACGTCCGTAAAGTAATATTATTATAAAACGTATTAATTATACTTAAAAAAAGCGTATAAGCGCTAGCTAACTATAAACTTTTGCCAAACAATAAGGATTTTACGTTTAAACTATTATATAAAAATAAAGTTGCAGCTTTAGTTAAATTAACAACGTTATACTATATAGTTATAGCTAATATATTGCCCGAAATTAAAACTATATTTAAAAAAACATATATAAAAACTATTTAAAAATAAAGCTATATAAAACATAGCATAAAAAGTATATAAAAAAGTTTTTTAGCTACTATAATAATAGCTATAAAAATAACAGCTACTAATATTATAAGAACTAACGCTATTAACTAGTTTATAAATATAAATATAAATATAATAAGCACTAATATAACTAGTCCAGGTATATAAGCTATAAATACCGGTATTTACTTTTTTAACAATTTTAAATTTTTTAGTTATATTATAATAAACTAATCCGTTTAGCTAACCTTTGCGTTAAAAACTATTATAACAAATATATATAACCCAAATATATAGCCGACTACTAGCGTAAAAGCTAACTTAGAAAATATTGCTAGCATAATTAATATTTTTAAATAATATAATATTTTATTAAAAAATAAGCTAAATAACGTAGTTACTAATATAATAAAAAAATTAACTAAATAAAATTTTTAAAAGTTGCTAGTAAAACCCGAACAAAACAAAAACAAACTAAAACTTAAAATTTAAAAAGTTCCGTTTATATTAAAAATTAAAAAACTATTTAAAACTAACAAAGTTACTATACTTAACAGCTAGTTAATTTATACCGGCAGCAAAATTACTACAAAAAAAATTTTATAATTATTTAATAAAGTGCTTAAAATATAAAAGGACTAAAATATTATTAATATATTTAAAAATAATTAAATAAAAATATTATTAATAAATAATTAATAAAAAACTAAACTTAATAGCCGACTATACTTATTTAGCATACGAAATAAAAAAGCTTTAAATACTATTTTTAACAAATTATATAAATAGGGCTAAATAAAATAAGTTATTAGGCCTTTATTTTTTGTTTACCTTATATTTATTACTTAGTTATAGCGTAAAAGCAAGCTATATTTACAACCGGTTATCGACTTAAAAGCTTTAAACAAAATTGCTATTTTTAATAACTACTTATTGCCTTTTTAAACCGAAATAATATTATTTATTCAAAAAAAAGAATATATAATTATAATAAATATAACTAAATTTTATTATTAATTTAAAGTATACTTTTATTATTATAATAAGTTTATTATAATAAGCTTATAAAAAACAAAAAGATTTACTATAGCTTTAATAAAGTTTTATAATTCGGCAGCATATATTTAGCGCTTTATAAACAAACTATTTTATTTATATAAAAAGTTCTATTGTTATTTTATTAATAATATTATTATTTATTTAAATATTAAAAAAAAACATTTTATATACTTACGTATAATTTTTTAGCTTTTAAAAAATAAACATATTTTTTTATTTCCAAAAAAGTTTTTTATAGCATATTTTTCGGTCGAACTTTTAAACTTTTAAATAAACGCTTTTAAAATATTTACTACTAAAGAAAAACTAGCAGCTTTTTAAAATTTAAAGTTTTTTAACTAACTAAAAGCTTTTAAACAGTATTTAGGAAGCAATAAGTTTTTAAAAACTTTATTGCTTTATTACGCTAAATGTTCTAAACTACTTTAACGTTATAAAAACAAGCTATTTAATAAAGGTTATAAAATAAGTTATATTATAAACAGCAACCTAGGTAAGCGCTAAGCATACTATAGATTAACTATTTTTAAACTAACGGAAGCTAAGAAAACATCCTTTGCAGCAGTTTAAGATTTTATTTATAAATATATAGTATTATACTACTATAATCTAATAAAAAGGCTATTTATATAAGTTAATAAATCGTTAAAACGAAGCTTTAGCGTTATATTTTTTTATTTTTACAATAAATATATATAAATACTAGAAAATATTATTTCGAACATTTAAATTTTGCTCGTTATATTTTTAAACTATTATATATTCTAACCTAAAATATAATATAGCTTTTCCGAGCTAGAAATAGTTTATATTATATAGGTATATAAACAATTAAAAACTATAGTAAAAGTTTCCTAAAAATTAATAGTAATATTAACCGATTATTTAATAATAAAAAATATTTTCGACTAAACAAATTTTAATATAAAATTAACCGACTGCACGAACAAAAAATTAGTAAACGCGTTAATTTACTTATTTTAATACGGACTACAAGTATACTATTTATTTAGTTAAGTTAATTTTGTATTAAACGCCCTAAATTGCTTTAAAAACATTACTAACCTAGTAAACAAAAATAGCAAGATTAAACAATTAAATAAAAACTTAATATTTAATTAAGTATAAATAATAACGTTTAAAGCTATAATAGCTAAAAATATAAAAGCTAAAATTATAGCTAACTATAACAAAAACTTTAAATATTATAAAATTATCAAAATAATATAAAATAACAATAAAAACGTTGCAAATTTTTTTTAGCTTAGTTATTTATTCGTAATAATAAACAAACTATTATATAATATTAATTAAAAAAAGAAATATAAACTTTATATTCTTAAAGAATAAATAAATAAGTTTATAAACATAGCGTATAATAACAAGCATTATTTTAAGCAAAAATATATAATATAAAAGCTTAAACTATATGCTATAAAGTTTAAAATAAAACGCGTGCAAAAATATATAAGCTACTATAATAGCTATAAAATATATATAACTAGCAAAAAAAAACTATATAGCAACTATTAGCTAATTTGTTTTAAAAACGCGCGTTTAATAAAAACTATTGCTATAAATTTTATTATAAAATTACCTAAAGTACTAGCAGCAAGTATACTATAATAACTAAAAAAATATTCGTATTATAATATATTAATAACTATAACGTACGCTATATTAAAAAAAACGCTACTAATTTTAAGCTATATAACTTATACTGCTAAAAACTAAGCGTTAATACTAATAAAACAATTTTTACTATTTAACTAAAGAATACTAAGCAATATTATTTTTAACTATAACCGTAAATTTACGTTAAAGTTTTAAAAAAGTTTATAAAAAAGCTTTAATGTTTAACTATTAATAACTATAGCGTACTATTTATAAAAAAATAGGCTATTTAAACATAAAAACTAAACAATTAAAATTATAATTTAATATTATATATTTATATATTTAAACTATAATTAAGTCGACCTATTGCTATTATTATAATAAGACTTTAATAGTATTTTTTTTTTTTTAATTAAATTGTTAATATACGAACAGCTATTTAAATTTTAGCTACTAGGCTTAAACGAAATATTAACTTAAACAAACTAAAGGAAAATAAAGCTAAAAAAATTATAATTTATTTAAAACTATATCTAGAAAAATGCCAAGCTAACAATAAATTTCGTTACTACTAAAATTAAATAATATTATAATAATAAGTATAAATTTATAAAATTTAACGTAAGCAATAAAGTTTACTTAAAACTTTATAATAGTTATTACTTTTTTAGCAAGCTTTTTAAAAAGTATTCGTAGTAGCAAGCTAGTCCGTAAAAAATTAAGCAATAGGTTAAACGTTTAACTTATAAACTCGATTTATTAAAAATATTCGGCGTTTATTTAGTTATATTAATAGCTTATTTATTTTTAAGTAAACAAGGCAAAGATTTATACTACCGGTAAATATTTATATTAAGACCTATTAAAAATAGCTAGGACTTCGAAAAAAAAAGTAAATCTTTCGAAATTAAAATTATTTTTAAATATAAGCTAAATCGATCTAAAACCAGATTTAATTATTTAGTTAAATAAAAAAGCTACAAGTATAAAAATAATTAATAAAAATTGGAATAATAATTATACAATTTTAAAAACTTAGTAAAAAAATACTAAGCGCGTAAAAAAGGCCGTCCGGAAACAAAAGAAAAAAAAGCTTTAAAGCTTGTTAAGCGTTTTAAAGGTCGATTTTACAAAAATGTACGTTTTATAATATAAACCTTTATATATATAATAGTTTATTTAATATTATTAAGGTTAACAACGCTTTTTTATGCCTTAGCATTTAATATACTAAGCTAAAGAGAAGCTTTTCGAAAAAGGGGTTTACTTATAGCACAGCTACTCCGTAGCTATAGTAGCTTAGTTCGTAGATTAAATAGGACCTATAGGATTGGGGCTAAGGCTAGTGCTTATAGTACCGCTTGCTATAATCCTCCTTTTAATCTACATTATACTATTTAAACTTAATATTGCCTTACTACTTTTAGTAAAGCTTACTAAAACTTTTATAACTTTATTTAACTATTTATTTATTTATTTTACTAAGTTTTAAATATATAAACTTTTTATTTTATATATAAACTTTTTATAATTATATTTATATTTAATTTTAAACATTAGTTAACTATTATTATTAAGCTTTTATAAATTATTATATTATTAATAAATTATATTAAAAGCTTTTATATAAATTTTTTAATAGTTAAAATAAACGTTTATATATATTTATTTAATAAACTTTGTTATTTTTATATAATATATATTATATTGTTATAAAGCTCGATTATAAAGCTTATTAACAATAACAAATAAGTTTTATTTAATAGCTGTAAAGTTGTTATAAATAACTATATTATAATTTACGCCCACGTTTATAAAATAATTAACAACAATAAACAATTTTAGCTTTGTAAATGATATAAGTGCTTATAAGTATAAGTAAAAACTATATATATAAAAAAAATGGAAAAAAGAAGCTTTTTTTAAGTCTACAGTTTATATTTAATAATAATATGTGTGCGTGTGTATATATATATGTGGCTTAGCTACACGTACGGGTTAAACATAGCCACTTGTAGCTGTGTATGCGTGCGCTCCTTGTTTACGCGTATTAGTAAACTAAAAAGCTTGCTTTTTTTTATAGGTTATATAGTTTTAAAAATTACAGCTATATATAGCTAATATAAAATCTTGCTTTTAAATAAAAAAGTTTTTAAATAATTTTAATATATATGTTATAACAAGCTTATAAAACTAAGCTAAAATAATCGTGTATATAAAGTATAAAAATAATAAAACTTTTAATTATTAAATTTTACGCTTAAGTATAAAGCTT
>MU383132.1:240273-316416 GCA_022495125.1 Xylaria acuta | reverse complement strand
ATATTTAATACTTTTAAAATAATGTTTTTATTTATTTAAGCAATTAATAATAGCTAATAGCTTTTTATTATAAATTTTATAATTAATTTTAGCTAATATTAATTTTTATAAATAAAATATAACGGGGTATAATTTTTTATTATTATTTTTTTAAAATAAAATATATTTTAAAGCATAATTTAATATATTCGCTTTTATATAAGCAATTTTATTTAAATTAAAATACATTAAAATAAAAACTATTATAAAATATTTTTTTAATTTTTAAAATATTTTTTTTATTATTTTTATTTATTGCTATAATATATAATCTAGCTTATTTATATCTGTTATAAGTTTAATAATACTAAAATTTTTTTAAATAAACTAGCAATAAAAGTTAATAAATTTTATAAATTATTAAAACTTTTTAAAATTTGTTAAAAATAGCTAGTTTATAATATATTTTATTTTATTTTATACTATAATAATATTTTATAAATTAATAATATAGCTTAAAAATTTAACCTTTTAAATAGTTTATCGGTATTTTTATAAAGCGATAGCAAGGTTATATTTAGTTAGCTAGCAAAAAACTTTTTATATAATTATATTATATTTTTTGAAAATATTAGTATAAATTAAAAAGTTATTTAAATATATTAGTAAGCTAGCGTTAATTATATTTTTAAAAATATAATTTATAAAAAATTAAAAAATAACTAAAGCGTTAATAAAGCTTATAAATATAACTATATATTTAAATAAACTATATTTATATTTAAAGGCTATTTTTTATTTATTGCTTACTTTAATATAAATTAAATAAAATTTTAATTTAAAATTAATTTTTATAAACTATTTAGCTATTTAAAATTATGCTTAAAGTTTAGCAATAAATAGAATTAAATACCGGACTTATATTGTTATTTTATTAAGTTTTTTATAATTTATTATAGGTTATAAAAAGTTTTTAAGGTTTTTTTTATTTATAAATATTAATAGCGTACTATAAAACGCCGTAGATTTCCGTATACGCCTAAAATTAAATATTTTATTTAACTAAAGCTTTAGTACTTTTAGTTCGCGGGCAGTTATTATATATAAAAAGCTTTATAAAAAATTTTTTTTAAGTTTAAAGTTTATAGCGTAATTTTAAAGCTAATAATCGGAGAGCTAGTTAGCAGCTATTTAAAATATAATTAAAAAAAACTTTTAAAATCGGTTTAAAACTGTATTAAAACTTATTTAAATAAATTCTTTTAAAAAAACAACCTAAAAATATATATAATATTTTTAGCAAAAATTTAACAAAAATTTAATTTTGCTTATATTATTAACAAAAAAATATATAAGTTAGTATTTTTAAAGCTATTAATAAAGTAAAATAATATTATAGCTTTTTATTTAGCTAAGTTTAAAGTTTAGCTAAATAAAGTAATTTTTTTAATACTTTAAAACTAATACTTTTATATAATACTTTTTTTTTTGCTTATTATACGTTTTATTAAATACGTTTAGTAGCTGGGTATATTATTGTTTAATTAAAAATAACTTTTATTAGCAAGCTTTAAAAAATAATATTATTAAAACCGTACTGCTAAGGTTTAATAATATTTTAACTAAATATTTTTAATTATTATAAATTAATATTATAGTTATAATAGGTCGAGGCCTTATTTAAAGTTTAAAACAGTATTTTTTTTCCGCTTTTTTTTTATTATATAAATTTTTTATTTAAAAATACCGTTTTTTTAATAATAAATATTTTTAAATTAATACTTTTTAGCTATAAAATCTTATATAATATAATATAAAGGCCGTTTAAAAATCCGAATTAAAATTTAAGTTTAATATAAAATATCTTAGCTACAAAAATTTTAGCAAAAGATTTATTGCTATAGTTATAATTGTATTAATTTTAGCTTTTTTTTTTATTTTTACGCTTAATAGCAAAGGTTTTTTTAAAAGTAAATAGTAATTTTTTTCTATTAATATTTTTTTTAGTAAAATATTTAAAAAATATATAGTTATTTTTTTTATATCGTTAGTAAAAAATTTTATTTTTTTTATATCGATTAATATTAGTTTAATCGATATTTTTTAATATTTTTTTAAAGCTTAGCTATATTTTATTTTTAAAATTTATTTTAAATTTTTTACTTAACTTTTTTTTGCTTTTTTTTTTTAAAAATTAATTTTAGCTAGGATTAAAGCTGTTTTTTTTTTGTTAGCCTAACTTTAAACGCTCCGAAGTTAAAATAAGCACGTTTTTTCCCAAATTAAGTTTTATAATATTAAAGTTAGTTAATATATTTTTATAAATTTACTTAACTTTTTAAATAGCTGCAATAAATTTTTTATCTAAATTTAAAAAAAACTTTTTTTTTATATATATTATTTTAATAATTTTATTAGAAAATTTCCAAATAATATAGTTTTAAAACATAGTACTAAATTATTAAACTATTTTATTTAAATTTAAAAGCTTAATAAAATATTAAATAATATTTTTTTTATACTTAAGCTTATATATTTTTTAAAACTTACAATATTTTTTTAATAAGTTATAAAACTATTTTTTAATAATATAAGCGTAGCTTTTCTAGCAGTTTTTTAAGCTTATTTTTTTTATAAAAGTTTATTATTGTTAGTACTATAATTAGGCTTTTTTTATAAACAATAATTTAATTTAATTAATTCGGTAATAATTTTATAAAAAACTTTTTAAATATATTTAAATATAAGCTTTTATTTTTAGCTACTAAGCTTAAAACTTAAAAAAAATTTTATTATTATATAAAGCTAGTTTAATAAAATAAACAAAATTAATTAACGTAAAGCTAAAGCAAAAAAATAGTTTTTTTAAAGCATAAATAAATCGATTTTTATTGTTGCTTAAAAAAAAACTAAAATCTTAAAATATACAAAAACGTTTAAAACTATAAAAAAGTTTTTAAAAAAGTTTTATATTGCTATTAAAATTATTAAAGTTTAAGCTATAAAAATAACTAAAAGTTTAACGTAAAAGTAAGCTTTATGCTTTAAATATAACTATATTACTTTTGCGAATAGTTTTATATTATCTGCGGGCGTTTTTAGCAATCCGGTAGGTTTAAACGTTTTAAATAAACCGATTTAATAAAAGCGTTTTTATTTTTACTTTTAAACTAACATATATAAAAAAAAGTTTTTATATTAGCATAGCTAAAAAATAAATAGTAGTTAATAAGCGGCTAAAAATAGGTTATAATGCTGCCCGTTTATTTATATTTTAAAAAACTAAATTAACGTTAGCTTTTTTATTAATAGCTGTTTAGTTTTAAAATTTTAAAAAAACTACCTTAGTATAAGTTCGTAAGTTTTATAGTTAGCGTTATAAATATTTGTTTAAATAAATTAAATTAATATATTTTTTAGCTAAAAAGTTATTAATTTAAACTTTTTTTTATTTAGCTTAATAAATAATTTTTTTTTAAATTAACTTTTATTATTAAAAATTTTTCTATAATTTTTAAAAAGCTTTATAATATTAATAAATAACTAGCTTTAAATATTTAATAGCTTTTTATTTTTTAGCGAAGTTTTTTAAAAACTTAACAATAGTTTTTTAAATTTGCTAAAAAAAAAAAATATTTACTTTTATTATTTAATAGTAAAAATAAACAATTTATTTTATAAAAGCTTTAACTTAAATATTATAAAGCTAAATTATAGCTAAGTAATTATTATATATAATAGTATATTATAATTATAACTTTTTAAAGTTTTAAAAATATTTTTAGCTTATTTTATAAAATAAACTTTAAATAGCTTCGTAAAAGCTATATAGCTATATATATAACTAAAGTATTTATTTAAATAGGCTTTCTACTATAATATTTAATATAGCGAGGTTAAAAGCGTTATATATTACAATTTTAAAGTTTTAAAGGTTATAAAAAATAAAAGCTTAGTTTTTACTTTTATTTTAAAAAGTTGTTATTATAAGTATAAGTAGCGATCTACTATTAGTACTAAAATTAGATTTAATAAATAAAATAAATATATTAAGGTTATTAATGCTAGTTTTAACGTATTACCTTTTTAATTAAAATATATGCATAAGGATCTTTTAGCGTACCCGCCCGCTTATAGTTAAAAAAAAAGTCGGTATAAACAAAAAAAAGAATATAGCTAAGTCCTAAAAAAAAATAGTAGTTATTTCGGCGTATATAAAAAGCTAAGTACTAAAGCCTAAGCTTTATTTTTTTAAAGTTGTCACGATTGGTGTCCTTTACAGAGGCAAAGCTCCTAGTTGGGGTCCCATTTGTATATTGATCGTAGGATGGAGAAGAAAAGAAATATTGTAAGTACAAAATATATGTAAATAGATTTGTGTGTGCACGGATGGCTGATCATGTGATTAAAGGTGGGTCTGTCCCACGGGTGTTGTATGGCAGCCAGCCGTGACTAAAGTATTTTTTTCGCTTTTTTTTCGAAATTTTATAATAAACTAATAAAAAAGCTAACGGATAAAAAAAAGGTTAGTAATACTAACAAAATCCGTTAGTTTAAAAGCAACAAAACAATTATTATTTTAATAAGTTATAAAAAAATAAATTATACTATAACAATTAAAAAAAAAAATAATAATTAAAAAATAATTAATAAATTAAATAATAATCGCCGAGCTAATATAATTTATAGCTTAAGTTAGCAATTTATTAATACACTTAGCTAAAAAAACAAAAATTAGTTAAACTACTACGGTTATATATAAATAAATAAAAATAATAAATAAATAACCCTTCGAAGTATAATTAATTATTTATTATAAAAGCTTAAAATTAAGGGCTTAAAAGTGTTTAAATTAACTAATAATTAACTATAAAATTAAAAGGGCTTTACTTCCTTTATTCTATCCTTTAGCTAAAGGCGGATTTTAAGCTATTTATATATAAATAGCTTTATTTAAGTTTAACAGCTAGGCCCTTTTTGCCTCTGCCTTCGTATTGCTGTCTCGGATAAATTAGATTATACAACAAAAGCAAACAAAGCCTTTGCTATTTATAGGCTCTGCTACCCGATTATATGGCTATTTATAGGGCGCGAATATATAGTTCGCCAGACTGAGGGACCGATCTAGGTATTAACCTAGATCGGTACAGGTCCCTAGGGTCCGTGCGACAGACGGTCCCGCATCGGGAGCTATGCATGATGAACCCACAGCCAGCCCCAACACGATCCCAGCCCCGACCGTGTTGTTCTGGATGGTGTGTTTCGCCCTGAACGCAATGGCGGAGCCATCCGGATCGGTATGTTGCCTTGGGTACGAGCCTCGCTGGCTCTTAAGGATCTCCCCGATCATGTCCATGTTTGACGGAATTCACATGGTCGCCAGCTGGCTTATGTCATATTTCAAGCTCGGAAGATCATACAGGTTGGCCACGGCGGAGACTTTGCTTAACCGCTTGGCGGGAGGAAATGGGGTTCTTGGAATCCTCGACATGTTGAAAGCTCGCTCTGCGGTAGATGACATGGCGCTCGCGGCGGCGAAGGTAGGGAACGTCATCCCCGGCGAGGGCGAGGGGACCACGACTAACCAGTCTCGCGATAATAAGAAGGCCAGAGACGCCGTCAAATATCTAATATCGCGGGCTATTACCGCCGGATCTTCGTTCAACCAATTTGTTGCTGGAAACCAAAACCATGAAGGGGATAGAGTTCTAGCTGCCTTTCAAGCTCTATTAGCTGAAGCGACCGAGACAGAAATTCTGCTCGGACAGCTAATAGTATCCGGGGATGATCCACTACAAAAAGAGAAAATCCGCTGGGCCCTGTTACCCTACTGTCACACAGACCCAATGGGCTGGATCCGATATCATGTATATAATCATATGAGCGGGAAACCGCGTTAAGGCTTCTACCCGCGATTGAGGCTTCTATCCGCGTTTGCCTAATCAAACATATGACCTAGCCGAGACCTAACGGGTCGGCGATTCCGGTCGGCAATTGTTCGCGAAGGTCGGTAACTATACGCGAGGCTATTCAGACATAAAAGACCCTGGGTCTCCCACTGGCTGGAAAGGGGGACAAGACCTTCATGACCCCCTTGACGCCCTAGATGATTATTACAATTTGAAGACTATTCCAAGCCCTTGATTCAAGCCCTTGTTACACCTACAAATCCAATGTGATTGATGCCAAAGCATCCCTGGAGACTTTAGTTGTGGCTGGCGACGTAACGAAGGCTCGGACTATGCTCAAGGATCTAATTACTCAAATGGGCTTCCGGTGGTTTTGTTTCGGCCTGGGTGTCCTGCCTCAGGTCATCAAGCTCTTTGGCAGCTCAGGAATCCCACTGGTTCAGCTTTGCGGGGCTATGTATCTTTTCTCCTGTGTTAGTTTCGAAGCCTTGGTCGTCGCGGCGGAGGTGTTGAAACTGGATAACTCTGATGCTGCGTGGGGCGCAGAGCGCGAAAATGCTCTGAAACGAGATGATCGAGCAACGCAATTTAGCAACGAAACGACTGGTCAGCTGCCCCAGGGTACGGTCGCGATAAGCAGTATTGCCGCAACATCTGGTCAGCAACCAGACAGCGGCTCCAAAATAACAACAACTGTGGGAAGCCCAATGCCAGACAGACATTTTCTCAAACTTCAGTGGTTGTCAATCTTTCTGGGAGCAGCGGGTCTTTTAAGCCACATCACGACTTCCATCTTTCTTATGCAGGATACACGCGCGCTTGGACACGTCTCCAAGAGGGTCTTCAGCAAAAACCTTTCGTCGCTTGCGGTAATCCCAGTATGGATGAACGATCTTAGTCCTTCGATGTCTCGCCCGATAAGAATGGCTCTCGTACTTCCCTTCATTATAATGCCTATCTTAGCGATTATTCGGTTGTCATTTAGTGTTGTCCTCCTACGAGCCATGGGACAAACCGAAAAGTTGGCCGCGGCCAAGTACCTGTTGATATTCGTTGGCGTATCTATTGCTTCTCGCCTCTTTATCGGGCTTTTCTGTGTTGGTGAAGGTATTCGACTCAAAACTCTGACTGCATTACGGGTATTGTTTTGCTGTGTGCCTCCTGTGCACTATTTTCTAGTTATATATGATGAACAGGGCACTGCACTACTCAGCTGGGCGGAGTGGCTTGGATAGTTCTAGCTACCTAGGTTAGTGGTATTGTTGTTGAATTTAACGCTAAGGGATGTCATGTCCATCGTTTTTAACGCAAGGAGATATGACGAGAGTGAAACGAAAGGAACTTGATATATATATATATTAAGTACTACTTTTCGCCCGACTAATAGCCTTTCTATTTATTGAAGTTTGCTATATCGTAAATAATACTTAATCCTACCTCGCGACATTTAGGCGATTCTTTCGAGCGTTTGCGGCGAAGTACATCGAAGGACATCCATACATACTCTTTTGGTTTACATCTACATCATTGTGAAGAGGTATATTGTAGATTCACAATAGATGTACGGCCGCCTTTTTCAGCTGCGGCGAGGGTAGTGGAGTAAAACTTGTTCAAGGGTCTGCACCATTAATAGTGCCACCATCTTAGAGAAACTGACTCGACTTCGTTGAAGTCAGCGTGCGACCTCTCGACTCTGTGAATATCCACAGGCATAATTTAGTTTTCCAAGGAGGATTTGGCAAAATAGCTGCAAGGAATTGTGAATGAAGGAGATACTCTATGCATCTGAGCAGAAATCTAAAGAAGTAGGTATATGTAACATGATGCATGTCCTGTATAAGAAGGAGGCTGCCAGCTCGGTTTTACTGTTAGGATGGGCATGAGTATAGAGACGCTCTAGTAGCTTACTGACAGCAAGACAGGGAAGCTCGAGATAAAACCTTTCATGCGATACGACACATTCATCAGATAGCTGCCCTGATTCGACTTGGCGAGAAAAACCGCCCCGGCAGCGCCACCATATGGACTTGGAGCATATGCGATGTGCGTGTCGAAGCAGGCTGAACACTGAGCCGGGAATGTCGAGCAGATGCGTGCGGCAACCGGCATCATCACAATTTACTCGCACTCTTCCAGAAGAAAAATAGTTTGCAAACTCGATACAAATCAAACAGCCGTTGGGGTTGAGAGGAGCATAGCAATAGCCGTGCACCACAAACGACAACGAGCATAAAGCGCCGCCAAGGTCACCCTCTAACATCTGCCGGGCTTTTCAACATTACTTTACATCATCCTACTTAACCTAGCTATTTTTCCTCTCGAAGAATTTTGAAGAGTTGCCACCATGAGTGGCCGAGTTAAAAAAAAACTTGTTAGCTTGTCGGTCGCTAGAATCAATGCTAGATGCTTACTAAGAATCGGCTATGGGTGTATAATAGTAGACGAATCACCTTTTTGAGTTGGGTATGTTTTGCAAATATGCCTGGCTTCATTACAATATACATCTGCATAATGCCACAATCGTCAGTAAGGTAGGGGTGGCTATCAATGATGTTGTTGTGCAAGGGATTCTAATCCCCCTTCACGGCTGAACCTAGGCTATTTACAGACTGCCATGTTCCTGTGATTCAAGTGTAGTATTGAATTGGCCCGGGTGACTTGATCACCAAGTTTGAACCTTAGCCAGGGAGGTAGGCAGACCAATACGCATCCAAGACAAAAGAACTCATTAATTTAATGGGGACCTTCTTGATCGAAGAGAACGAATTTCAATTTCATAAAAATATACAAAAAGGGCAAAATTCTAGGTGTAAAGCTGAGTATGTGTAGAAGGTTAAGTTTGTAATGAATCCTTAATTCCGACCCCCTCCCCCCCCTAGAACCCCCATATCTCTTATACATGAAAATCAGCCCCTTATTGGCTAATTTTTCTGACAGCCTCCCGTACTGCTTCAGTATTGTGACAACTATATACAGGAAACAATTCCAAAGTTGATACAATTAGGAAAGATTGACCAGCTAACATGTAGAGGCGGCCAGAGTCCAACCAGTAGCGCGGTTGGCAACGTCGCTAGCGTAGCAGGCAGTACTGGTGAAGCCATTTTCCAAGTGGCTATAATCGACAGTGCCGCTATTATAGAGACGGGCGGCAGCGTAGTAGGCGGCAGGCTGATAGCTACCATAGTGCTCAACCGTTCTAGCAAGGACCTGCTTAAGGCCGTCGCCAGAGGAAGTACCGGCGGTTCCATCCCTAATCATCTGTAGAATCTTGGACTGAGGGCATGGGTTGACCCCGGCGCAAGTGCCGGCGCCATTGTGCGACTGCATTAGGCCGGGATTAACGACACCGTTACCAGTAGTCCGTACACGCACGCAACCCTTGCTCTCCTGCATTATAATAAGCAGAATAAAGCGAGCCTTAACTCCAGTTTCGGACGCCACCTGGGTAATAGCGCTTTTGATATGGCTAATCTCGTCGGCCGAGTTATCGGCGCCCCAGTTGTTCCAGCCACAAGACTGCTTAATCAAGGGCAGGTTAAGGCTCCAAAGCGCCTCGAATTCGCCCCAGTTTGAGGTAACTGGCCAGCCGGCCGCACCACTGCCATCACCAGTATATTTGTGGTAAACGTCGGTGAGGCCGCGCTGCTGGATAGTGGTAGGTGCCGCAGCGACCAGGCCGGTAAGGGCAGCAAGAGCGAAGACAATATTCGAAAACATTTTTTGAATAGTGAACAGGATGATGTCGACGTAGTTGGAAATTTTATGAGACCGAAGAAGGTCTCGTCAAAGAAGGTTAAGAAGGGAATATTTGTAAGGAATGACCAAAGCTATTCTGATTGATGCCGGCTGTTTAGACCAGAATCATGAACGATGGAGAGCGGCCAGCTTCAATTTTATACATGTTCCAACATCTCGCTAACTGGGGCGACAGCGAACACTTGCAAGATCTACGGCCTAACCGAATCTCTCGTAACTGCTACGGCCCGCCGCCGCCCCGTCCTTCGCCTTCCTTTCTGAACGTCTTCTAGACTACGATATCCTACTAAGCATGTAGTTGGATTCGGGGACGACCTTCCTACACAGGCGAGGGCGTCTCGTAGGGTCGAGGAGGGTGTTATGAAAGACTGGGCAGACAGTCTGACGAAGGACCCAGGGAAGAGTTCATGCCAGCGTTGAGATAATTTATTGAGGTAACGTGACATTGCGGAGACACGCAGCCCCGCGTGTCCTTACGAAAGGGGACAAGGTGGTGAAAACTATACGGAAACAAAGCTATTCTCAGGCAACTCGTCATATTTATAGATCGCGGATTGTAATAGTCGTCTGATGGTGTTGCGACTGACCCCAAATGCCTCTTCACCGGGGAGGTGTTAAGTTGAATGCTTCAGATAGAAGTGAAGTTTAGAAATCAGGTGCCTAAATAGGAAAGAAACCCCTAATTGATGTTGGATGGGGTCTGGATGAAGGATCACCAGGATTGGGACGCCGCAGCTGTGAATAGAATATACGGCGTACTACGATCGGGCGAATGGACAACTTCGGAAGTCTGCGCCACAGACTCCAGTGTAACGGAGGCAGGGAAAAGCGTTACACGGATGGAGGTTGCAAGACCGCCTCCTTGCAAATATACCGATGTACAGCGGAAGATCCCGGCGTCAAATATACCATCTATCCATTTACCCACCAGGATTGGGACTAGTGTTATGCCTGTTTCGGCGAATCAATCTAAAGTCAGCTTACTTACGGCGTCAATACTTACACTTACATAGTTCACTTACAATTGCCGGAGACTCAAATAGACGTATTTCGGGAGCCTTTACTTACTTGGGAGACACGTATTTCTAAGATACTGTTATGAAGTGCTTTTATTAACTCGTGAGTACGTTTGGTAATTGCAATAATATAGGTGGACTTGGCAGTAGGGGTTTATGCAGCTGTTCAAGTTTTTGAATCGGCTGGATCTACCGATACTATGTCTACCAGTATAGGAAACCAAAGCTCGACAGAACACATGGCTCGTCAGCGGCAAGTCCCTTTGCCATTTGTGCACACCACGTTAAAGGACGGACTCCCTCTATTACTGTATGCATTACATCTAAATTACTGAGGACCTGGCTCATCCTGAGAGTCTCCCTCTCTTTCGAAAGCATCCTACGATATCGCCACAAGCGTCAGAAAGGTCCAGAAGCTTTTATCTTGCAGTTCAGATCCTAACCAGATATTCAGAAGCCACACAGTATGGCAATGCATCACACATTGGGTTCATGAGAGCCACGGAGAATCCGAGCAGAATTCGACCGAAGCGTGGTTGCAGATACTAAAGGTCATGTTGGTTTACAGTGTCGATCCTTACGCTTGCTGTGTTCATAACGGCTCTAATTTCAAAACGGTTATTGGTTCAAAAACAGACCCGCTACAGCATGGTAGACGCAGACATATGTTGTCAGATCTACGACTGGGATAACGAACTCGAGGAAAAACAACGCGGTCTGGACTTCGATGGATGGAATGCGAACGACTCCCATGCGTATCATCATTCAGCAATGGCAATAGTTTCAGATGTCTTCACAATACTTAATTTGAGGGGCATAGCGAACTAGAGAGAGTTTTGAAAGAGTGGAAAACCCACCGGCCGCGCCTTGTAAGATCAAGAAAGCGTAAGTACTACCGCGGGGAGGGTCCGTCTTCAGATTCGTCCCCTCCGTGGGTTTCTTGATCGGCTCCTATGTTTTTGCTTCTTCTCTCATTGTTTCTCGATAGTATTTATTGCTGGCTTGGCAAAACGGTGCCGTTTTGTTACAGAAAATCTCAGCGGCTCCATGTCTTGCGAATTGTCTAATTTTCATTACATACTCAAGATATCAGTGCCTTCGCTAACAGAAATAGAAATTGGCAAAAAGTGGACGCTGGATTTAAAGAACGTATACAGAATATATTCGCCTAAAATCACCAAGTCTCTCCCAAAACGTCACCTAGATTCTGCTCTCGGGGTTCATATCTCCGTAAGATTCGAAGAAGGCTGATCTCATCATCGCCATTCTCACTTTTGCCCACCATTTGCGTTATCATTTTTTTCCGGTTATTTATCTCCTTTAATTCTTCTTCGTTCGGATTCGCGGGCATTAGTGATCGGTCCCTCGCCATAGCAAGCCGCTTCTTCTGTTTTTCGCGCTCGTCCTCCTCATCCTGCCGCGGCCGTAAACTCCGATTCCGCCAGTCGGGAAGCACATCCTTCCAATCCATTGTCTCGTAGTTTTCTGGGCGATCCTCAAGCGGTAAATCGACACCGCTGAATGGCGGCAACACATAATTGCACACATCACTCTCCGCAACGTAGTTACCCAGCACATATCCCGATTCCCCATGATAAAACTCGCGCAGTACGTTCTCCAGTTCTCTACGCGGGAGATACGCCATCTTGCCATCTTCGGCCGTACCAGCGACGAAGTTTGGGTTCTTCCACGGCGGGCCGTTGAAGGGAATACTCCTCTTATCCTCCCTGGGGGGCTGGAATCTGACGCAGTAGGGCACTTTAGACCGTCGACACGCGACGCACTGTGGCTCAGTCTCTTTACCGATAAAGTTAAATGTGCATCGCAGTTCCTTCTCGGTGCATCTTAGACATGAGCGCCCGTATTCAGAAAGCATGCGGCCGGTAACATAATCCCTAGGTTGTCCCTCGTCCGCAGCTTCGAACCCTCGCTCATCCCGCCACGAGTGCTGGTCTACCTTCAAACTCTCATCTAGTAGTATTTGAACATACTCCACGTCTGGACTTGATAGATTTTCATAACCACCCTTAAGTTTAGGGTCTTCCCGCTCGACAGGTGGCAAATCTTGCCGTTTTCTATAATCTTGAGCCAGTTTGATGTTAACTGATGGCCGTGCTTTTTTATGCTTCGCGGTCAATTTGGAAACGTTTTCATCGATTGGAATCGAGTATCTTTCACAGTGCGAAACTTGGGGCTCCTGTTGTGACGCCATTTCGTTTTCGGTTATTAGTTCCTGCCAAATAGTTGATTTTTGAAAAGAATAAAGAAAACCCATATTTAAATCGTGTAGGCCTTCTTCACTTAAACTTATTATAATAGGCTTACGAATAACGATGATGTACAAAGAGACTGATATCTTTACTCAAGCTTGTGCTTATACTTTATCTATGAATAAAGAATTCGAAAAATGAAAGGGACGGTGGAGCTCCGAACTAGATTATCAATGAACTCGCCGCGATTCGGAGAGCCTTGTCTTGTTAGATTGTTAGGAGCATTGATTCAAAGCTTTGTAGATATAATAAATACGTTGCTAAGTTATAGATGCGGGGACAACATTGGTCCGTTAACGAGAGAACCTTGCCTTGATTTTACTGTAATGGAAAATAGGCTTATTAGTTGATGCAACTCGATATCTGCGCGCAACCATCAATCGTTTAGTTGCTGCCCTCTAGATGAAATTCCTAACTTGCAAAACATCGCAGCAGCGATTACACAGATGGAGTGATTGGATGCCTAGGTAGAGATTTCTCTCCATTAGGGCGCGTTACCACGAGCGGTGGAACAGCTTTTTGTCGCTTATGCCTTGCTAAGTCGCTATTTGTGAAATACCGCGAAACCTGGGGGTCCATAATGGCTCCTCCATCACATTCCGCCTTCCTTTTGCTGGGAGGTGCCGTAGAGAGCACAGTCTGAGTGTTTGTGTTCTCAAATAGGCTTAGGTCTTCTACTGAATTGTGAACAATGCGGGCTGGTTCCCAGCCTCTTGTAAACTCTTCGATTTGGACTTTCAGTCGATTTCCTGATGAACGAAACCAGTTGTGGCTTTTGGAGTCGTCTGTTGTCATTCTCTTAGATGGTGCTACAACAAGACATGCTCGGATGAAGTCTTCGAAGTTATCAGACAATGCTTTGTGCCTCCGGGATAAATCGCCGAAGACGTCTTTGAGTCTTTCATCAATGGCATTCTGATCAAAGGCCTCAAAACAGCCTATGCTATCCCAGTCAAATGCGACAAGAAATAGTGATATCATGCCGATTGACCAAATATCAACCTTGGTGCAGTAGGATTCTCCACGATATACCTCCCTGGCAAGCTTTAGCGAAACTGTGGGATATCGCGAAGTGCTTTACTAACGGAGCCTTATATCTTTCAGTGCCAACCCTACTTACCATACGACCTGGGGTGGCTACTTTGGCAAAGCCGAGATCCCCTACAATAACTCGGGTTAGATGTGTAGGCCCTGTAGCAAAGAACACGCTTCACAACTAAAGTTAGCATTGGCCAATTTAAGCACGAGTAGGTGTAAATAGATTCAACTTACTTTTCTGGTTTAAGATCGCGATGGGCCACGTTTTGCTCATGTAGGTAACTGACGGCTTCCAGTATTTGTCGGATAATGATCTTTGCGTCAATCTCTAGCAAACCATCCGAATGTTCTAGACGCTTTGAGAAGAGATCCCCACCCGTAGCTAATTCAGTGAAAGTGTATAATGTGTTTGATGATCTAAATGCAGCCTCGAACCTTAAGAGGTTAGGCTTCTATAGGTTAGTATTTTATATGGTGATGAACCTCATTTATTTTGTCACATACATGAGTTAGTCGACTGAGTATGTTAGTCTCATCTATGATGCGCCGAATCATATCCAGGGAGCCCTGGGTCCGCCGAAAGCCATCAAGTCGATGGATCTTACAGGCGACTTGTCTTCCCGTTTTTATGTTGACAGCAAGATGGATATCCGCAAGGCCGCCGCTTCCCAATATTCTTCCAGTGATAAGAAATCTATTACGAAAAAGCTGTGAATGTTTATTAGCTTTAGCCAAGCTCCACGTAACATACGGACGTACGTCGGTCTCACTCGATCGCAGCCTACTTATAGGAGGGCTGATGGGTTGCACATCTAAAAAGAATACATGAAATTCCCAGTACGGATTAAGCCGGATGGTTTCATCTTGCCCGAGGAGATAGCCTGAAGAGGATGGCAACTTCAAGCGCGGGGGAGAATGGTAATCGACATAAGTACCGCTAAGCGAGTTACAGTCGCGGACGTATACGAGTGGCCGGACGCCGTCCTCGTACTCGATAGAATATATTACGAAGTGTTGTCTCGAAATATATGGGTGAAGGATAGTAACATCGCTTGAAAAACAAAGAATTAGCAATTTGCGCTTGGAGAAGCACCAGAGACGGCGGACCTACTTGAGTTCGCGGTCCCTTCCGACCTGGAGAGTTTGGTTAGGAAATAGAAGAACGTCTAATGAGGCGCAAGGGCCTACGATAGAGCGCGTATCTCGTTGTGCTTGAGCGTCTATGAAACCCCTGCCTTAAAGGGTTGTTAGATTTAGATCAAAATATTAATAAATAGGAAACATGATACCTGGTCTGATGTGTCCTGGTAACTGCTTTTCAATGTAGCGGCAGAAAATCTGCGCAATAGGACGACAGTTGGGCATTTTAAGTCTGGGCGTTTCATACTTCGAACTGGGTCCTTGACAAGACGGCAACGGCGCTGTTGAACAAGTGGCAATCAGCACAGACAAGCATGCGAATGCACGCAGGCGTACTAACTTCACCAACGAGCAAGAAGCGTTCCAGATCCGGGAGATGGATGGGTGAACCTCATCAGAGAATCATGGCAACATGAGCGCGTTGCGGGCAGACCGCCCATGCTCTATAAGAAACCTTTATCTGGACATGTGGTTTGCTGCTCCAATTGTTTCGGGGTAGATTGAATTGGTAGGAGCGTTGGCTGCCTGCTGTACATCGAGACGCAGCTTCCAAGGTTCTCTCCATTCACTCCGGGTGCCTTCCTTCCAATCGCCTAAGTATACAAGGAAATAGGTATGGGATATAACAACTTAAGTTGCTTCCAACCCCGCCTGCCCTGGCACTATCCATTCACCCAAGCACATGAGGTATCTCAGCTACTTTGGGTAATTAGGAAAATACAGTTTATATGCTTAAAGACATGTTCTTGCAGCTTGAGACCTTCCATCTAAGCCGTGAAGAGTTATTTAGTGCCACCTCTCCGCCTATCTGCTTGCCTACTACTTAAGTGAGTCGGCCCGTAAACGAAATACCTATCTACACACAAGAATATAAGTTATTATGTAAGTGACCCGAAAAGTAGAACCAAAAATCAACTCGAGGTGTAAGATTGTCGTCATTCTCATTTACGGAACCCTTTGAGCCACTCGTACCCCACTAAACCAACCATTGCGGCCTAAGAGATCTGCATACCCCGCTTCGGGCACTGCCACATCAGCCACACCCGAACAATAACCGGGCGGTCACAACCCTAACCGCTTGCCTACTTCAATTCGTCCGCTCCTTTGCCAAATTTCCTTTCCTCTTTCCAGCAACATCATCACAGCACCTCATCGACAGCAAACTGTAAGTCCATCGCGCGCGCGTTTCGCATTGTCGCCGTCTGCATCCCAATCCCCTAGTACTGTCAATCGCTCCTGCACGCCACCGCCGCCATGCGTGTCTTCTCAAAGTCCACCCACGCTGCCCGCACCTGTTCTGCTAAAGACGTGCATCACCCCGCCCTGCACCTGATTGACATCATACCCTTCCACCCCACGACGCAATTCGGCAACATGATGCTAACTTAAGTTCCCTCACAGTCGCCAAGATGAGAGCTAAGTGGAGAAAGAAGAGAGTTCGTCGCCTCAAGCGCAAGAGAAGAAAGATGAGAGCACGCAGGTATGTTTTAACTCCTAGCAGTAATGACGTCTTCCACGCTAACCCAACTCCGTTCAATAGCAAGTAAACAACTCGCATCTACTCGATCTCAGCCGTCATCGACGAAGCACACCCAGAATCATGACAACCACAAAACAAGTCTACCTGCGCACACAGCACATTACACCGAGATCTCCTCCAACCCCGACCACCATCATCGGCTAGATGACGACATGGAGGAACTGCATTATTAAGCAAAGGCTGAGTGAAGCTACGGGCTTGGCACATTGACAAGAGTCGGCCCAATCGAGGGCAGTTGGTCAATCACCATCGAGTGGAAAACGGGAGCTGTTTACTCGGCACCGGTTGTGGGCGGGATTGGCATTTGCAGCCCATAGTAAGAGCATGAAGGAATATTATTCACGACGCAGCCTCCTAGGTAGCTGAATGGCAATTATTGACCCCACAAAAAACATGGTTCCGCGTGACTGTTACATTTCCCGCATTTGCCGATTCTAGTTTACAATGTGCGAATTGACCGGATTTGTATAGACGACTTGTTGTCTACTCGCAACGTCGCTGACAATATACTGGCGGGCATCTCTGTATTGGTTGGCCGTTTGCGGGTCGAGTCTACATACCTAAGTGTACAGTATCCGGGTACCATGTAGGTACCCCCACACTGTCACTACCGCATGTCCATTGGTGGGGTATATTCACCGCTTTCCCAAAGCAGCGTAGCAACCCAGCCGATTGGCAGATCCAAAACTTTTTCCGTAGGACCCCAGATAGCGTACCTGGAAGCGTCAAGGCATGCTAGGTACAGTATAACCACGTGCCGGGTCTACAATCAGCACGATCTCTAATTACTTACATGTGGCCAACCCTCTCTTCTTGATGCCAGCATATCGTTGCTTTGTTTCAATCGACACACATTCCACATCTCGAGCATGGCGAGCGGCAAAGAAAAGAAAAGGAAGCGAGAGCAAGACGGCGCGGCACAACCGAAGAAGAAAGTAGCCATTCAGACAGCTTCTGAATTGCCTCAATCAAGTACAATTAAAGTTGCCTCTGTGCAGCTGGACAGCAGCTGTCCCCCGGTAATAGGTGAGTGGGCTTTGGACCGGTTAGTGTCCGTCATCGGCTCATTGTTGCTGTTCCAGCTACGCATCCTGGCCTTTGTCTTCCCAGCTCTGTCAAATTCCAAGCCTATTCGAAGGCCGCGCCGTCCAAATCGAAAAAGAAGCACGGCAAACATGCTCCACCCTCATCCTCAAGTCTCTTGCTTCGCTCCTCATCGCACAGCAAATTAGATTATACAGCAAAGGAAGAGGGGCCCGGCGGCCGAGAATCACACCTCAAGCACTACATCGGTGTGTTTAACCCAGCGACCGGCAAGCTGTCGGTCGTCGAGGCTAGAAAAATGGCCGTCAGGGGCGTTGTTCGTTCGCAGCAGCCTAAAGAAGAAGATCTACAGAGTAGGACGGCGTCGAAGGTATGTGTTCCACTTCACTTCACTTACCCGGCAGAGATTCTAACATGATAACCAGAATATGATGGAACTTCGAAATGACCTGGGACAAACCTTCGGTACGAAGAAGGCCAAGAAAGCTCTTGCGGCGATTACAGAAAACGCCATCGTTGATAACGACCGAAAGACCGACGCACTTGCCGCTTCGTCCCAGGCCATGATAACAGCAATCGGGGAGGTCACACATACCATGGCGTCTAAGGAAGATCTCCAGGCGGCTGCCGATGTAGCGAAGCCCGTCCCCCCCGGCAACTTTGAAGCTCAAGAGATACAAGACGTCTACACCCCTCAAAGCCTGATTGGGAGCGAACTGTTAAATGCTATTCCTATCAAGGACTGGCAAGATGCCGTCAAGAAAGGTGCTAACAAAATGTTGACAAGCGCATTCATTGCGTCTCGACTCAATCCTATCGGCGAGGGCCCAGATTCAGCCACTAGGTTAAAGGCACTACGTTACCTGGAATTCCTCATCAAATTCTCAAAGTTAGTCAAGACGAGGACATCCAAAATTCCTACTCCGGATAGGCTTCGACAGCTGCTACAGCCAGCTCCTGAACCCATAATTCAAAGTATCAGGCGGAAATTCTCGTCCAATCAACTGATAGACAAATTCCATCGGGATTTGCTATACACATATTGTTGCGCCCTGGCAGCTATCTTGTCAAATTTCGAATTTGAGACCAGTAAAATTCGTTACGACTTGGGCTTGGACGACAAGCAATTCGCACTATATTTCCGTGAGATTGGCGGTAAGATCAAAAAGATGACGGGCGCAGAAAAAGGGACACAAGTGCAAATGGCAGTGCTGTCCCTGCCATTGGAATTCCCGAAAGTACGATACCAACGGCAAAAGCGGTAATTTAAATCGAGCCCTATGATCAATTTTAGCATAATGTCAATAGGTTTGGGGGACGCGCGAAATCGTGAGACTGGGCTTGCTGCTGGCTTTGTAGCATCGCCTGGCCATGCATACGTCCCGCCATACCACAGGCAGGTGGCCCCCGAGGCTGATGGATTAAACACATAAGCAGAGCACTACAAGCTTAAGTACTACTAGGACGAGAAGTACACTGGAAGGTGTCCATAGAATCAATGTATTGAATACCCTCTATCTAAGACACGGACTCACTTCAAGAATCATTGATGACATCCGTATTACTTCCCAATAACGAACGTGGGTTGTTGGTAGACTATGCGTTTCGTTAAACACATTTCTCCCCATGCTACCTCTTTGTCCTTTCCTGCCTAGGTACACAGAGTCCCTACGAGGGGATTTGGAGTCTTGCTCTAATCTTATACGCAGAGTTGTTCATAGCCCTGTAATACAAGTTGGTTAGCGTCTGAGTATAAGAATTTATATGTCGTGATAGATGGAGTTCTATTTTTAATAGCTTAAATGAAGGTACCTAGGTAAGGGACATGATATGAATTTCCCTCTCTATCACTGTGAGCTAATGACGCGACAGCGCGTTATTTACAGGTGCTTGCGAGTGATGTCTACCACATGCTTCGCAAAGGCTTCAGGGTCCGACACGTAGGGGAAATGCATGCCGGGAATGCATTTGACGTCGATGCCAGCCTTCGCTGCCGTCACAATATTATCGAAGAACCTGGCGGTCGGCGTCGACGCGCCAACTGTCCAATACAGGGGCCGCTTAAGGAGATCCCCGGGACTGGTTGGTGCTGTCGCCGGTATGCTTCGAGGATAGCCTCGAGCCCAGCGAGGATAGTTCTTCCACATCCGGGCGTGGGCCTCGCCTCCGAGGCCAACCCAGGCCTCTAGATTCCCGCATGATCCCGCAGGCGTCGTCGACGCCAAGGCCGTAGAGATCGCCTCATCTTCCAGCTTGTAAAGCTGGTTGAGGTCGTCAATGTCATAGGTTGGCACTTCGTGCGCCAGTGCATTCCTCACACGTTCGGGATACCCGGCTACCAGTGCCAGGACTGCCGAGCCACCTGAGCTGCATCCCCAGAAGGTGGCAGTGCCGATGCTTAACTTGTCGACGACGCTGATGACATAGGAGGCCAATTTCTGCGCCGTGATATCTTCGAAGGTCTCCGGCGGTGCGTCGGAGGATCGAGACATCCCCGGCATGTCGAAGGTGGTGACCCTGAAGCCGTTGGCTGCGATCAAGGGGATTGCCTTGTCGAACATCTGGCATTCACCCAGTCCGTCGGGTATCAGGACAATATCCGGTCCAGAGCCTTCTTGCTCATAATACCAAGTGATTCCCTCGTGGGTTGTCGTCGTGCCCGTCGTGCGCATTGTGATGAGGGTTCGTATGAGCCTGGGGGGAAAAACTGAGATAATTTAAGTTGGTATCAAGAGCTGCGATGTCGATGTGAAGTTCTGCTCATTCTATGATTCCTCCAAAGCCCATAATCACGGAGAGAAGCATGCCCTTTTATATCTTCATTCATGGCTCTCAACGTCATCGGCTTTCCGCAGTTTGACGCGAGTCTACAAGGGTCTTCACCGCGGCGGAATGATATGACACAAGCCGCCAGCGACTGGTACTCACATCGTATGCTTCCTGGACAAGGTCAGCGTACTTGGTGTGGTCTCAGGTGTTACGGTATTCAGTTAAGAGGAGAGGGGGTCTGTTAAATGGAATTGACGGTTGTCGGCACCTTATTGAATTTCAGTACCTACACCGTGCTTCATGCTAAACATGGCCCGTTCCCCACATCTGACAGATTCGACCGCCGCGGCGGAAGCTCCCGAACTTCTCTCCACGTTATGCCAGCACGAAAGAGTCGACATGCTTATCGAATAGGGGTTCTTTCTCCACCAATTCAAAGAAGTCGACATTCGTCTAACGGGCTTGCATTATTGCCTAGCCACCAATGGCAGACTCGGCATCGTCGGCCCGCCGAGAGCCTCCATCTCCGACAACTCCGCCTGGAGCCAAACGAAGGAAGATACGCAAGGGCACCCGGAGTTGCTGGGAGTGTAAGCGGCGGAAGAACAGGTGCACCTGGTCTGGCAACGAAGAGAAATGTGACGGCTGCTATCACCGAGACACACGGTGCATCAGTCAAGAGTACCCCGAGGAACCCGTGCCTTACGAGAGGCGCGGAGTCAGCAAGTCGGACAGCAGGCTTCAGCGCCTTGAAGCATTGGTTGAGGAGTTGTCTCGAAAGGCCAACTCCGGGGATGACTATGGCGATGATAGACAGTTGCTTCCAGACGGATGTGATGAACCTCACGTCCCAACCAGCACCAGCCCGGGTCCTAACGCCGCGGTGCTGTCATCGGAACCCTCTGCAGCGAATGATCTTGCCAGTCCGTGCTTACATGTAATCGGAACCAATCTTTTGGTGTGTTCGTTCAACTTGGTGTCCCTTATGCATACGCTTACCGTCTGTTAATTGGTAGGAAGATAGCAGGATGAGAATAACCAGCGCCCTGCTGCCGTCTCTTGCGGGACCAACAGACAAGTCAGTAGCTCCCTTGGTTCACGCACTTCTAGCAGCTTGGCCTAGTAGAGGCCATCACGACGCTATTCTCGGTAGTGATGCTGGTTTGCTCCATCCGGCCCTTACTACTGCATGTTCCGGCTTTCGAACCCCACCCTCACCAAAGGATTTGTTGCAACTGCCGCCGCCGGGGACTACCCCCGTAATCATCGCGCGGAAACTTCTAGTATTAGGGACATATCTTCAGGTGATCTCGTCACAATCCGAGAATAGGGTCACGGGCCCAGGCCCTGAATACCAGGTTGTTTCGTCTCGAGCATTCGAGACGGTCAGTAGACTAATAACCCACAACGATAATATCCCCGAGTCTGTTGAGATTATTGAGGTACGCACGGAAATTTCCTGTCTCCATTGCTGCCATGATAGTAGTATGTGCGACAAACAAGCGTTCTATAACAGATATCTGCCTCTGCCTCGATACGCTTGATGCTGGCTTTGACACTAGGAAACTTATCAACCACTGACTCTCCCTTGTAGTGCCTAATCATCGAGAGTCAGCATCACAATTACATGGGGAATATCCGCCGCGCGTGGATCGCGTTACGGCGCGCAATGGCGATGGCGCAGATGCTCGGCCTCGACCGCCAGAGTAAGGCCCCAACACATAATATGAATGCAGATGCGGCCCAGGCGACATCTTATCAGGATAACATATGGTTTCTCCTCGTCCACTTTGATCAGTATTTATCACTTACACTGGGAATCACTCCCAGCCTACCAGAAAACAGCCAGATAACCCCAGGGCGATTAGAAAGGTATACGCCATCAGAGCGGATTGGACGGCTTCACTCCATGGCAGCCGGCCGCATCCTTCAGCGAAACCGCATTAACATATACGATATGGTCGAAACCAAGGAGATCGACAAGATCCTTCAGACGGCCTCGGCTTGTATGCCAGCTGAGTGGTGGCTATCCCCAGACGGGTCCGACGACCGCGGTAGTGAGGATATCTATGGCCTGGTTAACCGCCTCATGGTCCAATTTGCACACTACAACATATTGTTGCAAGTTCATCTGCCGTACATGTTACATTGCTTAGGCAATCAGCAGTATTATTACAACACCCCCACGGTCGTCAATTCCAGCCGTGAGCTTCTAACACGCTTCGCGGCCTTTCGCAGCCGTTATCCCACAGTCTCTTACTGCCGCGGGCTCGACATTTTCGCATTCGTAGCCAGTATCGCGCTATGTCTATTACACATATATACCAGCTATAATAACCAGAGCCCTGATAGTTGCAACAACGTTGGCATATCTACCCTTCTAGCTCACCAACGGCTCACTAATCGTGGTCTCATGGAGCGGGCACTTCGAAGTATAGAAAAGATAGCCCAGATCGAACCGGAGGATAAGATAACCTGCGACATAGTTCCGGTCTTTCAAAGGCTTCTTGCGGTTGAGGAAGAGGCTTACAGAGGTGTAGGCTACAGCATTCACCTACCATCTGATACCAGACACCCAAGAAGTAGCAACCGGGAAGTCACGGATGGTAGCGGCACGCTTTATCTAGAGGTCCCTTTCTGTGGAACTATCAAGGTCGAGCAAACAAGCATGTTCAACACTCCCGTAGAAGAAATCTCGAGCTCTGGAGGAACCGCGCAGAGCGCACACATACTCATGGGCTCTTTTCCCCCCTCGGCAAGAGACTATTTGGTGCCCCTTCCTGTTCTGCAGGCATCGGAAGACCAGTGTGGCGTCGTCGCCGAGAGCCATCACGTTGACAAGCACCAGTCGGACATCACTAATCCACCTCCGATAATGCCAGCCGGCTCTGGCCTTCAGCCCATGCCATACGACGGCAACAACGAGGTACAAGCGTCGACGTCTATATCTGGTCTGATGGCGCCAGATACAACGGGTAGCTTTGAGGAAATGTTGAATCCCATGGCCGACACCGACTTCTTCGAGCACCTTTGGGATACACAATGACACTTCAATTGGTACTCGTGCACATACCATAAAAATAGGACCTGCCTAGGCTGCATGGCTTATCTGAAGTCCCAAGATACCTAGATCAATCAGGCCTCTTCTCTTCGGGCATTCGAGTGTTCCGTTGCATCCGGTGAATCTCAGCCTCATCCCATCCACTAGAACGAAAGGTCACCCGAACTATTGCTTTTATTAAATGCTTGCAGCTATCTGAGATATAGTCGACTTGTGTTCTGCCCACCAATCAATCAAAGCACCCCATCTCATCACGTCCGAGCATGTGAATTCGACGCGTCAATCAAGACAGAACATTTTCTTTGCTAGAATCGCATTACTTATTCTGTTGAGCAATGTACCTCAGAATTAGCTGCCCAACGCATCAACTGGTCGGTCCCCCACTTGGTGTGTTTGTTGTCCATACAATGTAGACGCAGACAAAGGAAACAACGGTCGCCAGATTTTCGCCTGAGACACATTTTCACGCCACACGTTGCGATTGGCTATCAAGAATGAGACCGGCGTGGATTGACCAAAACACCGTGAGCCCCGAGTTCAAGCCAACCCACCAGCACAGATGACCGCACAAAGCCAGGGCCGAGTATCACTCCTGCCTTTGCATCCCCTGTAGCCTCTAGGTCGGTCGGAACCAATGTGTTTTCCCACTACAATACGTCGTAATATTAACACACGAGCAATCGCCGGGCCTACGATATCTCAAAGGAGCCCAATTTATTTTATCACAAGCAGAAACATGTGTTCCAATGCAGTCAAGCGCCGAGGCTGAAGACGTATGCAGCCACCCTCACCTCGAGGGCGCCTCCATCGTCACTTACGATGAGGGGTCTCATTGATATCATATGTCCCAAGGAGGACATCAAAACAAAGCTTTAGCGGGGTTAAACTCGGTCACAAGATCTCTTTGATGGTCTGGGCGGTGAGCAAGCAGCTCGAACATCGCCACCGCACTCGAAATGTGAAAAGAAATCATCAGAAATTTGAACAAAGGCTATGGCACTGACAGAGTCCTAGATTGATAATCCCTAACCTAGGCATATAAGATAGATTTGGAATCTGTTGACTAGCACTGGAGTTTTTTCCATAATTGCCATCCCGTGAATACCAAGAGTCCTGCAAACAATTCAAGCATGGCTGTCAATGTTAATTCCCCCCTTCACTTGCCCAAGCTCCACGATGTGAATCAGACACCCCAGTCCACTCCATCGAGAGGAAGTACGCCTGCTGCCGAGTTACGAAAGGAATCAGCAGTCGAGACTGTCTCCCATAGTACCACTTCATTAGCCTTCGCCTCCTTCCAAAATGTTATTGACGGAGAGCTATCCAGTACGGAGCGGGCACGACACACCGTGAACCCGTCAACTCTGGAGGCCAATCCGGATGTGCCGGTCTGTACACAGCATGACGTTGACAGAGCCATCGCAGCGGCCCAAGGCGCCGCCGAAGCCTGGGCCAAAGTGCCCTGGGCCGAACGTAGGAAGGCAGTTGAGGCGTTTGCTGACGCCTTGGACGCTCACGCCGCCGAGTTTGGGCATATACTAGTCCGAGAAATGGGGTTACCAGTGAGTTCCGCCTGCGGCACCCGCAACCCAAGCCCAAAACTAGACGATCGGAACGCTGAGCTGTTGCGTGATAGCTTCCCGCGGCTCTGTTTGAGGTCCACTGGGGCGTAGAATGGCTCCGTGACTTTTGCAAGCTCTCCCGTAAGTAATGCTCGGGGGGTTATTTCTTTCGTGGTTGATTTCGAAAGTACGGAGCCTCGGAATTCAAGCCAAGATCATGCACGCCTTGTTGCCCTCCATTTCTCTGTGTAGATGACGCTAAAGGCGACGAGTGCTGATCCCAGATTTTGTAGTTCCCGACAAGGTAATGGACGCAGCCTGCGGGCGCCACGTAATCGAGCGCTACGTACCCATCGGGGTCACCGTGGGGATAATCCCCGTGAGTTACCGCTGGAGTCATTTCTTTCCCTTTCTAGTAACTTGAGAGCTCCCGAAATGTCTCAGGAGTATGTTTCGGGAGCATGTTTCGAGAGCACCAGAACTGCCTAAAAGAGGAATTACTGACTCCAGCGGTTATAGTGGAACGGCCCGGTGATATTGGCCTGTGGGAAAATCGCGCCAGCGATACTTACGGGCAACGCGCTGATCCTCAAGCCGTCGCCCTTCGCGCCATACAGTATTCTCAAGATGGCGGAGCTGGGTCTCCAGTTCTTCCCCCGGGGCGTCCTCCAGGCCCTAAGCGGCGGCGATGAGCTCGGGCCCTGGCTGACCACCCACCCCGACATCGGCAAGGTCAGCTTCACCGGCTCGTGCGCGACGGGGAAAAGGGTCATGGAGTCTTGCAGCGCGCATCTGACGCGCGTGTCGTTCGAGCTCGGCGGTAACGATCCCGCCATCATCTGTGAGGACGTGGACCCGGCGAGTGTCGCTCAGAAGATCGGCATGTTCGCGTTGTTGAGGTCTGGCCAGTTGTGTATGGCAGTCAAGCGGGTTTACGTTCACGAGTCGGTCTATGATACCGTGCTTGCGGAGCTTGTCAAGCATTTCGAGGGCGTGAAGGTTGGCGACGGGTTCGAGGAAGACACTGTCGTCGGGCCTCTTTCTAATCAACCGCAGTACGAGCGGGTGAAGGAGTTGCTTGCAAATATCGAAGAGACGAAGTTGGATGTCAGGCCGAGGGATGGCCAGTCGATCAAAGGGTTGAAAGGCTTCTTTATCCAGCCCATTGTTGTTGCAAATCCACCAGATGACGCAAGGGTGGTGGTCGAAGAACCATTTGGTGCGTATACACGAAAAAGCCGAAGAGGGAAAGGGATCAACATAGCGCTAACATTTCGTAGGACCTATCCTGCCCGTAATGAAGTGGTCGGATGAAACCGATGTGATCCAGCGAGCCAACAACACCAGCTATGGTCTTGGTGCTTCGGTTTGGTCGAGAGATCTCGCCCAGGCGGACCGAATCGGGAATCGACTGCAGGCGGGGAATATTTGGATAAACACACATGCCGAGCTCCAGGCATCCACAGCGTTCGCGTGCCATAAGCAGAGCGGATTTGGGTCAGAACTGGGAGTCGATGGCTTAAAGGGTTGGTGCAACGTCCAGGCGGTGTACACCCGGGCGTTTTCGTGATATTTCTTTGTTTCGGGCAGTGACAAGCGGACGGGTATTGTGCTCACAACAGCATTGTCTGGATACACAATGGGAGGGTTGCAAAGTACCAGCCCAAACGCAACCGTAAACAGTGTCCTGACAGCCCCGGTTGTTGAGCACAGAACCATGCACTGTTTGTTGACACTTGTTCCATCTCGTTCTCTACCAAGGAAGCAATTGTGTATGTCTCTAAAAGTAAAAGAAAGACCCAGAGGCGAAAGTTGCGGCAGAGGAAAGAAACTTTATTCCACCCCAAAATACTATATCTTTGAGAGTAATGGTTAGTTAGTATACTGCTTTACCTACCCAGGTTAAATGCCAAGTATTGCAAGGAGACTTATTCACGAACCTCTTGATCCGTTGCCTTCTATTCCGGGGAAACATTGAAAGAAAAAAGTCAGCAAGCGCCCCGAGCACCTGCCCAACATAAATCGGCTCAGACATATTTTTGAATTCGTGTTGTGTGCCTGTTGTGGTTGTCCGGCATAATGCAAGGAAATATCTCGAAAAGGGCAGTTATCAGCTGGGTAAGAGTGAGCGACCCTCACGTTATATATACATGTAGATCATCACAACTAGGTTCTGAATTGCTTAAAAGTATCCTACAACGCACGGGCATCAGATTATCTACCTCCTCTACTATTTAAGCTTATCTAAGAAACTCAGTATGAGATAAGGCGCTCCCTAGCAACTTGGAAATAATCCCAAGGGTATCAGTTCCAAGCTTACTCAGAAAAGCCCATATCAATGAACCCATTTTCCAGGGGTACCTCCATAGGCAAGAACAAATGCAACATGAGAAGAACTGACCATTCATTCATCTTGTCCTTAGCAAACAGAGATTCACCTAGCTGCAGTTCACACTATAAACCCCTAATACTAGGCAAAAGCATATAAATATTTTAAGGTATTTGCTAGCAACGTTTTGGGTTTTATCTGAACTATACCCTTTGTCATGTGATAAGGCCACATTGTCACCTCACCTTAAGCTAGAAGTTTGATGTAATTACCACCTAGGCAAAGGACCCAGGATTTATCAGCTATATCTTGCTCTGTTGCAAATAGGTGGGTAGTCTTATGCCCCTTTATCTCCTGGAACTTGAAGTGACACAGGGCCTGCGAGACAACTGCTGGCCAAGTGTTATCACCGGTGTGAACTATATCACTCTCCTGCCGCCAACCCGTGGCTATTGCAACAAGAACTTTCAGTTCCTTCAGTTCCAGTGTATATGTTCACTGCCTCTCAGGCAAATATTTAGCCTAGACAAGGTATATATATATATATACATATGTGTGTGTGTGCCTTGGCATGTGCACTGGTAAGGCGAACACAGGTAGAGGCAAGGTAGGTAGGTACCTTGCCGAACACATGATTCGTGCCTTTCTCATTTGAGCCCTCCTAGGTCGTAACTGCCTACACAAATTGAACAGCTTCACATGCATAAGGCACCCTGAGATGTAATACAGCATATGTGCAACCGGAAGGTAACCTTAGGTACCTACTAATACATGTAAGCAGTGACAAGTCTGGAACAGCGTGCATTTTCTCTCATATCATCTTATCTCCAAGCCCTGTGGAATTATACCTACATATATGCTACAGCCCAAGTATTTGTCCTTGGTGGTTGTCAGCACCCGGGGCACTTTACCATCTGGAGTTGCAAGCCACCAGGTACCGCCTTTGTGTCTCGTCTCTACAATGTCTTCCAAACCAGTGCCCATAGCAACAACCCCCCGCCCTACATGAAATACATATGTAGTAACTGTCTAGTATCTGTACAGTGTTTGCGTTATATCAATCTCGTAATCCAGGCACATGTACTTGTACTTCTGCGCAGCAACCACTGCAGCCCAGCTACCTCGTTTCCTTCCAGAGGTAAGTTGGCAACTGCAACGCGCCAACAAAGTCCAGCACCAACTCTTCTCACCTACAACTGAATCTTTGCTATCCATCCCTCCCACTACCATACCAGTTCACATGGTGGCCCATGATTATTCCCACGAGACACTGAACTCGCTGCCCGTTGCAAAACCACCACCTCTCACTCTGTACTCTGAGTTGTCACCGCTTGTTCCCGCGCAATATCATATCTAGGCTGTACTGACGTACTGTTTGCGCCCTCGACCAAGGTGCTCGTTCACTCTGTATCTTTCTGCCTCTCCATCGCCACTCCTCCCCGCCCTAGACTATCTGGGTACTCGACGAGCTTGTTTACCACGTGTTCCCGCCGCCATATCTGCATCGCTGACTTCGATCGTCAAACCTGTTGCCAGCTTTGATAGGCGCTGGCTGGGAATAGTCTGCCCTTGGCACATTCTTGAGACAATGGCATCCTTTTACGAGCAGAGAATGCTACGGCTCTTTGAGCGATATGACTTGCCCGACAACATGCGAATGATGCTCAAAGCGCTAGAAGAATTCAAGACATCGAGACTTGACGAGGCTGCCCTTGGTCGCATGATTCGCCTCTCGCCCAATAACCGAGCAGCGCTTGTGAGCACCATGGTGAAGTGGTACGGCTTATATATGTCTTCCTGTATGCATTTGCACCGCTGACCACAAGGCTAGTGCGAACATCATGAAGGACAACCCTAAGGAGAGCAAGTACTGTCTGGGCATTATCACAGGCTGTGGCGATATGCTCGAAATAGCCGATAAACCGCCCCAGGACACTGGCTTTCCGGGCTTTCTGAAGCTCCCGCCTGAGATACGCAACCGCATCTATGATATATATTTGCACAACCGCAAGGGGGCACCCGTCATCATTCCGGAACCTAAGAAAGGCGACTGCTCATGTGCCCCGCATGAGCCGCCGCCGTATGAGAAGTTTTCAACGGTGGATATGGCCCTTGGTTTCACGTCTAAGCATATCAGTAATGAATTTCTGAGCTGCTTCTACCACAAACGAGTATGTGTGCTCACAGTTTCTGTGGAATAATACCAGGACTAAATTAACTGCTTGGCTCTTAGAAATTCCATTTCCCCTGTGCCTGCGAGATGGGCCACCATCTAACGAACAACACGTTGCTAAAATCTACGCTGAACCACGTCATGTTCCACTGGTGTGGTCCGCGTGCAGACAGCGGTATCAGCCAACTACAGGGGATGAGACAACTCGAGGTCATGACCGTCGTTGTATCCAAGACCACCTCCAAGCTCCTAACGCACCGTGAACAAGATATTCGCCGGTTCTTTGGTGGCAATAAGCGCAGAAACTACGATTCCCTCCCTGAATCCCTTGGCTGGGAGGAGTTGATCGATATCCGTGGTCTGAAGATGGTTTTGGTTGAGCACGTCAACAAACGCAAGGCGGACCGACGCACTGACGAAGAGCGAAGATGTCTTGAGAACATGCTGGAGTTTTATGTCCGACGCCCAGCCAACGATGATGATCAGTGATCAGTAAGACAAAAGACGAGCAGACCCAAGCCGACAACGGAGGACAGATATCTAAAGAACTGGTTATCTGAACATTGCATAAAAAATAAGGGGAGATGATTTCATGAGGATAGGGTGGCAGGATGCCCTAAGAACCTGAAGCTGATCCTGCGGTTGCATTCCCAGAATCTGATTGTGGTGGCGGAAAATAAGGGAACATCAGGGAGGGCATCAACGGGTTACACGGCTTTGCTTTCCCTCTCGTTGCCTTTCCCAGCAAATCAAGCCACCAACACACACAAAATGCGCAGGACGTAGGATGTACAATAACCTGCCCTTAGCTACAGTAGACAGGTAGCCCAGTTCGCAGTATGTTTGCGATGAGGTCAGTAATCTACTAGGTTGCTTCATAACAGTACATATTAAATCGATGAATACCACAACATGCAGGGTAAATATGATGGAATGTCTTCTGGCCGTAGGTAAAATGAGAAGGGCATATGACGATGCCGGAATTTAGTGGAAACTCTTTTTTGAAACCGTGTATGGCAATGTAGGATGAATTTCGACATGGCAGGCTACAATAGCTCGACTTACAGACTTTCTGCGCGCAGGCTGTTGATACTAAGGTGGAAGCGAGAAACCGTCTGGGGTGGCGGTTCAGGGTCTGCGTCGTTTAGCTGTAAGAAAATGTGGGGGAACACCTGATATATAGGCTGATCTTTCGTTCTGGAATTATTCGGTGCCTCAGGGCTGGCCGGTGCCCATATGCCGATGCCTGTCACAGGCATGCCGGCAGATATGCAATAAGCCTGTAGGGTGGCAAGGCACCTGCAGCAACTCCATAGTATACCTACTTGTGCCGATTGATCTGCCATCCAGGTAAGACCGGGTTCCTGGTAGTTTCTCTGTAGGAAGGTGTCCACCGTCAAAGCGTTTTCAAATATTCTGCTTATCTTACGTATATTTGCTAAACATGCCATTTCATCCGTTACTGAATCATGCATGCATGCATGCATTTGCTGTGTACGGGTGAGGGGAAAGAGAGGCAAGATGGAGAGGTCTTCGGACCTTCGCGAGTGGTGGTGATGGTGGTCTTGATTAAGTACTTAGATAGGAACCAAATTTGACCTTGATGGCTTGATATAGATATAAACCTAGTTTTGGGGGCATATCATTGTTCTTGGCTGAGGGCTATCGTAGGCCCGAAGAGCCAGGTTGGAAAATGAAGACCTGAGTCAAGCCACTGCATTCGGACCAAGCACGGACCCGTGCGGCCCTAGCTCTGTGTGCCTTTACGAGAAGCATCCGATGATGATGATATTCTGGGAGTCGGCAACATGCGATTGGGACATGGCATTTTAACTTTCCGGTCGACCCATGACGACTGTAGGGGAAGAATAAGGTTTGACAGATCTGGAGAGAGAGGTCCGCCGTGCATACTATAGGTACATGGTAGGAGGAAAAAAGGGAACACCAATAACCAGTCTAGCGCTAATAGGGCTCGAACCGATCCTCTGTTATCTGTCCGCTTAACGGCACCATATCTGTAACCACCGGAGAGGAAGGGTCTACGCGCCAAGCAACGTGAATGTCTACGTTTCGTATTGCCACAGACGGGCCGAAATTTGGCGAGGGGTAGGTTATGTAACGATGCTGTAAGTCTATTGCGTCTGTAACGTTAAAAGGCCCAGGACTAAGTTTCGCGGTACAGGTAATAGTAGCAAATGATTTGAGGCTCTTTTCTCTGATACGTAGATGAGATGGGAAAGGTAGGCAACTGTCTACTGATCTGACTTGACCGACTCATTGCAGAGATTCCTGCAATTGGAAGTCAAATGCCGAATCTTGGGGGTTCTTGTTGGGGAAGAAAGGTGGAGGAAGATGCGGCATCTTGCCGGTCTAATTGAAGATCGAACCCTCGTCGGCCTGACCTTCTTCTCCGGACCTGGCGACCAAATGTCTCGGCGGTTTTTTTCCCACTAATGTGGCTGCTAGACACGAGATAGGGGTGTGCTTGTTTTTCATATGCCGAACGGGATGTCAGCGCCATCCATGGTTGAAAACTTGTGTCGTTGTGTCTGTCTGTGACCCGAGAAATAACCATAACAACGCTTCATTCGACGGGCAGCAATAACCGATGGCAGGCTTGGCAGATACTACGAAGCCAAGCTGAGGTGTTCTCGCCTCTGTGAGGTCGTAGCAGGGCGAAAGGAGAAAGCCCACAGAACGATCCAGTTCTTCGGTCCCGGCCACCCCGCGACGCACGCTGAACCGGCGCCTTACCAACACTATGCACGCTTCGTGGTGGTGGTGTGGACTGGGCCTACGCAGACTAGAGGCCGGGTGGGCAGGCTCGTTGGAGAAATCCAGTCGTGGTGGTGTGAACCCGGTACCGGTGAATGCATGTGTACGGGACGTGGCAGCGCAACTTGCCGATCATTTTACCCGTTTGTCCTCCTGCGTGCGAGTGACGCCTCCCCGTCCCCGGAGTTTGACAGGGTTGGCTGGTCTCTCGGTCCCTCGGTCTAATGCCCACTCGACATAAATACCTACTTTAACCTCCCCATCCGCCCGCCGTTTTGTCTGCTGGAATTGTGAAGCACTCGTGGACGCCAACTAATAATCTATTCCTCATTCTATGACTCGAAACTTATTTTGTCTGATCTAAAACAAGACTCGCTTGACGGGGATATTGCACTCATATAACGGGTGAGGGAAGCGAATACCTAAACCGCTTTGTATTACAAATCTAACCCTTCTTCAACGTCCCAAAGAACAAACCACCAACGTCTATCACAATGAGCCTGGGCAAGTGGCGTTTTGGCAGTCGGAATCGATCGACAGGGAGCTCTGGGAAAGGCGATATGTCGTCGTCATCGTCCTCGACAACCAGAACGTCATCACCAGTCAACAACCGAGGCAGCGTTAGTGGCGGCAACAGCAATAGAAACAGCAAGACGTCGTCCTCACCCTCGTCATCGTCGTCCTCCTCATCGTCACGGTTATCTTGGTTCCGATCATCCGATCGAGCTAAGAGGAAGTCTATCATCTCGCGCGACGATCCGGCATTCGCGCGCCTGCACAAGCCCTTCACACCCCAGAACCTCGAGCACCAGAAGCTGCTCAGCACCTTCGAGTGGAACTGCGACGACGACTCGGGCTGCAAGCGACGACGGACCAGTCTTAGCATCAGCCCCTGCGCGACGCGGAACGCGACCATCGATGATGACGACTATGCACCCGACTGTGGCTATGGCTACGACTACGGCTACGGCTACGGCTACGGCGGCCAGGTGGAACGGCACGGCCACGACCATGCTCTGCCTCCGAACGGTCGCCAGAACACGCTCAGCGGGCCGCTCGCTCGCCTCTCGATGAGAGAGGGCTCTGGTGAGGACCTTGGCCTCGAGATATGATCCATGATAGATCACTTGTACGATGTGACGATGAGGGATTAATTGGGGTTTTTTTTTGGTTGGGGATTTACTTGATATTGATTGCATGGGTTTGGTTGGTCAAAGGGAGCATTATGCCTCGGAGGCTTCAAGGTTGTTTCTACGGGGGCGTTTTGGGGGTAACGGGATAGAGGTGTCATCATACGGTCAATGGACACCAAGGATCGTACAGCAAATGCGTTGATTGATTTGAGAGTCTGGTCATTCTCCCTAAAAGCTGGATGGAAATGGAATTGTACCTATTGCCATGATGACCTGGTCTTGGGTCGGCGAGAAGGTACTTAGTCATCGGCTGTATACATACATATTTATGTGCAAAGAGAGGTATGGGACGGGGTTAATTACAGGGAAGCTGAGTTTGGAAGAGTTCGAGATTTATTGAGACGAAAGATCTCGCGTATAAACACAGAAAGGCCTCAGAATTTTCAGTGTATGAATTACTCTTCGGAGATTTTTATTCCTCGTCTTGTGTGTAAGATAACTCATCATTGGCCATATATATGCGAACCTAAACTTGGTCCCAAGGTATAGGAGACTACAGTTACCCGGCACTACCGGGGTTTTCTTGGGGTAGTAGTTGTTGAAGCCCAACAAAGCAAAGCGAAACGGAGTCAACATTGCTTGAGGGCCTTACTTACCGTTGGCACACCAGATCAAGGGGCGCATGTTGGTACGGAGCTACCATGCTCAGCTCAGAGCATTGGTAGCAACTAAAAAAGCAGTGAAAGAGCTGTGATTGGCGATCATCTAATTGGCATTCCAATCAACTGCGGCCGCGCGAGATCGATTAGCCCAGGATGCCTTCCTAGAAGCCTCGTTTCGCTGCATGTCGGGTAACGGACCCGGGGGCATGGCTTGCCGTTTCGTGGTGGTAGGTCACGTAGTGTTTCCCGATGCTGTCCTCAGAAGGGCGCTCTTTGTTGGAGTCTGAACTTCCCTGTTATGATCAGATGGTCCTCTAGACAAATCGCCTGGTAGTTGTATGCAGCCGGCTCTCCCAAGACTGGGGTCGGCTCATGTGTGCAGGGGAAAGAGTACAGTATACGATTCTGCAGTGTTCAAAATGCTTTGTGTTTGTTCTGCGAGGGAAGAGGCTTGAGTGAGGTATTGCAGTAGCGCGAAGAGATTTTTGCTTAGTGCCAAGTAATCGAAAGCTTGGACCAGACAAACGCTGTTCGCTTTAGACATTTGGGACCACACCTGTGGGATTTACATACTTGTTTGTCCCTTGATGACTTGTTTAAGAAAGAGTCGTGAATGGCTACGCCAAAAGTCGCATCAAGAGGAGACAGGAAATGTCTTATACTGATAATCTAGTCGGTATTTCCCCTCCTCCTCCCTGTATAGCTCTCGTGATTATTAGGACATGAAGAGACATGGTTCTACTTTTAAATCTCTAGTTAGACCTATGTACATAGGACTATGTGTGCCAATCTCCTCCCATCATACCAGTAATTTTGCTATATCTTAATGACCATGGCAACGTTCCAGTGGAAGTACGAAGATCACCAGCCTGTGGCCAAAACATTGCAAAATTGTTGATTACAACTAGTTTCGAAGGCTAGTCACCTTTTGCTTTTGTCTATACCATTTCTACATGCTTTACACTCGCTTACGTGCAGTGTAGCAGGCTAATCATCATAATCGTTAAGGTCGTAAGCGAAATTGACTACCCGAGATCGTTGTGAACACTCTAGTCTTCATGCGTGACGGCCATATCCAGCACCTCAACTCGGCCCTGACCCTTGGTCTCGTTCCCGACAAAGTCAGAAAGTCCCTTGAAGGCGCCTGGCTCAACGAAGCCAACGACTTCCCACTCCGACCCCACGACATCCTGCTGTTCCACCTGTTCTACGTAGCTTAATATCTTGTCCTTCACTGTGCCTGTCGCCTTGTGCTCCTCGCCCCCATCCCCGCTCTTGGCCGCGGCGGGCGCTTTGACGGCTTGCTTGAGTACGTTTGTCGAGCAGGTAATACGGAGCCGCATCCGCGCCCTCGCAACAGGAATCGGCTGGTGTGTAATCAATGCCTTCATGGCTTCAAGGGCCTGACTCTTGGCGCTCTTCGTCGTGACAACGCCCGTCCAGTGATGTTCTTTCGCCTTGGGTTTCGCCTCGGCGTCCTCGCCTGTCGCGGGCGTTCCTGTGCCGCCCCCTGCCGCGCTCTTTTCTCCCTGGTGTGCTTGCGAGCTCAACATGTCGAGGGCTTTCTCAATCATTCCCGTAGTATAGACGCGCTTCGTGCGAGGGTCGACCAGCTTGCTCGCGACAATGCTGATCACTTCGTTATGTACGCGGTCCATCTGGGCGGCGCGCTCCTTCTCGCCTACCTGCAGCTCGCCTTTCTTCAGGATCTCGAGGATGATCTCGTTCAGGGGTTTGTCCTTGCCGAAAGACTTCGCAAGGTCGGCGGCCGGGGCGGTCTGGCCTTTCGAAACGTTGAGGAAGACATTGGGAATCTGGAGAACTTCGTCGAGGTCCGTCTCGATGCCCGACCGCCACTCCAGCACCTTGTTCTTGTAGCAGGCGATCTCGAAGCGCTTCTTTCCCTTCTTCAGACGCACGAGCGACACGTTTGTCAGCTTTATCTGGTTGGATGGTTGGTTGATCTGGCGCGACCTTTGAATAGGCGGGGTGAATTAGTACAATAGGTGTATGTCATGGGCATGGATTAGGCTGCAAACCTACATTTTGGAATCGCAGGTCGTGGTGATGAAAGCAAGACGCCGAAACACGCTGCGGTAAGTATGGTGGATTATGCGATTGATTATTTGTCTTTGCCTATTATTCACGTCGAGGGAAGGACAGTGACGGGTGTAAATGGGTAGAAAATCAATATTTGGCTTTGGGTGCCCAGGTTGTCTGGTTGCTGGATTTTTGGTCCAACCGCAAGACCCTTCCAAGGGTGTGTCTCGCACTCTGCATATGAATCACTATGACTAACAGTTCTACGCTACTTCCAACTTAGAGACTGCTAAGTACTCTATCCTGATACTTCATTTAGCATTCCACGAAGCGGGGAGTGTTCTCTCAGTCCCTTCCATACATACCTAATGTATGATAATCTATACGTCTCGAACTGCGGATAGAACTGCGGTCTTCTTCCGAAATTTGTCTTTGTCATGAGCATTTGCATAGACGATAAATACACTACTATGTACCACTACTACCGCTGGCTCATCTAACCCATGTACATAGTAGGCATTTCCAAGCTTGATACCCAGTAGCACTGCCAATAGTGTAGATGGAACTGTACTTGTACCAGCTGACCCACATCAAAACTAGTTATGACGCTTATCGCAGCATTGCCCCTCCTTTATCAGGCACGCGGTGTCCTGCGCCGCGTCTTGCGTGTCTGTCAGCTGTGCCACGCGGCCCACGTCGGTCGTAAGTAGTTCCGAAGAGGGAAGGTTCCTTGCTAGCGTATCTCTCTGCTCGCCTCACTGAAAACGGGCCCCGACGGCTGCTCTTGTCTGATAAGGAATGACGTGACTCTGTTCCAGGGGCCAGCGCCTGCCAGCCACCCAAGCTAGTGTGGGCACCAGGTCGACTGGGTTGCCCAGTCAGGTTCTCACAGCTGCCAGCTACCCCGGACATCGGGAGTTTCATCTCTATCATCTACCTACAGCAGTCTCACTCTTGTCATCTTCTTCCTCTTCCTCATCATCCATCATTCCCACACTCCATCTCTATCTCCTTTTCTTAGCCATTCTCTCTGTAGCATCTACCGAAAGCAGAGGTGCAGCAACCTCGTTGAGCTACTCACCATGAGAGTGGCTGCACAGACACTGCTGCTGGGCGCCACCACGGCTGCTTTGGCACATGAGCAGCAAGTCCTCGCCAACTTCGGCAATTCCGCCCAACAGCCTCTAGAGCATCTTAGCGATGGCCCCCGGAACCCCATCGAGCACATTACTGAGGCCCTGGGTGAGATGCCTGCTGCGGCCAAGGGTCTCTGGGATGAAATGAGTCTACTGGTTCCCGGCTTCGTAGAGAAGGCCAGCCACCTCATCTCCCGTCCCAAGCCCCATACCCGCAAACCCGACACCGAATGGGACCATATCGTCAGAGGTGCCGATGTGCAAAGCATGTGGGTTGAGACCGACGGTGTCAAGCACCGCAAACTGGACGGCCCGCTCGAAGCCTACGACCTCCGTACTAAGGCTGTTGACCCTTCGGCTCTCGGCATTGATAAGGTGAAGCAATACAGCGGCTACCTTGATGATAATGAGAACGACAAGCATCTCTTTTACTGTGAGTCGGGATATTTTCCAATGCATTCTTATCACAATCACTAACAGCTATGAAGGGTTCTTCGAATCACGGAATAACCCAAAGACCGATCCCGTAGTCCTATGGCTGAATGGTGGCCCCGGCTGTTCGTCTATGATGGGTCTCTTTATGGAACTTGGCCCCTCTAGTGTCAACTCAAACGGCTCGCCCAAGTTCAATGAATACTCATGGAACAGCAATGCTTCCGTTATCTTCCTCGACCAACCCGTCAACGTTGGCTACTCTTACAGCAGCGGCTCCGTCTCCAACACCGTAGCTGCTAGCAAGGACATTTATGCTCTGTTGACGCTCTTCTTTGAACAATTCCCCGAGTATTCCACACAGCCATTCCACATCTTTGGAGAGTCCTATGCTGGCCATTACATTCCTGTCTTCGCTTCCGAGATCCTATCGCACAAGAATCGAAACATTAACCTCCAGAGCATTGGCATCGGTAATGGTCTTACGGACCCTCTGACCCAATATTCTCAGTACCGCCCAATGGCTTGTGGCGAAGGTGGCTACGATGCAGTTCTGGAGCCAAGTGAGTGCCAATCAATGGACAACGCCCTTCCACGCTGCGAATCGCTCCTCCAGGCTTGCTACAACACGGAAAGCGCTTGGAACTGTGTCCCCGCAACTATCTATTGTAACAATGCTATGATTGGTCCATATCAGCGCACGGGAATGAACGTTTATGACATTCGTGAACAGTGCAAAGATCAGGAGAATCTTTGCTATACCGAAACAGCATGGATTGCCGAATATCTGAACCAGAATAAGGTGATGAAGGCACTGGGCGCTGAGGTATCTGATTATTCAAGTTGCAACACCAACATCAACCGAAACTTCGTGTTCCAGGGCGACTGGGGAAAGCCGTTCCACCGTCTGGTTCCAGGTATCCTGAAGCAGATCCCAGTTCTTATCTACGCTGGTGATGCTGACTATATTTGCAACTGGCTTGGCAATAAGAAATGGAGTGAAGCACTTGAATGGCCTGGCAAGAAAGATTTCAACGGTGTAGAGCTGGAGGATCTTACTCTCGAGGACGACTCGTATGGTCAGGTGAAGAGCAGCGGCAATTTCACCTTCATGCGCATCTATGAAGCTGGCCACATGGTTCCATACAACCAGCCGGCAGGATCTCTTGATTTCTTCAACCGATGGATTGGCGGAGAGTGGTGGAAGGCCTAAGCCATAGGCCTAGTCAAAGGTTTAAACATGATGGTTTGGCACAAGAGTATTAAATTTCTACAAGTATCCATTGTAAGACGTTAGGCGTTTCTCCTTTTGCGCCTCTTGGGAGCATAGACACACCCAGAACATCTGTATTTAGGACTATAAGTAATACTGAACGATACAGCAGAAATATGTTATGCTAAATACGAAGTGCTTCTCAAGGCCAACCGCTTGTACGGTTATAATAAAGTAATTTACTGGTTGCAAATGCGGATTTGGACGTATAATCCAAGTTGGCAGAGGTGATGTGACAAGCGATAAATTACGAAAACCTCGACGCCAAAAGGCCAACTAGGCTCCGTACTCAAAGATCGCTGCAGTTGTTCTTGTCTCGTGCGCACTCTCATGAATGAAAAGGGCATCCGGCTCAAGACCAGGTGGTAGAGCGAACCTGGCCGAGCATGGCAGAAGACTGATACAATGTAGGTAGTTATTTAAGATGAGAAGTGAAATGCAACGCGAACGCTCTATTCGCGGAGACAAGCGAAAGCAAGCGTTCATATATACCTTTGTCCTTACCTTTGTTCTAAGGCTGTTCCAGTTGCAACCTCGCCAGTTGTGGTAGACATGCGGATACTTCGATCTTGAATTGGATCGTCTTGCGTGTACACTGACATTGGTAGCCGACCTAGGTGTGGTCAGACTCTTCACGGCGAACCTTCGTCTAAACAAGTACAAAGTTGTTGCTCTCTAGTAGATGAGTTGTTTAATGCTATAGCTAAACATAGCCAAGTCAACTATGCGGGCGTGTTGGTTGGACCTTTGCTGTTATGATATGTGGATGTTTTGTGAGAAATGGTGACCGTTGGCTGCAAAATTTCATAGGTAACCTTAACCTTTGTTCTGTGTGACCTGCCACATCAGCCACGACCCTTGAGTGGCGCGCCACTTTGCTCTTGTGTTGCCTTGCCGATATCCGGTACCTGATTGACGGTCCCACAGAAGTTGTATTAGTGCTTTCGGGTTGCTCGCAGATAGTAATTTCCGGTAAGACTAGTGTAGTGTACTTTAGTCCTTGTGTTGGCCGTTTTCTTTCCATGTATGATGTCAGGACGTTTACTGTAGGCAGCCTCGTTTAGCTCGTTGCAGCCTGCTGATATGATGAACTGATAATAGCGGCACAGACATGCCGAGTGAAACGAATCGCTAATGATGAGCTCTATAACTAGCGAAAAGGGGGACTTTACAGTACATATTTGGAGGGAATCGTACTAATGTAGGTATGTTGCGGTACCAAAGCTGCTGCGGATGCCACAAGCGCCAAGAACTGCTGGGTGAGCTTCATTTAAAAAAGGCCAATACTACACTACAGTATTCTAGGTTTAGAGGCCTCCAAGGAAGTGGAATGGTGATGGGGCGAGTTATCGCTATCGGAGGCCCGGAAGCTTCTTAGTTATGCGATGCCGTCCACGTAGACCACAGGCAAGTTGGTCGTGAACCGGCGTCATAGTGTAAGAGCTTCTCCTTTTTTATGCACATCATCTTATCGATACAACTACCTAAGAGAGGCAATTCAAGTTGGATGCCGGCTTGGCCATAGCTATACTAGATCTAGTCGGTGGAGTACTCTTGGCGGGATTTGTCATTGTGCAGGCTTGCTGTGAGAGATACCCGCGGGACTTAGTGTACCATTTACCCGCTTCCGCGTATCGAACAAACATGTACGAGCAGAAAAGCATCCAATACATCCAGTCTGAGGTAATTATTATCTTGGGAAGAGGAATAAACGGGATTTAAAGCCGGGTGTCAGGCCAGGGCTTGAACCGCCCAACTGACTCCTTTGATGCACAGAGTATGAAGACAAGACACGGAATTGGTTTCGACATCTAATTAGCAGTGGACTGACATTACTCAGTATTGTAGATGGCTGGAAATCGATTGGCCATACAGCGTCGAAAACCAGCACCACATAAAATCTGGTACATGACCCCACGGAATGCTGGACCTGCAGCGCTTTATTACTATTACTATAATGCCATAGCAGCATGCTTGGACAGCGACACGGCCCACTTCGACCTATAGCATATGGCCAGCAAGTATACTACCATGTACCTGAGTCTACACATACGGTAGTACGTGTGTGGACGTTTTGCATTGTATGCTCCTCCTACCACACCCAGATACCATGTACTGCCAGAAGTGCGCATTCCTGCATCTGTCAAGGCTCGATAAGGTACCTGTCTGACCGTTGGGCCTCAGTAAGCTCACTGGCAGGTATTGAGATGGATGTGATGGTTGCAACCAGGAGATTCCAAGGTGTGTACACTAAACATTAGAGAAATTACATCGTGCCTGTACCGACCCAAGTAATTCACAAACCAGCATACCTGTAAATCGATACATGCACCTACCGGCATTGTGCTCAGCTGGTATACCAGGTAGATACTTTGTAAAAGTTCCTCTTATTCATTTGGGTACTGTTAGTGTAGACCAATACCCAACGCCCAATGTGCACGGACGCTACGACAGGAGGACAAATTCCTCGATGGTGAATTTTCGCCTTTTGTTGAAAGGGAATACGATGCAAAGCTCCAATGGGAAGCGAGCTTTGACGGTCGACAATCAGTCTGATCAGTTACCCGAAAGGTCCGCACTTGCGATATCCATGCCTGCCAAGACAAAGCCATGCAGTCTAATGCTCCTACCCTGGCTGAGTTAATGTCCAACGGCCCCAATCAACCCCAATCAAGGCTCCTCCACGTCAAGCTAGCTCGTCCGGCTCTTCCTGCTCCCTGTCTTCAGGGCAATCGGCGCGCGGTGCAGTGCAGCAGCCCGCTTCAAATTCTGCTCAAGTGCTGTCTGTCTCCACGCAGTATATACTACCGTACCTTACCTACGTCGACCGACTATCGATCTACCTACCGACCTCCCGATCTACCAACTGCAGTCGATTCTGTACGCTGCAAGCAACTTCCTCCAGTGTATGAGTCGCCAGGTGAAGGCAGCCAGGGGGATCTTGCCTGAGCATAGCAAGTCAAATCCCATCCCATAGGGCCAGAGCGCACACCGTCGAGGCGCCCGTTCGTGTGCAAGGGTTCGTCGTGGAACCCGATCCCGCTCGCTGTCCATACCAACCGACTCGAGCCCACCCTCTGCGCCTGAAGGAGTACAGTAGGATTGCATCCGCAGATTTGGACCCTGAACCACCGCACGCCCACCACCCCAGTCAGACGCTTATCTCCTTTTTTCCCTCCTTTCCCCTTCCAGCCTCTATCTGCCAGTCCGGAACCTCGTTGCTATCGTCGTTGCTGTTGTTGCTGTCGTCAGCCGGTTCTCTCCATCCTGGTGAAGCTTCAATTGCACTTCAACGCATCAGATGAAGTAGATACCGTCACCCTACGCTCACCTTCATGACACAACTTCGGAGATTCGCTGCCTCTTGGCATCCCCTCAGCAGCGTTACATACTCTGCCCTTTTCCTCCTCCTGCTCTGGACAACAGTCCAGAGGTTCATAACTGGTACGCTTCGGGTTCTCCTCACTCGCCTCCTGTTTCGTTCCATCTGCCTATACTGACGTTTGCAACACAGGCCAAGAAGACCCGAACAGATGCCGCGCATTGTTAACCGATGGCACGTGGGCACCTGCAGTTAACAGTCGGCACGACGCGCAAAAATGGGAACCAAACGGTTGTCGGATGGTTGAATACTCGACCGACGCCATACAGGACTGTTTAACCGGTCGCAAATTCGTCCTCGCAGGAGATTCCACAATCCGACAGATTTTCTGGGCCGCAGCCAGGAAACTTGATCCTAAGCTTGCCGCAGCCGAGCTAAAGGAGGTCGTCGCCGCGGATGAGAAACACCGTGACCTTTCGTTTAACGCTGAGGGCGTGAGGTTGGAATTTATTTGGGACCCATGGTTAAACTCGACCGAATTGAGGGACACGTTGGAGGCGTTTCACGCACTGCCTAGCTCCTCGAGGGAAGCAACCTTGATGAAGAAACAGGAGGAATCTCCAGCACTCATTGTGCTAGGCTCTCCTGGCTTATGGGCGGCTCGCTATGGAGGAGATGACTACATGACTCTGTTTAAGGACGGAATCGACACGGTCTCAACGTATTTATCACTAGCCTCGGAGGGGAGCGCTACAAGGAGCAGCTCATTGTCCGCATTGCCGAATTGGAACCAAGGATACAGCTCGACACCCAACCACATATTGCTAACTCCAGTCCAAGTCCCAGCTTATGACACGCTGTCGAATAAGCGTACCGAAACGATTACGCCCGAACGTATCGACGAAATGAACGATTATCTTTCTCACCTGCCCTCGAATCAAACGTCCCATGTGGTTTGGGCCTTCAATCGGATGACGAAGGAAGAGTCGAGCAAATCTTTCGAGAGCGACGGTTTACATGTGGAGGACAACATAGCCGACCGCAAGATTGATATCGTGCTCAACTCGCACTGCAACAATCCGGCTGTATTGAATGATCGTTCTTTCAAAGGGACGTGCTGCGTTGAGGAATCATCGAATTACTTGTTCAACCTTGCATTAATTTTCTTGTGCGTCGTCATGTTATATGTCCCGAGAGCCCAATCTATGCCAAAGTTTATTCGACCTGAGGTTGTTACGGCTACTCGAGACATACTTGTCACACTGGCTTGGTGTTGGATATGCGATGGGACACTCCAGTTTAGCAAGGTGGAGCGTCATTATCGCCAAGGCGCTTTCGTTGTGGTCTGCTTATTTTGGCTAGTTGGCAGCTCTTCGGTGTTGCATAAGGTCATTGGATCAGCAAGCGAGGCATGGTCCGTCAAGGACTCGAAGAAAGAGGTTGCAACGAATAGTGTTGAGGAGCACAAGTTCCTCTCGAGAGATCAAACCGATGAAATCAAGGGTCTTATGCAGGGAATCATCCTTTTATACCACTTCAACTATGCCTCTCAAACACTGTGGGTGTACAAGATTGTCAGGGTACTCATATCGATGTACCTTTTTCTATCTGCGTACGGCCACACGCTGTACCTCTTGAGAACGGGCGACTACTCTTTCAAGCGCGTGGTTGTGGTTCTCTTCCGCATCAACGCCTTGAGCGCCCTACTGCCCTTCATGATGGGCACGAGCTACAGCTCATACTATTTTGCACCTGCAGTCACATTCTATTACCTGGTTATATATATAATGCTCCGAATTTTGAAGGAAAACAACGACGATCCGTGGCCGCTCGCTATGAAAGTGCTGGTAACGGCTAGTTTTACCAGCATGTTTATCACAACCCCTGGCTGTCTCGAAATGGCAACCGACGTTCTCCTCGCGGTTTTCCGTATGTCTTTTGATGTACAGGAATTGCGCTTCCGGCTCGCATTAGATCGATACATTGTCTTTGTGGGTGTCGTGGTGGCGAGTCTTGTCCATACGGCAACATCCACCGACGCACGAGAGGTTTTCACAACCAAAGGATCTCCTCGCTTGTTCGACTCAGGTCGCCCCCGGTTTTGGGTAATTTGTTCAGCAGGCTTGGCGCTCTTCCTCTTTTTCACACAGTCGGGTCTTTCTTCAAAGCAATCATATAATGCTGCCCATCCGTATATATCGTGGATCCCCGTTCTAGCCGTTATCACACTACGCAATCTATATACACCAGCGCAAAAGATGTTCCTTGCCATACCAGCAGCGCTCGGCCGTATCTCTCTGGAGACGTACATCTTGCAATATCACATTTGGCTCGGCGGCGATGCAACCGCCAGATTAACATTGGGTGGCTTTGAGAACGCGTCATTCCCCTTATTTCTCATTGAGAAAGCCCTAATCACTACGCTATTCATCGGAATGGCAGCGCTTACGCATCGTGCCACGCGCACGTTCGCGAGTACGCTTTCTGAGCGTGGGTTCCTGGTGTTCCTGGCTGCATTGTGGGTCGGAAATCTCATTTACACGTGAGCATAGCATAGCGTGCGTGGGGTTTAATGCATAGAGATAATGGAGACTTTGATTTTCGATTTTGCGCTTTTTCAAACGACAAACGGACGGTATGGGGCAAATCGACTGTGGGAATTCCAGTCGGTTTCAACACGAGTATTTCTCACGAAGAAGACATAGAACGAAGCAACCGGCATAGGCATCGCGTTGCGTGTATAGGCGTCCTACTTGAAAGACTCATTGCAGAGATGGCATGAGCATATTCTAATGATAAAGACATCTCGATAACCATCTGGAGAGGGTGGAAGGGGCTCTTTTTGCTGGTTACCTAGCGTACGGCAAGAAACGAGCAGCAGGCGGCAGCTGCGGAGGTATGGCGATACGAATAGAAGGGGTTGTCCGACCGATCTCTCAGTCTATCCGCCTGCCCACCTAATAATGGATGGAGTTGTATGTGTTATGCTTAGCATATCGGGGCTAGCTACTACTACTATCTACTATAGACCTATAGCCGACCTTTGATGAAGGGTTGCCGGCCGTTCCTGGGGCCTCATTGTATGGGGTTGGTCGGCCAAGTCTTGGTAGGATATAATGTTAATGGATTAAAGACGATATCAAGATTCAACAATCCAATCAATCGAAACTTGTTACACACTGTGGATTTGGGGTCTCAATCTTCTATTTATTGCGTGACTTGTCTAGTTTTGGTTTTAAGCCAGACTCATGTTCGGCCGGGACTTTAGCTTTATACTAACGTGCTCTCTGTAGGTAAGTGAAGTGACGGGCTGCAGGTTGACTGGAATATCCACGACCTACTTGTCAGTCTTATGTTTCGGCGATTTGCCGTGTGGAAGTCATAATACCGACTTTCACAATTATATCTCCTTTAGCTATAATAAAGGTACAAGCTAGCAGGACCCGCGATGCGGGAATACCAGGAAACCCCGCCCTTTCTCCCCTATTCCCCTTGGTCAGAAAACGCCGTCGGTCCACGATGATTAACCGTATTCGCCTCTACTTCTTTATACCTCTGCTCTCTTGTTCCAGTCTTTTTTGCATCTTGTTCGTCGCCGTCTCTCGTAATCGTGAGACTTTTTTTCAGGCCTGTTTTTATTTTTTTTTTGGCCTTGCCTCGTCCTGTGCCTTTCTGTTCCGTCCCGTGCCTACTCCGGTTTGCCTACCTACCTAGCTAGCCAACTCCAGATACCTTGCAGAGATACAGGCAACAAATGAATCAAGGAGGAAAAGAGATCTTCGTTATTAACGCCAGTTGTCTCTTCTCTTCGTTCGCATGGTGTAGTGCCGTCATCTCGATACGCACTCCCCGCCAAGGACACCAGCGCACGCGGACGCGATACCGCCAAACGCAGCGAGACCCCATGCGAGAGAGGCCGACTCCCAATCGAGGCTCTGCGGTGGGAGCTCGTCGCCTTCGCCTGTCGACGCGGCAACCGCGGGCGTCGGCACGTACGCCTTGTCCTCCTCCGCCTCCCCATTTCCCGATTGCTGCTTGGGTGGCCGCTCTTCGTCCGTGTCGTCCGGCTTCGTCTTCCTAGGCCGCCCGCGCCGTTGCTTCGAAGGAGTGTTGAGTGTTTCTGCCTCCCCCCTTCCGCCGCTTGCTGAACTCGCGGTGCTGGCCCCGCGCGGCCGCGTAGCTTTACCACGGCGGCGGAGAGTCATGCCATGTTCGTGTTCATGCTCGTGATTCGACTCCTCCGCCTCCTCCGCCTCCTCCGGTTCTAAGAAGTTGAGGATCTCGTCTCGGAGATCTCCCTGCTCGGTGCTTGTCCACTTAAAAGCGGACAAGTTAGAGTTATAGAACGGGATGGATGAGTTCAGCATGTCTCGCGCGTTGATGGCGCGGACGGCAGCCCATAGACCTACACTTAGTGTACACAGGAGAACGTCCCAGCCTACTGCCGCGACTGCAGGGTGGTCGGATGTCGATCCGAGGACTTTCCCGAGAGCGGTGGCTGCAAGTAGTTGAGCGTTAGAAATGGGAGACTTCGCCATGTCTGGAGACAAATGATTTCGGAATACGTACTACTGCGTTCCCAGCGTGACCGCTCCTCAACGTCCCAGGGGAGAAGAGCGCTATGTCGGTGGTAGTGTGGATTAGGTGCGTTTGAAAGCAACGCTACGAGGCTCGCTTTCGCATGCAAGGCAAATGCGGCGGCTGACAGAAACTTAAATAGCTTCGTCAGTGATTCGTAGGTGCCGTGTGGACGCCGTTGAACAGTCCCCAAGTGGACCGGTATAATCTTGGGTAAAAGTACTGGCAGGAAGGTCGCAGCGCGAGCCAGGAGTGCTACCTTCGTGAATATAGGAGTTCCGGTCGCATATGGCAGAATCAATGTCAATCCGAAGCTCAATGTTATGGCTGCATAGAAAAGCCTAGCATCAGGAACCCAACCGTTTGGCTTCGGTAGCACTAGCCCATCCCGAAGCTGTGCCCATGTCGGCCTAGGTAGTGGTGGAATCGGTAGCTCAAGACGCTCGTTTCCCGAGGGTAATGGAGAAGGGGTGAGTAGTAGGGCGAGGAAGAAGAGATTCTGAGCGAAGGACAAATTAACCAGGTGAGCCAAGGCGAGAAAGGCTGTCAGTAGAGGAATCTTGCGGCGGCGACCCTCGGTGGCCAGCATCAAGCTGAATGCTGTCGTGCCCAGGTCGATCTGCTGTCCCCACCAGAAACGACGAGCTCTCTCAGCAACAATCTCAAGAGTATCATTGTAAATGAGTGTATCACTCAACCAGTTTGCGATGTGTGTCTCGGTAGAGTTCTTGCTATCGGCGATATAATTTCCGTCCTCACCTAAGAGCCTGCAGCGACATTAGAATGCGGCCGCTTCTAGATAATCATTTCGGCCTGGTTTGCTGTACCGTTGTGTTAAGTCAAGGCCATGCTCATACGCCCAGGTCTTGTATGACAGAGTGGCAGACTGGGCAGAGTAGTAGGTCGCTACCAAAAGTGCCGTACCTGCGAGCCCAAGAAACACCGGCACAAATTTCCTGCGCTGGTATATACGGGATCGCGTGCTTGAGACAGGGCCCAATGACTTATACGATGTGTATAAGCTGTCGCCAACAGCATATGTCAAGTATGGGATAGAAGCGAGATACCCTATAACTAGCACCAAGGGAGGATACCTTTGCAAAGGTCAGTTAACATACTCTTGCTCTCTCTATGGAGATCATTGAACGCTATATTACCTGACTGGATGTATAAATGGCACGGGCGCCATTTTGAGAGATTGGGGTCTTCGAGTCGGGTTGGTGGTGGAGGCAGTACGTAGTAAGAGTCTGTCTCGGCAGTGACACTTACAACACCCGTATTCGCATGAATGCCACTTCTCTCTTGAAAACGAGTACGAATCAGATAGAATCAATGGAGCTTGAAGACTTAATTAACAAACCCAAATCGTTAAGAGAAGACAGTCGGACGAGAGAGTGGGTTGAGAGAACAAGAAGTGATTCGTATATATTGGGTAGTGGTTCATCCCTTGGAAGAGAGAGCTGGAGGTTGTGGTATGACGACATGTAAAGTACCGGCTCAAGCGACCCGTCACACAAGACACGAGCCGCTAAGACAGGCACCGTTGACACCCCATTGAGACGGGAACCCCCGGTTCATGCAGGCTACTGTGCAGACCATCTACGCTTTTAGGTAAGTAATTAGACAGCCCCTCTGACATCCGGTCAGCATCTAGACCACATTTCCAGTCGTTAATTGGTGCCAACCAACGATTGTGTTTGGTACCATCATTGGAACCAATCTCGATACCCGATCGACCTGACCGAGACTCACTATTGCCGTAGAGAGGGAGACAGAGACAGCGAGCGGGCCACACATAGTAGACCGCTACCACGAGACTGAATTCGTTGAATCTAGGTAGTCTTTAGTTTTACTGGATCCGGGTCCCGATCATGTATCATTTAGCAAAGGGCCTATACCGGCTTGCGACCAGCAAAGAGGGTCAGTTGCGCCGTCGCACCACACCACGCAAACCCATACTTTCGTTATTTCCTAACTCGGCGTCGCGGCAGAATACTCGGTGATCCTTCTCGGCCTCGACAACGCCGGCAAGACCACCTTCCACGAACAGACGAAGTCGCTCTTCTTGCCCGAACGTCCCGACCCCAAGCTGAAGACCGTGCCCACCGTCGGCCAGAATGTCTCGACCCTCACGCTCCCCGACATGTACCTCAAGATCTGGGACGTCGGCGGCCAGATGAGCCTGCGCAAGCTGTGGCAGAGCTACTACGCCAGCTGCCACGCCATCGTCTTCATCATCGACAGCACCGACATCGGCGACGGCAACATCGAGCACGACAACTCGGGCCGGCTCGAGGAGTGTCGCCTGGTCCTCGAGGACGTCCTGCAGAACTCCGAAACCGAGGGCGTGCCGCTGCTCGTGCTCGCCAACAAACAGGACCGCGAGGATTGCGTCGAGGTGGTCAGGATAAAAGAGGGGCTCGTCAAGAAGGTCTTTGAGGGTGAGAAGGCTTCCAGCATTCGCGATTCGAGAGTCCTGCCGGTTAGCGCGCTGACGGGGACGGGCGTCCGGGAAGCTATCGATTGGGTCAGGTCTCGAGTCAAATGGAACAAGGAGTCAAGGCCGCCTGTCATGAGATAGAGAACAAATCACGCGCTGCTGATTTTCCAATCGAATTCGAAAGCGTTTTTGGGCTTGCATACAGCGGTATCGGGGCAGGCGTTTAAGGATTGTTACGAAGAAGCGTTTATGGTATTTAGCTTCTATATCTTGGGTATCTTTGTTGGTATTAACAAGTCAGATCACGAGGGCCGCAAATGCTATCTCTCATTTTCGGCAGACAATTCCGCCAACAGTCCTCCCTTGTCTCTCCTCTTCAAGTCGTCGGCTAGTTTCTGGTCTACGAGCGTCGAGAAGTCCTTCACCTTGGTGACGGCAGCGCTGGCGCATTGTATCAAGGATATAGCTTCCACCGCCGTACCACCTAGCTTCGCAACCTGACAGATTTCCCCGTGCTTGTTGAGACTGATGGTACAGCTGCTCACCCGTAGCTGCTCCTCCAACAGGCTGGCATCCGCCAACATGACCTCCCCATTCTCGCCGTAGAAACTAAAAGTGACGCAGAAGGGCGAATGCAGCCAGCTAAGCGGGACCGGTTCTCGTTCGGCGGGCGTGTAGATAGTCACGTTGTCTCCTTCTATGCTCGTGTCTGGCTTTTTGAAATGCCGCAGCGCTGCTACGACGGCCAAACATGACGCATCAATCAAGTTGCCATCGTGTGAGAGAACGTGCAGATCCACGCGTACAGACCAGCACTTCTGTCCCGCGACAAGGCACAACGACTCGAGGTCGAGGGCATTGGATCGGCGGACAGTCTTCTCGATTAGTCTAGACAGGAGGACTTCGGTCTCGGTCGGCCTGTTCACTTCGAAGGCGGGCGAGGCCATGGGGCTAAGTTCAGTCGTGATGGTGAAGATGCCGTCAAACGGTCGGTCGGTATAGGGCGTAGTCACCTCAGCGGATACTTTCGCAAGGACTCTGTATGGGAATTGTTAACCAATGCAGGCCCACGGCGCGCATACCGGACAGGGTGTCACCTCGTCTTCCCCAGAGCCACGTCGGCCACGCCATACTGATCGCCAAACTGCAGGTCGAGCTTTCGGAACTGGTCGAAGGCGCGGCCGTCGAGGCGCTGCCCTTCTTGGAGGGTCTGTGTCACGAAAGCCCGCTCATTGAGGGAAGGTTCGGCCTCTCGCGGCATGATCAATCGTTAGGGAAATAGCGAGTGTTGTCGTTTATTATTATCTTCATCTCGTAACCAAGGAAAGAGGCAGCTGAAGTTGTTATTCTACCTCTACCTACAGCTGGCGTTCGTTGATGGTGGGATGGTGGGGCTATGGTATCCCGGCACGATGGGCTGCTTGAAAGTTACCGGGCACGCTATCAAAAAAAAAAGCCCCATCTGCCAGGCGGTGAAATGGATCCCTGCAAGATCGGAATCTTAGCCATGTTAAACGCCGACTCGACAACCAGCTACAGGCTACCCGCCGCCCGCAGTGGGTACTGCACTATCCACAGCAAATACGCTACCTAGGTAGGTTAGACTCCGGGCACATACTATGTACATCCCTCCCAGCCTCACCAGCCATTGTTCAACAAACGGCTGAATTCGTCACCAAACTACCAAACGACCTTCGCGCTTCGTCTATTAAATCCTGCAGCAACCGATTGATCCCGCTCAGAATGACTACAGCACACAGACCCACGTTTGATCCCGTTCGTATTTCTATCTTCCAAAAGCTAGGTTGTTCTACTAACATTCCTCGAGGCGCGTGGAAAGGATGCCCTTCGAGGGCCGGCATACCACCAAAGACTCCTTCCCGCCCACACTCAGCTCAAGTTCCGGTACGCTGCCAACTACCCCATCAGATATGCAGTTGCTCATAAAGCTACAGGCAGCCGGGACAAGGAGGAGATGCCGACGAGGTCCGCGATCTACGAGCTGAGTTGCTGGCAGCCGAAGCTGCCCATTTCGCCAAGAAGAACGGCGGTGCCCTCCCCGACGTGAACGAAGCCGAGACATCCGCTATCACAAACAACGCGAAGCGCCCGCTGGAACTGACGTCGCAAGCTGACGGGGAAGAGGACCCAGATGCGAAACGGCGGCGCATATTAGAGGAATCGCGAGACATCGATGCAGATTCGGAGGGCGATTCCGAAAACGATAGCGAAGACGATAGTGACGAGGATTCAGAAGACGACGAGGACGCAGAACTGCAGCGCGAATTAGAGAAGATCAAGCGAGAACGAGCCGAGAAGCGGGAGCGCGAGGAACGCGAGAGAGCTGCCGCCGAGGAAGAAGAGCGCGAGCGCGATATTGCGCTCGGAAATCCTCTGCTTAATCCCAAACAAGATTTCAATATCAAGCGGAGGTAATACTCACTCTCCCGGGCCGTATAATCTATTGAATGATGCTAATGACGCCGCCGTAACAGGTGGGACGACGATGTCGTCTTCAAAAATCAAGCGAGGGGCACCGAAGACAAAGGCAAGAAGAAGGAATTTATCAACGTAAGTCATGTTCGATAGCTTATGACGATGCTCTAGACGGTACTAACATGGCATAGGACCTTCTTAGATCTGATTTCCACAAGCGTTTCATGAGCAAATATGTGCGATGAGTTTTCACTCAGAGCGTGAGCACAATTATAGAATTAAGGGGATATCCGGGTTGTCGAAGGCCATCGTGTCACCATGTGACAGAACCCGGTCGCTATTCGTATGAATAGGTATTACCTTCCTGCGCTCCTTGCGATCTCATGCCGTTTATCGACGGACTCCTTCGGCCAAGTTCCATATTGAGAAGGAAAGATATAGTGTGCTTAACCCAACAATCGCGCCCATTAGGACGGGGCACGTGTCTTCCATTGCAGTCGAGACGGCTGCGGAGGGGGATCCATCTCCGCCATCATATCCGATGAATTCAGCGCTGCTAAGGCTTGCACAGAGATACTTGAGGGTGATTTAATGATACCAGGACAGGGAATACGACTGAGAATGGATTACCTAGGTAGTAATACCAAATTATTTACTTAAATTCTTTGGAAATTTCTCGTAGCTCTCTGTACCTACTATTAAGTAATGTGGTTTACCACTGCATGATAAGCTAGACTATAGTCCAAGAGAACTTGCCTACAGTTTACTGCTACACTTGCTAAATTTTCTGTTACTTGAACCCTTCCTTAAAATACCTGGCCGATTATCGCTGTATATTAGCTGCTTTCCAACCCTTTTACACGCATCGTTCTATATGTCAAGTTGTTAGTGTTACATTCCAGCAGTAGCACGAGCGCTTGTATCAAGTTGGACATGGCATACCAGCCATACAAGTCAAGACGGCTACCAAGCCGAAGCCACTGTCTCTGTATTTCAGAGGAGTTGCCAACAACTCTATCGTATAGATTTTATGTTAAACACTATAATTATATGAAATATGGTATATTCCGAACACGTAACGTGATACCCAGCAACATTTTCTGGCGGTGTACGAGAAATCTACGTCTATCTCGTCTTCTTCGGCTCGGGAATAACGTCGCCATTTGTACGGAGGCGATGCGAGCTCAGCGTGGCGTCCGCCTTATCGAGGGCCTTCATGGCGCGAGTGACGGCTTTGGCACTATCCAGTAGAAGGAACGCTGGCACGATCGCCCACGGCAGGTTGAATCCGACGTAGTATACCCAGAAGTAGACGAACTCAGGCCGGCTGTGCGACTGTCCCGTGAAGTAGAACTCGCACTGGCTCGTCGCGTAATACAGCGCCACGCCGTAGATATGAGCGACGCAGGCGATGATGCGCAGCGCGTGCCGTGAGGAGCTGTTCCGCGCTGTGGCGATCGCGGTGGCGAGACAGAGGGGACCCCAGAAGAACTGTGTACAGTTAGATGTTTCATCAGCTGGGTGTCGTCGAAGCAGTGATCCGATACGAAGAAGTGGTGTAAGTTGGAAGGTATGTAGAAGAACTCACTACCGTGATACTCTCCACGCTCAGCATGAAGAAGTCAGATGTGAGGTATCGCGAGTCGGAGAGCGCGTATTCCTTCCATAGCTGTGCGAGAAGCGACTGTGACGAGGCGATGGTCTCGTGGTTTAGGACGAAATAGCCTATTCTCAGAAACAACAATATTAGTCTCTTCCCGTGCCCGGAGATGACACAAGATTTCAGTCCACCCAGCCGAGGCTGGGCCTACGTTGTTAGGTATCAGCATCGTATACCTCACCTTCGAAAACACAATGCAAACATGCGTCTGTCACACTTAGTCAGCTTACAGATTCCTACAGTAGGTGCAGTCGCTGGCTCGAAAGGAGGCCAGAAAGGACTGAGATATTTAGGAGTGCTCACTCATCACAAACCAGCAAAACACGGCGAGTCCCGATGCACTGAGCCCCGGGTTACACTTGCGCGCGACGAGCGCCGCGCTCAGCACCGCGAACCCCAGCGTCCCACCGAGCGCGGCGAGCAGCACGGGGACGGGGGCTACGTTCGCCTCGTACGCCGGGATGCTCACGCCGAGGGGGTGGTACGGATGTGTGGGCTCCGGAGGCAGCGTCGGCATTGCGATCTCCTCTATCCCGTCGGTGTTGGCCAGGGGCCACCACCACCAGCCGCTCATCGTACCTGGGTAATAGTTTGAGCTAGTCCAGTGGCCGGTGGATTGGTATCCCTCTATTGCAGCGAGCGTATATATAGGCAAAACAAGGTCTGATGTTCGGTCTCTGATGTTGAAAGTTTATCGTAAATAATGACCTTGGAAGCGGTACAGCCAGGGTACAACAGCAAATGCGGATCATCTTCCCGATACCTACTATGTACTTAGTAATAGGAGCTAGCACTCAAGTGCCGTATCGGCTCCGATAACCCGCGGTGATACTATAATATGCCATTCAAAGTACAAGCAAGTTGTTTCTCCTATGCCGGCTTTATCTTTGTTCTTAGCTCTCATTCGTATTCGTGAATAGTCGACGTAATTCTTCTTTTGCGACAAGAAGTTTCTGTTTGTCTCCAAACAATCGTAGCCCAACCCCGACACCCAGCGATATACTGACCGCGGACGAGACACGTCATTACACGATCCCTATCCGCCGACCAGGCATTTCAACATCAAAGATCGCTTATATATAATAAAGTAGACATAGAAAAATGGCTGCGACGGCAAGATCCGTCCTCGAGGTGACGCTTTCGTGGTTGTTTGCAAATGCCAAGGGGCGCGATGCCAAGAGCTTCTTCACACGTCCGGCACTCGCCAGCTTCCCTGAGCAGTCTATCACGGTGACGTCTCCAGACTGTGGTATGTCGGGCTCGAGATTTAAGGTCGAGTACATACATGAGGGCGGCGGCAAGTTCCCGGCGTTGCAGTGGTCAGCGCCGCCTGAAATCGCGTCCCACGTCAAGCAGTGGCTGCTCGTATCTGAAGACCCAGATGCGCCATTGCCAACACCCATTATTCACGGGTAAGTCTATCTATTATTAAGTACCACTTTTCTATCGTTATGCAAAAGACTAGTCGTGATCCAGTTAACACGGATGTTGTCCAACAGTATTTACACCGCGATCCCAGCTTCGAAGACGAGCGTTGACGCAGACGATTTCACCGTCGTGGACCAAGAGAGGGCGTTGATGAAAGGCGGTTTCCACTACGGCAGATCGAGGAACGGGATGCCTTATATTCCACCCAGGCCGCTGATGAACCACGGCCCGCATCGGTATTTCTTCATGGTGGTTGCTTTGAACGAAGAGCTGGAGTCGGGGCTGTTGACGGCCGAGACAACGAGGGAGCAGATCGCCGAGGCCATTGAAGGCAAAGTGCTGGGCTGGGGTATGTGGGTTGGTGTAGCAGAGCGAAAGTGGGAATAATACAGTCAGTCACCCACCGTGAATGCTGACGTCGGGTAACTCGTGCTGGTTCCAGCGGGTGTCTACGGGCGTACCGGTTTTAACGGATCCTCCGTCTTGTATAGTACGGTCAATAATCCAAAACATTCCTCTCGAGCCGAGAGCAACATTTACTTCTATTTGTCTTCACAACGTTCGCTCTGTCGCGGCGATAAATGAACAACGTAGGTGGCTTACTTAGCCTGACCCAGCCAACTAGCTAGCACCGGTGCCGAGATCGGGCATGCTGGTATGTCGCAACTTTCCACTTCTCCTCCAAGCCTTGACACTGTTTAGTCGATTCACCCAAAATAAGCCGAAGCGGGTATCTTTTTGGCCCGCCCGCGTGCCCGCCGTGTTGTCGGTACGCCCAGTGCATGCTGCACAGAACGCTATACAGCTTCCCACTCGGCAAAAGTAAATCAGTCTGGCGCGCATGAAACGCCGCCCCTTACCTTTGATGGCAGACGCCCGTCAAGAGACGCCGCCAGCGCCCCAGCCGAGCCGAATCAAGAGAAACACGGCCTGCACGTCCTGTCGTGATGCTAAGGTACAGACAAGCTCTTATGCAAATAACAAGACGGAACTGCTGACACAGCCGTGTTCCAGGTCCGCTGCAACCCTAGTTCGAATGCGGATCAGCCCTGCCAGCGCTGTGCGAAGCTGCATTTGACCTGTGTTGTCGACAAGACCCATAAGAGGATATCACGGCGAAGGTATGCTTTAAATTCATTATTCTTTTAGGCACGGAGGAAAACCGCATTGGTTACGAAACATGTGTTCTTGACGTCCAATATCTGCCGAATGGGTGACTTGTCTGTTCCTACTGGAGCGATGAATAACAACACATTACGCCGCTTTGTAGGGTTCAGTGTCGGGGTCGAAAAGTTAACAAACCATTCAACTTAGGATGATTCTAGGATAACTTGTCAAAGCGTTGTCGCTGATTTTTAACTAGTAAACTGGATGAACTCGTACAAGAGATCCAGTCGATCAAGGAGACTGTTGGGTCGGCTGCGTCCACGAATCTTCCACAGCCAAACACTGTGATCATCCGGCCCAGGGAACCAGCCGCCGAATCGTTAGGTATAGTCTCCCCAAGTGGTGTCTCTGCCGGATCCAAACAACAAGCCTCCAGCTCTGTGAACACCGGACCCCTTGAGCCACAAGCGACGTTAAACACCCCGGTGACAACCCTCTTGCACGATACAAGTAGTGAGCCAAGTCTCCCCAGGACTCTTGGTTCATATCCCTTTTCCGGCGACGATATCGACTATTACTTCCAGAAGTATTTCGAATTCTATCACCCATACATGCCCGTGTTACGTTATAAGGATCCCAACAAATGTTTTGAGACTTGTCCTTTACTATTTTGGACCATCATCTACGTGGGCTCTCGGCGGTACGCAAAAAGCACATCATTGGTTCCGTTTCTGTCAGAAGAGATTCGACGTCAAGTCTTCGCGGCCTTGGGTGACATTCCTCTTTCATTACATACTATCAATGCCATCATATTAATATGCTCCTGGGTTTTCCCCGGAATCCGGCTTGTTAACGAACCTTCGGCTCTCCTCTCCAACGCCATCGTTAATGCCGCATTGCTGCTAGGAATTCACACCGGGAAGGGCGGTCACCCAGAATACAGTCATGGAGCTTTTCAGAACAATTACACGGATGAGGCGGCAACTTATACTTGGGCAGGACTCAATATTGTGTCGCAGAGGTACTATCAGCTACTGGTGACTCACAACTTTGTCTAACTGGAATATAGGGTGTCTTCATACATGGGGCTACCACCTGTCACCTCATTATTTAACCAGACGGTTCAAAACACAAGTGAGTACTTTTCATGGGCTATTGCCCTCCTGATTGGGCTTTTCCGGTGCGGGATTATCCGAGCTTTATCGTTTTCGGTTTTCACGGCTACATCAAATGCGGCAACTACCTAGTGGTTTAATCAGGGGAAAATTGGTTGCTAATTCGCGTTGTTCTAGTCGATGGGCGGACGCCTTTCCACGTTCCATCCAGTTTCCGTGTCCTTCTAGAATGCCAGAAATTCTCAAACCGCGTTAATAAGATAATACTCGCCAACCTCGAGGACTCAAGCGGAGTCTCAACGAACATAGTTCAAGCACTTGAAGATGAGTGGAACATCGTACAGGGGATGATCTGTTCTGAACGAGCGGGTACGCAGAGCCCGCCCTTAACACCACACTCCAATACCTGACTCCCAAAACTAGATGACTTAGATAAGTTCAACGCCTTACTTGTACGGCTTGAGATCCAGCTTTTCTACATGATGCCTGCACCGGGCCATGATCCAGAGCCTTTGAAGCAGTGTATTATGCGTACATATCTTACTGCCACTTCAGTTCTTCGAAATGCTCAACAACTGGATCAGACAATCGGGTTTCTAGGTCACATTACACATCCGCAGATGCGCGCATTGGCGACGGCCACTTGTGTCATCTTCAAGCTGCTCCGTTCATCATACATGCAATTCCTAGACCGCAAGGCCATCGAGTCTACGGCCTCAGATGCCGTCTCGATCTGCCAGCGCATGAGTGTCGTAGAGGCCGATCTACCAGTGCGTATGGCTTCGATATTCAAAACGTTTCTCGAGCGGTACCACTCTTCAGCCTGGGGCACTACCTGGCAGAGCGAAGAACCTACTGCCACGACCTTCCGGCACCGTCTTGGGGCTGGTGTGATGTTCGACTGCTTGATATGTTGGAAGACCGATGGCACGATGAGGCGCGCTCCGGGGCAGCAAACACCCAATCCGCCTACCAACGGCGCCGGAGAAGAGACGAATACTCTCTTTCCTAATACTGTACCGGATTCATTGGATATCGATTGGACCTTCATGGACGACTTTGAATGGAATTGGACTCCTCCTGGTCTGGCTCCCCCGGTGTTGTGGGGTGGTTTGGCTCGGTAATCCCATATCCTATCCGCAGGCTCTCAGCCAGTTGTAAGTCCGCTGGGGATTTCCAACGATTCATCCACTGCCACTCCTCAGATATTCTCGCGAGAGTCCAAGGCACCAAAGTTAAAGTTTTCAGAAATTAATAGCACCACCAGCATAGACCCTGCGCCTATAGCCAGGACTCTTTCAAGCGCTAATATGTAGACCCTCAGCAGCCAAAAAGGAGTCGCCCTTTTCCCCGTTGATAACACCGCTGCCCTTTTAGAATACGCATGGTTAAGAGGAAGGCATAAGAAACGGTTGGTGTCGTTGAATGACGGCAAATTTGTTAATTCATTCCCTCGGGTGATACGAAGGCTTCAGATCATCTAGACTCGCTGCTGTATATGGTGGTACTGGGGCCGTTGGTTCACAACGATGGAACTATTCGAAGTCGAGGGTTGGCTCATTCCACAATACATTCATGTGTGATATCTATAAGTCAACGATTTTTCATGGCATTTACAGATAATTTTTATAAGGCGCTTTAGGTTGTAGGTTAGCGTTTAGAACAGCTCATTAGGACCTCTGACGGCGATAGGATTCTATCTAATGTGTTAAAAGCTATCTATCTCTGACTTTATTTACCAGCGCAATACCTCATTAGATGTGAAAAGGTTAGAATATACTCATATCAAGCCAACAAGCCTCGAATTGTCTCTGCGGGCAGAACAGAGCCCCCCAAACCCCAGGTCCCTCAGCAAGTCCATGGTAACCTAACTCCTGCTTGCACCAACTAACTCTTCGCATCTATCAAGGCTACGGTGCCAAGATGTCGCTTTCTATCTGTCTGCCAAACACCCAATGTACCAGTACTTCGTGCACAAACCCCGTGCCAGACGACTACAACCGAATTGATTACCTAGACTCTTCGGCCGAACCCCGTGCTGCGGATGAGACCTGGGCTATGAAATCGGGGGGGGCTTTGATCTCAAACCGGGCGCTACCGTATACAGCCTCGAGCTGGACCGCTGTTCAAACGAAAGCTGCGGAACAAATCGTATTTCTCTCACGGTCGCACTGTACCGTTTCGTCGACCTATGCGATTGGGTCCTCAAGGAAACAGCGGGACTGCTTAAACCTCCGGTTGAGAGAGTTCGGACGGCGCCACGATGTTGAGGGGGACACCGACCCAGAGCCCGGGAGGAGGAGGATGACGACCTTGTCTTGTCTTGTCTTGTCCCCCTGGCCGCCCTCGGGGCACGGACTGGCCGGGGGGAGGGGGGGCTTATATGTATTGTTTTGTCGAGACGTTGGATCGGACGAACGTGGCTGTGCTTAACCTGGTCGACTCCCTGCCCATCGCATTCCGGGTGCCGAGAGACACCTGACACATGTCCGCTCATGATGACATCTCGGAAGCGTATATGGCGAGCTTGGTTGTTTCAATCTAACTAGGTAGGTAGGTAGAGTGGTTAACTTTTCTCGGACGACGTCGTTTTCGGTCTTGGTTCCAAGTGGTTGGTTGATTGATCGATGCTAGGATAAAACGTTCACCCGCCGTACCTACTTACTTACCTAGATCTGGTGGGTATCCCTTAACGGCCTGCCTGCCTGCCTGCCTACTGGCCAGAATAACCTCGGATTGAATAATTCGGTGTACACATGGCCCGGCTCGGCGGGGAGGCTGTGCCCCCCTCCCCCCGTGCTGAAACATACGAGGCCATCGACACATCGTGAACTCATAGATAGGACGGCGGTCTTAAATCGACGACTTTTTCCCTGCGTGCTTAGAGGAGGCCTCTTAGTCCCCGCTTAGGGCGTTTAATAAAGTTTACCGATAGGTTCCTCCAAACCGTATGATCGTCGCGAAGATCATCGCCCCCTCAGATCCCCGTTTGCTTTTCTAGAGGTGTTCTATCCTCCTTCGTATCCTGCAACCTTAGCTACCTAATTATGTGTGTTTTCTTCCCCTCTTTGGTGCCTAGTGGTGTAGGGTAGCAAATTCAGGACATATATCGAACGCCTAAAAACGAGAGCGCTCGGTGATCCGAAGCGAGTACGAATGGGCGGAAAGGCCTCGGCGCCCGCCCTCGTAGAGTCGGGTAGGTTTCGTCTCCTCTCACCCCGAGGCTCGGCAGGCTTCTGAGGGTGAGTTACATCTAGTATCTACTGTACAAACGAACACTAATAATAGGAAATCTAACAGGCATTCCATACGCGCTCATATCTCGACTTTCCACCCGGCGGGGGGCAGAGAGGTCTGGTGTGACGTCTTTGAAAGGCATTCCTAGCCGACCTCCGCGCCACGTATCGTCGAGAAGGGAAAAAATGCGAACAGACGCAAGATTCTACCTGTTTCCAGGCTGCATCGTGGACCCAGATCTGTGACGGGGACGAGAGCTTTGGGGTTTCTCTCGTATCGGGGATCGATCGGAGAGCAAAAACAAACATCGATCTCTTCCCGAATAGGGGAATTCCCACGTGTGCATGGAAGCAGCTGACAACCCAACGTAATGCCTGACATATACCTCACGAGATGGCAGACTTTGTGGAACTTGTCGGCGATGGTGTACTGTAGGTACTCTGCAGGTAGATAGATGGATGGATGGTATTTGCTCGTCGCTACGTCCTGGGCACGGCGGCGTCGTTTCCGCCTCTTGGCTTACTCCAAGATCCGATCTTCACTTGTTGAAACACCTGTCTCCCCAAACATGGTAACCCGTTCGATGTATCATTTTCATGTGCATTACGTTACTGAGTTGTCACTGAGTTGATAGGATGGATAATGCGCTTGGCGGGGGGGAGGCTTTCTTAACGAAACAACTGTAGTCTCTCGCACGGGCGACTAAATTGGAATAATAAGTGTCGCTGATATAGGTAGCTAGCTAGGAGCCTGGTCACGGGCCCCTTCGAGACCCAGAACCATGGCTTTTTGAAATCCTACTTAAGAATTACCTACACTAAATCCCGATGGCTTACATACGCCCCAACTAACACACGACAGGTCCCGGATGGGCTGCGTTGAAGGAATGAAAAGGCGAAGGATAGCGCTTATTTGATTTAACATGGTTTAGGTAGTATAGGAGGGGGCCATTATAGCACGCCCGGCTTATGAGCAAGGGGATCGATTAACAGACCTGTTAGACAGATAGATGCTACGATTTGGCGTCATCATCAGATCACGACACATGCAGATAATCGAAAACTTATCGGGAGTAGGTACTGTAATACAATACCGATAAAAGGCAAAGCAAGAAAATGACGACAGGTCTCCGCCAAAAGCAAGAACGCCTTCCCCTCTTATTTGATCTTCCCGCCCGGCGCCTGCTCCGCGTCCCCGGCACGGTAGCATCGTTTGTTCGTTCATCGTCAAAAACTGCTGCGCCTTACGGCACCGGCATGGGTTGTCTGTAGTGCACAGTGGTGTGTAGCTGGGGAACTAGCCGTTGGGGGGAATATTACCCGAACGAGTAGGCGGGAGTATGCGTCCGTCAATCAGGGGCCGGGCCCAGCGAGCTAGTCAGCTATAGCCAAGAGATGGTAAGCTAGGTATATAATGGCCTACAATTATTAGTTATTATCGTGGAGTATTAACAGGAGGCAGGGTAGTATCGAGTGCTTGGATTTGGCGTTGATCGATTATCCGGGGTTCCCTTCTATCTGGGTCTACAGCATATCACTCACACCTTCCTCCTCTTTCAAGTAATATCAACCAGAGGCCTGTTTATAGTGGCATGCCACGCGTCTGCACGCGTCTGCCAGGAATGCAGTAGCAAAAAAAAGGGTCCTGTTCCGGGCGTTGTCGCTAGACGGGTCGCGGGCGTTCTAGACTTTCATTTTCCCCTTTTCTTTTCTCTTAGATGTCTTGGGCAACCGACGACGTCGCTTGGGCTGCGAGGGCGTATCCAAACGGTATGGTTTGATGCACGAATGGAAAGGGATGAGTGTATAGGATTACACGTGCATATACATAACGGCCCCGGCGGACCGAGATGAGATACCAGTATCTCGAGTTTTGCTGCATTGAAACGGTCATCAATCTACCACCACCCCTTGCCCGCCTGTCTGCCCGTCTACGGCAATACGTCTGTTTGGCTTGGCCCGGCAGGCTATACAGCCTTGCTCGCGGCGAAAGCTTTACACGGCTACGCGCACAACTGAGGCTTCTTAAGCTTTGACAACGAGAGGTTGGCGATATCGGTGCCTTGATCTGAGCCACCGTCAGACAACCTAATCCGATGTGCGCAGGCATAGATCTTGATAGCCATCGAACAGGCAACACGCAGTATAGGGAGTGTAGAACGAAAAAACCAGCAGGGGTTCTTTGCCGTCATACGGGCGTCCGTCCCCTTGTTTTCGCTTATTAAGGTGTTGCTGGGGGCCAGAAATGGAAAGACCCGGCCCTGCTAATATAATGAATAGAGTAAGAACGGGCCTGCCTGGTAGTCCTGTAAGGAAAAATCATGGTTCTTTGCGCAACATTGGCAGTGTCTATACTACATGGCGTAATACGCATGGGTGGTAGAGCTGTGCTGAGATGCGATTCGGTCGTCATCATCAGAATGTGACAGCTGGACTAGGGATCCCCGGTCCCGTCATCGATGGTGGACACTGTCGAGATCAGCCTCGTGAAACACAACGGCCGAAGTGGCATTGACCACCAAGGGTCTTGGAATTCTTGGCCTGGGTTAATAAAGGAAACATGGATGATGCTTGAAGATTTCCACCTACCTCCTTTCGTCTACACTCGTACAGCATTTCGCATAGGCATGGTATTGGAGTGTTGGCCGCAATCTCCAGCATACTTGCCACTTGTGCTCTACTCTCTGCTTTGCCTTGGTTACATTTGATGTGATAATCTCAAGCAGCTGGCTCATTTGGTCATATTCCATTAAACGCCATCGGGACTGACTCATCTTGCTGAAACTAAGGCCCGAATTCCGGTATATTAACGGGACAGGTATCATCTTAAGAGGAGCAGTACATTCGCTCCCTGAGGTCCTTGTGGGCAGCATCCCATGAGAAATCTCTCTGGGTTCCCGGGTGACCAGATGGGGTTGTGTTGAGGCGTGATGAGATAATCGCGGATTATGGAGAGCAAGCTCACGGATTGATATCCTGACGCTTGTTTCCTCCTCTCGCCCCGCCCACTGTAGCTAATTAGTCTTTTCCAGCGCCTCTACTCCTGGTGGACCGACCAACCCTTGCATCCGCTATATTTCCTTCCGGGGTCCCCTAGTAGTAATCATCCTTGGCCTATAAAGCGGGTGTGTAATGCCAGGGCGAAGATGTTGAAAAGACTAGCAACCGCATCTCTTCAATCAGCAGCCAAGGATTTCCTAGATAATATCTGATAAAGAATAAGAAAAGTCGATAATATGACGGTAATCATGATTTTTTGGGATGACAGTTTGCATCTTCTGATCCTTCGATCCTTCCAGAGCCTACAAATGTCAGTAGCCTCGAAACGTCCCTTGTCGTGTCATGTGCACGCTAAGAAGACTGTAGTAGACTTGCCATAGCTCTTAACCCCTGTCTTTCCTGAAAACATAGGGGGGAAAGTTGCCATCTCTAGACAACGGCGTCCAAAATCTACATGATAGGTCTATTTCTCCTTTTCCTCGTGGGCACTATTAGGTTAAGATCAGTTGAGTTCCCTCATAAGAGACCTGCTATAGTGCACCGGACGGATTCGCGACGTCATATAGGAATATTCCGTAGGCTGCCCGTTGAAGATGGTGTGGTCATACAGGTCCTCTGTGCCCTTCGACGAAATACCTCTATACCGGTTAGCAGCGGTTTAAAGCATAGGAGACCGACAAGTTCGATTAAGACCAGGTTTTACAGCTGTCCTTGACTTGACGTCAACATGCTTCCTTCACTTATTGTTTTGAATAAGCTAAGCATCACATATATCGGCTGCTGGGTGCTGAATTCAGAATGGGATATGGCGACGGGAACAGAAATAGAGCAGCGTGTGAAGACCGAAAAACAGACGAAGATACACTGCATCAAATATTTCGTACCCGGGGCAAAAGCCCGTGACCGAGGAACCAAGCAGGGGACGGTCTTGGCCCTCAATGCTACCGACTACCAAAAAATGATCGTATGCGGGGTTTTCCGCAGATGGGTTCGGAGACGTTCGCCGGCATTACCTCTATTCTTGTTTAGATCTTGCGGCTGTGTGAGATCTGATATGCAGTTTGCCCGTTGGGGGCCACCTTCTTGGGACGGGGCGGCAGATATCATTCATCGTTGGCGGATATGACAGCACGAGGACTCGTCCAAAAGGGGTAAACGGGTTCTTTTTCAAGTGGTATGTATTCTAAGACATGCAGCTGCGCTCTTCCGATGCGGTGGTATCAGATCTTAAGGCTACGCGTTCGACGAAAAGCGACCTGTCGCATCATCTGCAGCTGACAGGCGGAGACGGTATTACTAGGTAACCAACGTGACTAGAAGATCGTCAGTTCTCTGTTTCAAGGTAATGAAGTTGCCGGAGGATTGCCAATAGTATAAAAGTGGTCACTGGTTGCGAATACCGAACTATTCGAGCGGCAGAGCAAATGCCCGGGGCAATGACGATGCTGGTATCTGTTGACGATAGCTTGGCGTCGAACCTAGAGGATGCATCACGCCTCATACAGCATTACTAACAGGCGGTTTACTACATCGAACGAAGTCGCTCGGCCTGTTGCCTTGCATAGCCTCGCTAGAGTTGCCGAAGCTTGATCGAGATCATGGAAAAAATCATGATCTTACGGAACACAGCCTATACAGCTCATACTAGGGCCGACAACTAGAATAATTTCATCCAAACAGCCCAGCAAATCCTGGCTGGGCCCAAGCATCAGACTGTAGGAATATGGACTGTCGGGCAGACGCTTCCTAAGGAACGAAGAACCTTGTTATATGATGCAAAGTGCCGTCTGTGCCGCGTGGAATGGCGATAGAGATATTACCTAGCTGGAAAGAAGCCCAGGAGATTGATGCCATGCCATCATATAGTCGATCAAGCGTCGCACACAGGAGCACAAATCCCGAGCAGTTCACTCGGGTACGATAATGTGAGTGATATGTCAGGGTCGCTTTATCCGGTCAGCCGCAGCGCTTCTCTCTTTCTTGGGCTGAGGGTACATAAGCATGCCCGCGGCCGTCTGCAAGATTAGCGACGTTGTGTCAAGGCAAGGCACTCTCCGATGCTCTGTGCGTTATTTGGTCGGATTGGACTGGGCACCTGGCAGATGCGTAAACGCCTCTTAGAGAGCAGCAGCGGGTGACACGGATCTGGGTAGAGGCTAAGATGACTGTCTCACGAGCATGCCGAGCCCAGATGCTCAAGTGTTCAAGCGGGGTGTTTTGATGGCCGTTACGCCATTACCGGTCGAACAAGCTTAGCCCTAACCGTCCTTTTTGCCAGGGTGGTGAACATGGGAAAAGCAAAGGCATACCAGACCGTTGCTCATGATCTGATACTGCACCAACAGTCGGTCCGAGTACTGAGAATGCATGCCCCCAAGCCACGACACTAGCAACGTCGAGGTTGTGGCGAGGATCGGCGTGCTGTTAATATCTGTTGAGTAATGAGAGAAGGATATCGACGATCCAGTAGATGGCGCCTCGCAGTGAAGAACGAGGCGCGAGTTTGGACAAACACTACGTAACCAAGATGGTCAAGAGGTGTGGCTAATTAGTCCACTATGCATTTCGTTTAGACTCCGAGGAAATGTACTTACAGTCCACTGGGTGCTAGCTGGACTAGTATAGTACAGGCTTCCTTCCTACAAGTATTATCATGCCAGTGTCTTTCGAGCACTTGCATTCCGTCCTACCTCAAGCGTGACTTACAGTATACTACCTATGTAGGTAGCTCTACCACCATAACGTCCGCCCTCTCTAATAGCCGACCTTTAGGAAACAACTAATTGGTACCTAAGTAGGTACGTATACTAAGTAGGTCGGTAAGGTACCTAGGCACAGTAGGTCCGGTGATTGATTGATTGGGGTTGCCATAACTCACGCCTTGCTACTTGGGAGCTAGTGCAAGCCTCCCCTATTTCGCTACGTTAGTGTGCTGTAGGCTAGTGTAGTGTGCACTAGCGTATGTAGTCAAGACAGCACTTGCACTATTCCCGATTAGTTGGCGATCGACGGTGACATATTCAACCATAGTACGGTAGCAACCCGAGAACCTGGCGCCGTCGAAAACTGTTAGTGTAAGTAGGTACGGAGCATAGCAGCCAATGGTATAGTCTTGACCAATTCGGGGAATTGTCGCGAACGGTCGGCGAATGGTATCTCGACGTGGTCCTCCTTCTCGTTCTTGACACAGGGCCAGCCAGGGGGCTTCCGATGACAGCGGGTCGGAAGTTGACTTGACAGGGGCGTGGTCAGATCAAGGGTTCGTTTGACAGGAGCACGGTTCTCGATTTCATCCGAGACAGAACCCGCCATCTTGATGATGATGGGCGGCGTTGTGCAAGTGGGTGGCGTGCAAGCGGTGGCGGCTGCAAGTGAGAGAGGCAGACAGGACGACGCACAACGTTGGGGCCGGCCACGATTTGATTGTCGCCCCCTTGCCGTTTGATGACTGCCCACCCAGACTCAATCAAGGGCGAAGGACGAAGGGCGGAGTCTGATCATACTGTAATGTAAGTAATGCGCGTTTGTGCAACCGCAACACCTCCTGGCTCCATGCGTATGCATGCATCTCGCGTGCATCTGAGCATGCCGGTCAGCTGGAAACGCTACCATTGGTCCGTGGCTGATGGAGAGTGGCATGAGATGAGGGTTGGGCTTCTTGTGGGATGATTCAGACGTGATGGATTATTCCTCACAGGCAAGTAGAGGTAGGCCTGCGCGGGCGGTGCTGAGTCTCGAGGCGTTAATGCACAGCACCAGCAGATGAGGCTCCCATACACACGATGGTGACGCCCACATTTCTTTATTGGCGGATATGTTACTGTACAATAGCTAGTTACAAGGCTGCGTATATCGGTACGAGACACCGCGCCTTTGCGTTGTGCCTGTCTGCCGCGATCGATCTGCTTGGTGTGAGATGGGTTACTATAACTTGAAGCAGTCGTGGGCAATGTGGCGCTGGTCCCACTGGAACTACGCAAATGACGGATCGTAGGCTCACATATACGCTCCGTTGTTACAGTAGTTCGTTCCCGGACGGATATACTTAGTTGAAACGGCAGCGCCATCGCCTTAGATAATATAGCACTGTATGGACTCTATCTAAGTCTCTCGGGACCGAGAAACATAGATGATCCTGTACTCCACGAGTTTGACATGTGGGAATAAGGGTAGAACGGATACAGCGCGTAATTCTCTGGTTTGCTTTTCTCTCTCGCCACGCTCCCCTTCTGTGTCACCGCCGCCAACACGTCACCACGTACTTACGTACTGAAGAGAGTTTACGCAGAAGTAGCCGCCTCCTACGCCGCCGTGGCGCGCGGGACGTGTCAGCCCCGATGCCAGCTACCCGGAACACCGCACGACTTGAGCACTCCCACCTACATCCAATGTTCTGCCGTGAGCCGGTGCCTCTGGGAAGAAACGTGATACAAATTCGCGCCAACACCTGTGGGTGTGCGTTCAGCGACCAGGTAAGTACTGGGTACTGCGATTTAAGCCGTCAGTCAGTGTTCACACGCAAGAGCGATCCTCATTTTGCCCGAATATTTTGGCCCTACCAGCTGCCTATCCATTTATAGTAGTTGTATTGATGATCTACCGTTGGAATGATCTGCGTGCGGCGCCGATCCGCGCAAGTCATTGGCCAACACCCACATTCCGACTGTCTACGTATGTGAGCTGTTAGACTAGGAGACGCAATCGTCTTGTTAGGTGTGGGGGTAGTTGACAAGTATTAGGCCCGAGTCAAGTTAGCAGGGGAACTGACTGATTTGACGTGCTCTGGCAGGCCCCGTCCTCCAGTCTCGTGTGGAGAGGACTCCATGAAAATCTCGGGAAGTTGTAAGTTGTAGGATGCTCGAAGTTTGAGAGCTTGGACAACCCCGGCCGTTACCAGATATCTGGTGTAACAGTGGTTGGGTGTAGAATCCGAGATCTGGCGCCATCGACGAGGCTGAATATTGATGATGTGACTAATTCCTTAAGGCAAATATATTATGATTACTGATCTCGTAGTACTTAAATCGCACGGCAGCAGTAGGGACGTGTACCGACAGATTGTGGCTTGCGGTTGACACTGACGACCAGATACCTACCTATACTACATAGGCAGTTAAGTAGGCCGTACAACCTAACCTGTATGGAACTTCAGTAGCGTTATCTCAGTTTGAGCCTGTCAGTAGCACAACTTCTCAAAAGAGACAAATCACCAAAGACCTTCCCCCTCAATCATATCAGGCCTATCTAAGGGCTAATAAGGAATTTCCTGCCCTTTTACCATAAAGGGGCTAAATCCCGAGCTGGCTAATAAGTAAATTGAGAGAAGAGGAAGAACTACAGCTAATTACGCGGCGTAATTCATCGAAAGAGGGGTGATGGATGCTAGTATTCCCGAGATAGCGTGACAGGCGTACGTAGTAGAGTAAATTTGTTGCACTAACGTATTATTAGACCTCCTTTCTGGATGGAGCTGGAGATAATTCCGTTGATCTGGTTAGAATTACGAGGTTTTTACTGTGATATAGGTAGTAACGCATACATATACACGCTGGATATAATACATCATCGACATTAAGTCGCTACCAGAACCAACATTCTATTCTGAATTCTGTCATTGGGGCTCAAGATTGAGTTCCTGATGAGAGGACTTAAGGAGGTTTAGTCTAAGTATAGCACACGAGTTATTCCCGAAGGAAAAGTTCCCTCACTAACAGCTAGAGAACTGGACATCACTATCGCTTTTGGGTAAAAACGCTTTCGGTAAGGGGTAATTTCAAGGCGACGGGGCGGGAGTAATTTGCAACACACCTAATTACAGGTATGGCGTCGGGTTCCGGGTAGGTGTGCTATCCACGACAAATTAGCCCAGAACAATGAATGGTAGCTACGCGGTTTGGGTGCCGAGTTCCTCGGGGGGAGCGAGTTCCCTGCCGTGAGTGCCACAGTTATTCTCCAAGGCCGCCCTTGTCAGGCTGACAACAGTACAGGGCCTGAAGCTCTACCCCGGCGGCCGGAGATACACTATCAAGTATAACAGACTATAGTGGAAGACTCGCGACAAAGGACGAAAAGCATACGTATCTGGCGGCCTGTGCGGCATAAGTGCAACCTTAGTGTAGTTGTACTATGCTGGCAGTTCGGAGGCACCGGGCTTTACCCACTACCAGCTGAAGCAGACTTACAGTAGCACTACTTGCGCGAGTGGAAGATGGCCGACAGTTTCCCCCCGACTCTCCGGCGATGGTCCGGGGCTGAGGGATTTCACTGACTCGAACATGCAAGGCCGGCCTTCTTCCTCGGCAGATCACACACATTAGGTAGTTGGTGTACAGTACAGTGCCTCGTCCACTACCGTATGTACCAAGCGAATGAGCGGGAGGTAAGGCGAGAGAGGGTCCCTCTCATCTTGTCAGGTACTATTATTAGGCCGTTGACAAGCTTGACAAGTGCACGCAACACGGCGTGTCGAGGGAAAAGCTACTACTGACGCACGGGGTCTATCTCAACGGTTGGTTGTGGGTTGAAGCGGGTTGGGCTAAGGTCTGTATGTGCACATATCTCCGTCCGCACGGCCACGCCTCGGGAAATTCTATCCCGGCCTACTACAGTACGACTATGTATGTAGCTGCTAGTCGGTACTGTGCACTATATTGTAGGTACCCAGACTGGGCTGGAACAATAGAGTACGATGAAGTGTCTTGAGGGGTTTGTTCACGTAGGCGGTTCGAGTTTCCTGTAATTACACTGGCAACACCTTGGTACAGTCTGGCATAATCCTGCCGCCTGTGCACCATTTAGAAGATGCGCAACGACAGCCAGCATATGTGCATTTGCTACATGTCCGCGTAAAGTTGCCCATACAGGGCCCGAGGCCGCTACCGAAGATTACATCATATCCATCCTCAAATGCCTGGTTGCTTGGTGTTTTATGTTCCGCCAAGGTGTCTGTCTACCTGCGTGGCGTAATCACTGTACATATACATATATACACTTGGTGCCTTAGGTGGCGTGACCACAGACATCACATTGAACCTACAGCCTGCATTTGTCCGTACTATTCTGGCTTGTAGCAAAATTATACTACCGTATTGCCGTAACGCAAAAACTTCCCTTTTTTTTTTTTTTTTTTTTCTTACGTTCCGTCAGGGTCTCAGTATATACTTTCAGCCTGTCCGTCTACCCGTTGCTCTCGGGCCGCGCAAGCTGGACTGTTAATATCGTCTTGTTCATCCATCCTTGCACGTATGTAATACGCACGAGCATCAATCTCGGTACCAGTATCGTCCAAGACCAGGTGACGGCTTGTCTAGTTATAGTTCGTTCATGTTCAAAACCAAGCGATAGAAGACGCGTAAGACTACTGGAGATGCTATCAAGTAGTCCCATCACCACAACAATAGGTACTTATCGCATCAAATCACATCTCATACAGCACACTGTAGGCAACGACAACGTGGGATTAAACCTACGCCGTGCGCACCGTTCCGAGAGAGCCAACTCCTTGGGCGCCTCTACGGACTTTTATTTGGGCTTCGCCGGCTGATCCTGCTGCTCCGTGCCGACGCAGATGCACGGAAACCTTCTACTGGGTCGGTGGCCTGCATTTGGGGGATACTCGGCATTGCCAAGAAATCATCAACGTTACATCGGGAGCGCCTATCGATGAAAAGGTCCCGCAAAGTATTCTATGCGCTGCCATCCTGGGTCTGGATTCTGGCTACGGAGCCTGCTCGAGTCGGCGCGCCTCATACGAAGTACGTACATGATGAGAGTGTGTAAGATAGAGCTTGCTGCTTGTCAAAGTTTTTGACGTTGACTCACTTTGAAAGACAGGTGAATCAAAAGTCAGTATCAGATTTACGGCACTTCGACGATACTCGCTCAGTCCCATGTTTTCTTCTACTTTTACTTCCACTTGTACTTTTACTTTTATTCTCCGCCACCGCCGTCAAGGTTTCGGCAACAACACTCACAACAATCGAAGCTTCAAGCGATTTGAGACTCCAATCTCTACATAGTAACCACCACAGTATTTTATGTACCTGGATAATGTGGAGAGAAGAGGCCTGAGTAAAAGTACAAATGTGTCCGCAGCATGCAATGGTACCTACACTATACTACTCGTGCAAGGTTTACCCCTGAAGTCATCGGGCAATTTTATCTGGCACTAGAAACGACAACCGCGGCGGACCGGGGCCCACGAACCCCCCTGCTGGCAGGGTACAGGGGCTCGTGGGAAACGCACTAGAATCACTTGCCTAGCTTGTCATGTTGGTCAAGCGCCTCGATGTCGCCTTACCCCTGGATGTACCTAATACCTACGTAGTGTGCCGTATCCAACAACGAGAGAGGCAAAGTCGGTTCAAGTCAGTGCTGAACCAAGTTTACGGTGCTCCGGTCAAGCAGACCCTTAAGCCATGTGGCCCGCTTGGTAGCCCAGTTCCACCCAAGGGCCTGGCAGTCGAAAGACATTTGAGAGTCATGGTGGGCTAGTCCAGTGTCTTTGTATCGTTTATCTAGCACAGTATAACATCCCCGACTAACTTTTTCCTCGATAAACTTACATAGTAATGTTTGTGAGTCGTCATCCGCATCCCCCTTAGGGTTTAGTCCAAACCTGTCTTTCCAATGGCGGCTGTAAACCTCAACATTGAAAAGCCCGTCTTGTCCCCTTCATCCATTAACTTTTATGATTGTTCGGCTTTCGTTTTCTCGCGTTGTTGTCTGAGCATGGCTTGTTTTTTTGTTCTGTGACTATCCAATACCATTCTCGACCCGGGTTGAATCCCCACTGGCCTCTTGAGGTTTTATGTCCTGATGAGGACCTTCTCCCTCTTCCGGCTTTGACATTACCTACGATAATGCACAATCGGTGCTATTACTTTCGCTAACTATTCTAATTCCACAAAGGCTCTATAGCCCCTGTCGACTTTGCGAACAAGAAGGAGCATTCCCCGACTCTTCTTCCTGTCCTTCTCATTCTCTCGTTGCAGCTCCCCAAGAGCCCGGCTATTTCTGTTGACCGGCTGCAACTTCCTGTGTTCGGGACCCTCACAAGGTTTCCATTCGCTTTTCACATCACATTGTCCTCTAGAAGTGGATAGAACTATTCCAAGTTGAAAACATTACTCAGAATAGCCTTAACCCCTTTCAAGTCTCTAATTCTTAACACAACTTCTCAGTGTAAGACACCTAAATCCAAGCAAATGACAAGATGGAGGGCATGACACAAGAGCCGCCGCTAACATTAACATTGTAGCTCGATTTGACCGCTGAGCGGGAAAGCGTACGGATTCTCTCGTTCGATTCATCGTGGAATGACACACGGCCTCACGGGCAAGATTGAGAAACAGTTTTGAGTAGTCATCAATATGAGTGTATATATGATGACACCACCTCACCATCCAGAGTGCTATCCCAAACGCATATGGGAAGATACTCAAGTGGAACATTCGACCAGACAGTGCAGTGAGCAAGGGAGGGTCTCTCTGCCGTCAATTCGTCAGGTAATTTATGTCCCTATGGTTCATGGTTGGCTCTAACATGCTGGCAGGCATTTCCAGAACTTCAGCCGATGGCCTACCTAGAACCCCCGGTAAACCTCCAACGAGATTGGCTACCGAGAACACCACCGTTGGCTATATCACCCACTGGAGCTCAGTTTGGACCTATAACGCCGCCAGAATATATCGTCTCTCCCAGTCGGTGCAAGCGAAGACGTGTGTCTTCTGACGAAGAGCTGGAATTCAATAGAGCCAGTCAGGTGCCACGACCTTATGCAGTTGCTCACCAGGCTGTGCCCCAACCGCAGTCCCCATCTCTCGAATCTCCCCTACCCTTGATGCTATGGACGGATTCGGGCTCCTCGAGCCCTTGCTATAACGGCTATAGCGTTTCCCTACCCATAAGACCGGCTGAGAGCGTCAACGCACACGGACGAGCGGAACCCAACTTTGAGCCAGCTCACACCAGGGAAGAGTACGTGCTAGCATCGCCTGGACGGTTCAATTGTGCTCCTAGCAACGGTTATTCTGCGGATGTTGGAGGACACGGATATCGGCTACCAAGTTACGGCCACGGTTACCACCACCCGAACAGGACCCAGTCCCTCTCTGCTCCGTCAGCGCGTCCCGGTAGGACACCATTTCCTCCAGGAGGATATGGATATAATTATCAAGAGACGCAGATGGGTACGGGCAACTTGGGTACGGGAACGAACGGAGAGGGCAAACCACGAAAACGCCGAGGCAATTTGCCAAAGGAAATTACCGACAAACTCCGTAAATGGTTTGTGGCTCATCTGATGCATCCTTATCCGACCGAGGACGAGAAACAGGAGCTTATGAGACAGACCGGCCTAAAGATGAGTAAGTCAAGCCATGGTGCGCCTCCTTCCCTTGCTTCGCTAACAGGACCTCTTCGGCTACAGATCAGATATCCAACTGGTATATCAATGCTAGGAGGCGGCAGCTGCCGCACATGATTAACAATGCCCTTGCCGAGAAAGACGCTATGAATAGCCGCTCGGCAGATGGCAAGGCTTTGAGCTCTGGCGAGCATAAAGATCACGATCGCGAAGGCACCGAAGGCAGTGTCCATGGGGATACTGAAACGAAATCAAAGAGTCACCCAACCCCAAGCTTGAAGCGCGGCAGCATATAATACTGGGGCGAGCCCCGAACCATATACGTTAACCGTATGCTTCGAGCTTGTCTTTCACTACACCATATAATACCGCCTTGAAGACCCATATCAGGCACAAACATATCCTCCTGCTAACCGAGCAGAGCCTACTTCGCGCTAAACCGCAACTGTTTGGAAACAAGTAATATGTCGTTATGAATTCAAAATCTTTGTTAGCGGTGAAAGGAAAGACAAGCCACACCGAATATAATTATTTACATCGGAAAAACAAGAGAAAAAAAGTTTGCAAGGACAAACACACATCAGGTCCAGCCGAGCTCTGCGAACATTCGGCTGGACCCTGCATGACTGTTCCCGATCGACAGGTTGAATGCAGGCCTACCCAAAGCAATAGCGCCGTGACACTGAGCTGCTCGGCCGCCATTCGAGGCACACGACTCGGCGTCGCGTGACAATTGGTCGCGCAACCCAGTCGCCTCGCATGACAATGTCATGGAGATCTTTGCAGCATGGGAACATGATGGGACCCAAGAACGGTGGCTTGAAAGCTAACACTAGCGCCGCAGCTTCACATGCGAGAACTGGTCGGATGAGAAGAATTACGTAGTATTGTACAAAGATTAACGAGCGAACGGCGAACCCCGGCCCTGTGGTCCAACTTGGCCTGTCGGGGGTTCCCTAGAAGTAGTAGTTTTGAAATATCCCCCCATATTCCAATTTCGTCCACGTATAACTTAATTCAGCGTAGAAAATGTGATACTATACCTGCTTTTGGCATTATCGGCGTAAGTAACGTTAGGGGTTGTAATTATAGCTAAGGCGCCTAGTGTGCTGTTGGGAAACGGGATATGTGAAGGATCGCGGGATCGGACAGGGGTAGGCATTTACACTAATCCGAGCCGGACGGGCCAAGTCGGGGAATTCGGTTGCTTGACACATAGCATTCATGAATACGACGATTATCAATATAAGATGTACGTAAGGCGAATTTTTAATTATTATTCTAGGGCCGGGGACTGCGCATCACAAACCAGGAAAAGGAGAAGTTAGTTTACGTAGACATGGACTCTTGCCCAAAGCTACATGTTTCAGCTCTCTCCGTCCCGTCCCATGTCGCAAACCCCAAATCTTGGGGACATGTCGTCAGCAATTGTTTAAATTTTTAAAAAAATTTAAACATCACATTAGCTGTCGACCTGCCTACTATCTTGTCATTTCACCGAACCCTAAAGGCACGTAGCACTTTTAAACTCCGAAGTACAAACACATATGCCTCCTGCCAAATAGTCGTAACCCTTGATAGGTAGTATAGTGTCATTTCCGCGTTGATCTCTTTACTTATTGAAGTTTGAATGGTTGGTTTTGGCCTAATTAGCAACATAGCCATTTATACTGCTCTAATTTGCCTTAAACATTTGAATGCAGGACCCTTCTCCCGCCTTAGTACCTACACGCTTTTAAGACATGACTAGGTTAGGGGCCTTCTTAAGGCTATTCCTTGATGGAACTACTGTTGAAATAATGTAAAAAATACTGTTGTAGCGCCAGGCCTGTCACTAAAATGGAAAGTTTTGCCGGCGAAGCTCTATTTTAATACGTTATAAATCAAAGTGCTGAAGCCCTTTGATTTTAAGTACTAAGTAAGTAACACTCCTAGAAGGCTTTCTTTTAAACCCCCGATTAATAAGGGCAAAGCCCTTACTTAAATAATTAGATTAATAATTAAGCTTATTTGTTTACAATTCTAATAACAATTCCTGGGTTCAACAACCTAGGCTCAACGGCGGTATTCTGTCTTAAACAGTGTGAATAAAACAAGAATGCGGCCGGGTAAAATACGCCGAGGGGTTGCAGGTACGTTGGTTACACGATATCGCAACGGTACGTTGTGCTGTATATGTAGATCGGGCATTGACTGATTCATGCCGGCATGGTAGTACTCGCTAGTGTTAGGCAAATTAAGGCAGCTATCTTATTGTTTCTTTTCTCGCACGAATGGGCAGAGTTCCGATAGAAGCACAAGATCCGCTAAGGGGGGGGGGGGGGGGGGGGGGAAATTTCCCAGGAAAAGATGTAGAAACCAAAAGCAAAAGGGGGGGGTTACAAAATTCCAAATAAAAAGGGTAAACCCGTAAGCCAG